>CM076571.1:651813872-652231777 GCA_034641835.2 Pinus albicaulis
ACACTTTGTAAATAAAAATATGTGATATGTCCTTTTATCGATGAATCTTTTATTTCTAATAGAAATGATCAGATTTTTTCTAAATCTTTTATTTCTATCTAAAAAGAAAGGTAGAAAAAGAGAACCTATTTCTAAATGAAATTTATTCTAAAAATTTAAAAATGGAGAAAGTTGTTGTAGAGTACAACACCTCCTTTATATTCAACTTTATTAATAACAATTAAGCATTAACAGACTTATTATAGAAAGTTAACATATTTATAATACTACCCAGTGATGTTGCAATAATTATGGAGTAGAAATATTTTGAATTAAAAATATTAAATAAAAAAATGAAGCTAATATTTAAATATTATAATTATATATATATATAAATTTTGATTTTATCATTTACAAAATTCTCTAGATTTCCATTACTAAAATATTAAATTCTAGTATGATCTAGTTAATTATTTAAAATTATTCATTTATAAATAGAAAATGATAAAGATTTTTTTTTTTTTTTTATCCGAATATATATATGATTGAATTTATTATAATTTTTTTTATTACACATGAATGGATGTGCACTGTAAAATATATTTTATTATACTTTGGTGATTAGTTAGTTTAATGACAATATTACACCAGGTTTTTACAAAAATGATCATTTAATAGTGACCATTTTCAAATTTTATTTTAAATATTATGTGAAGTCTGGGTCCTTACAGAAGACTATTGGATTTCTAGTGATCCATATCTACCAATAGAGACCTATCAAGGGCCTACCAAACTAGCATTCACGTTGCATCATAGAAAAAGGCATTTCCCCACCTTGGATAAAACCAAAGGGAACCTCACAACATATAAAACCAAAGGGAACCTCACATGTCATAGTTCACCACTATCATGGAGATGTGCATGTTTTTTAAACAATATGTGCGTACGACACCTTTTCCAACCGAGTTGTTTTAAGACGAGTTAAATGCAAAATCCTAAAATCCTATTGAGAACATTGCTCAACGTAATTTTGAATTACAACCAGTAAATGTTAAAATACTCAAATCCAAATAGAAGAAGTTGAGAGGGTGAATCTTTATAGGTAAAAAAAATCGGAAGTACCTTAAAAAAATTAAGTTGCACTTATCATAATTTATTATTTAATTAAAATTTAATTTAATATCACTTAAAAAAACCATCCATTTTGACCAACCAAATTTGAAATACTGATCCATATGTTTTGTGCAAGTCTCAGCAAAATATTAAACCCTTATGGCACCTCGCACTCGTTATACTAAAGTTATAATATCATAACTACATTATACTAAAGTTATAATATCATAAGTAAATTATGCAAGTGTATTTTTATATGCTTAAATAGAAAGTCAACATTATATTATAATTTGTATCTGCGGAGTGGAGTGGTTATAGTAGGTTTCTAAGTTGTTCTATGTATTTTTCATAATTATTTAGTTATGGTAAAGTAAGTATTAATTTAAGGTTTTGGGGTTGTAGTATTTTTAGAGAATTGTGGAGAAAGATTGGATTGATCTAAAAATAATTTATAATTTACAATTTCAAGATTAAAGGTAAAATTTCTTTTTTTCACTCAGAAAAAAAAAAAAAAAAAAAAAAAAAAACACTGTTCTATTATATTATGAAAATCTATACGAAAATTAAAACAGTATATATATCACTTTCTTTGCAGCACTAGGCTGGATTGTAAAACTTAATGCATACAAAAGCCCAAATATTAATAGATATAGCAGGAAAGATGAAAGGGTATAACTGCAAAGCTAAACACATAGTGACAATAGTTCCTTTCATATTGTAAAGCTTATAATTATACATTAGATAATGAAACATAGTCATGTTTCCAATGGAGAGATTTCCGCACTGAATTATATTAGATATCATTTTTTGGGATTCAACTGCTTCAAGTAATTCATTCAACTATGACCATTTCCATGAGAAGTAGTCATAACTCACTAATTTCTCATGATTTTTGAATAGTCCACTTAGCACCCATTGCATAGGGTGATGCTCACAAGGGTGAAGAAGTGGGATTGAAACTAGTGAAATGAATCACATAGCGTCAATCACATAGGAAGTCCAGGTGCAAGCCCTAGTAATTTAAATTATAATATTAAAATGTATATTTTTAAAAATAATAATTATTTAATTAAAAATATAAATTTTAGTGATATACTTTTAAATTTATTTTAAAATTTTATATCAAAAATTTAATAATATTAATTTATTTTAAATAAATTAAAATGATTGTCATCTCTAATCAATATGGAAGACATCTTGTAATGATTTGTCTCGCCAATAAAAATAATAATAATAGTAATAAAATTTAATTAAAATAAAATAAAATTAAAGCAAAACAATCAATTTACTTTTAATGTTTTTTTGGAACCCATAATTTTTCTATATATAATTATTTGGTAATTCTTTGAAGAGAAATTCTACTTTGAGAAAATCTAGAATTACAAGCTTCAAGAAATTTGGTTCAATCCAGGCAATAAATAGTTAAAGGCATTAAACAGTCATTCTTGTTGTTTGAAATATCACTATTCTTAGTTGTTTTCCAATTTTCTCTATTTTGAGTACCATTTGGCTCTCTCCTCTAAGGGCCTGCACTTTTGTAGAGAATTAGTTTGTAAAATGAGATTTTAGGGTTTGATGATCAATCATAACTAAGATATAATTTACAACGACAGAGGTGGAGGCATCAACGATGGATTGATGGTAGAGAAGGTGTTTCTAAACAGAGAGTATACAAATCTCTCTAAACTTGGCAAGTTTTCTCCTTGGTTTTTATTACAGTTCCTTGGATCCAGAAGAACTTCAAGTTTATGCTTGCTCTAGAGACTTTGAAAATTCAGTTCTTTTTGGCTTCATTCTTTTCTAGAAAATTAGTGAGTAAAATGAAGTTTTAGGGCATGTTATTTTGTAGAGAAATATTTTTTAAAATAAGGTTTTAGGGTTTGATAATAAAGTAGAACTAGGGCATCAATTGCAAGCATTGATGTTTCAGGGCATGTTATTTTGTAGAGAAATATTTTTTAAAATAAGGTTTTAGGGTTTGATAATAAAATAGAACTAGGGCATCAATTGCAAGCATTGATGTTTTAGGGCATGTTATTTTGTAGAGAAATATTTTTTAAAATAAGGTTTTAGGGTTTGATAATAAAGTAGAACTAGGGCATCAATTGCAAGCATTGATGTTTTAGGGCATGTTATTTTGTAGAGAAATATTTTTTAAAATAAGGTTTTAGGGTTTGATAATAAAGTAGAACTAGGGAATCAATTGCAAGCATTGATGTTTTAGGGCATGTTATTTTGTAGAGAAATATTTTTTTAAATAACGTTTTAGGGTTTGATAATAAAGTAGAATTAGGGCATCAATTGCAAGCATTTACTATTGCAGAAAATCGTAAGATGACGACGATGAGGGAACGAGTGGTCAAGGTAGATAAATAGGTCAAATGGAGGCAGAGAATGATGTACAGATGGAGGAGCATCAGGCTAATTTCCAACTTTTTTTGTCATGGGTTACCATGCTTGTGATATTTGCATGTACAATCCTAGCAAGACTTGGATCTACAATTTTGTTGACAAAGTTGTAGTCAAGTAAGATACTCACAAGCTTCAAAGCACAATGAAGAATTGATTTTGGTTGTGCACTATGGAGAAAAACAATGCAGATGCCACTTTGGCTCAATATGAACAATTTAGAAAAAGGAAAAGAACCATTCAAAAAAAAAATGCATAAACCCAAGTATTAATATTTTTGTTTTAGATTGAACATTGAATTTTGAATTTAGGAGATAGGTACTATTTCAAATTTGTTATTGAAAAACCTATTCCACAAGGAACTACTCATCTTTCAAGTAGAGGGTTGTTGGAAGATAAAAGGGAGAGAAAGTAGAGGATTAAATACCTTAAGTTGAAATTATTGTATTTCTTTATTTTCTTTATTTACAAATTTGTGTATGTCCACTTTTATATGTTTCAAAGTGTTCTTCTATTAAATTTATTTATATATCTAACATTATAATTTTATATTAGATGTGAGACTTTTCTGATCCATAAAGTAGATAAATGTCTTTTTGGATTAATCACATCATTAGGACCAAATCTTAATAATGTGATTAATCCGGAAAGACATTTATCTATTATAATTTCATAAAAAATATTTATTAACTTTTAATATAAAAAAACAAAAATATCATCCATAGGGTTTTGGATAGATTGTGGGGTTGTTAAGACACTCCTAGATGTTAAGTCACCAATTCAATTATCCCTCTTATTAGGGTGTTATTTTGGACATGGCCATAATATAGCCTCACCAATATTAGATTTACACAAAAAATAAAAAATAAAAAATTATCTTTAGACTTTATCATTAAACAATATTTATATGAAAATCAATTTATCATCATTCATAAAATTCATGGCATCATTTATTTTTAAGTAACTTCATTAATAAATAATATTTAGATGTGTTGTTAAGACACTCCTAGATGTTAAGTCACCGCTTCATTTCCCTATCCTATTCCGGTGTTATTCTTTGACATGAGCATGATATAGCCTTACTAATGTCAGACTCACAAAAAAAAGCAACGTTTAGACTCTATCATTAAACAATATTTATATGACAATTAATTTATCTTAATTCATAAAAGTCAATTCATCATTTAGTTATAAGTAACTTCATTAATAAAAGTGGATTAATAATTTTTTTAATCCTAAGAACTAAATAAAAATTTATATAAAATTGTAAATTAATTATAATTTTTTAATTAATTTATTGAATTTGAAATTTGTATTTTAAAATGTATAAATATTATATAAGTTAATATTTTTTATTATAATTAGGTTATAAATAAAATAAAATAAAATAATTACAAATTATAATTATCGATGAATATTTTGATTCGGCCATATTACATTTAAAAAAATTAAAGTAAATTAAATAAAAAACTTAATAATTAAACCAACTTAATTATATTTATAATTAATAATTAAACAAATTTAGATCTATCTTTGGATCTACCAAGCATCAAGAGGGATCAAATCGCTTGAGGTACAAACTTTTTTTAGAGTGAAAATATGTTTGATCCCTCTCAACGTTTGGTAGATCTAAAGTTAAGATGCATCTAAGCTGTTTTTATCACATATGCATATCAATTTTATAGGAAAGTATATAAACATACTTTTATCTCAACAATTATCATCAAACAAAAATGGCATTTTCCAAAAAAATAATAATATTTTTTTCTATATATTAAATTAATATTTTTTTTATCATAAAAGGATCTTAGCTCAAGTGATTGGCGAACAATTTGTTCCCAATTATGTGGGTTCAAGTCTTTGGATACATATTGTAACTGACCTATTTGTGGCATTTATGAAATAGTTGTATCTAGTGTAATAGTGGAAAACGATTTAGTCGAAGTTACCAATTCTTTAGAAACTCTTGTTTCGATAAAAAATATAATCGTTATTGAAATGTGCATGATGTGACTAGATGATGCAGGAACATCTTACATCCAAGTCAAAACACATTTTTAATAGACAAGGTATTTCATTTACCAAGGGAGTTGGTTCCCTAATTGAGTGTAATTATTCAATTATTTGCATTTCCTATGTTTTAAGGAAATCTAGAAAAATTGTTGAAAATGGCAACACAAAATATTGAAAATGCCATAAAAAGGGATTTGAAATGAATTTTCCCTTAATTAAATTAGAAGTAAATTGTAATTCAACATCACATGACAACTTGTATGAGTTAAATAAGTGAGGAATACTTCCTTAGTCTAGTTAATTTGAGTTGAGGGTCAAACTAGAGGCATGTAGAGTGTCTCCGACTTTTTAGGAGTCGTGGTTGTGTTTATTTTTAGTTGTAATTAATTAAATTAATTTATTTGAGTTAAAATCACTTTAACTAGTTCTAATTGATGGAGGAACTAGTGAGAGGTCAAATGAATTAATTTAGATTTAATTCACATGCAGTGATCAATTAGATAATTGATAATTCAATCAAAAATAACTCATGCATGTCAGTTCTGAGGAAGACCAAGTTGAGATTGTTGTTAAATGGAAGTGTACTGTCAGTTATATAATCATCCAATTGTACAGATGGTGAATGGATTCAGAGGAAGAGCCTTGATGTACTGCGCAACTATTATTAGGAAATTTCCTCATTAAATAGGGGCCTAATTCCTCATTGAACTGCACAAGGAAATAGGAGCTTTGAAAGCTACAAAATTGGCTAAGTATTGGACAGAGTCAGCCTAGGAAGCAATGAGACACACAAAGATAGTGTAGAGATCTATCAAGCCTGAGAGAAGCATTTTATTGTTCTCATATTATTTGATTTATGAAATATACAGATAGTGTGGTTTTTAGCAGAGACTTTCCCCAGATAAATATTTTTGTTGTGTGATTGAAATTATTTCTCTTTCTTGTTCATGTAATTTCTTTTATTGTAATTGGTTTCCACAATTTGTAGAGTAGATTCAAGTATTTTTTTTAGCATATTAAAAATATCAATTTGAATCTACGTTGATTTTCTACATTGTATCATAGCAAGAATCATGATAATAGAGAAGAATACGAGTTTTTTTTTTGTGCAGGTGAATCGAATTTGCAGATTTACTCTTCAGTACTAGTAGCATGATCAGGATGCCTTTCTCCGAATTGAGACTCAAATATTCCCTTGAGGTTAGTTCGAATTACATAGCTTGGAGAGACAATATGGAGGCAGTGTTGGAAGAAAACGGGCTGAAGGAATTCATAGATAGTGACATTCCTAAGCTTGCGGCAACAAATGATCAATATCTAGCAACATGGAAGAAGAACGTAGCAAAGGCAAGAGGATTTTGTTAGAAGGAGTTTGAGATAATATTGTCTTGAAACTCCATGGAACGGCAACTCCATATGCTATGTGAAAGGCCTTAACAGATTTGTTTCAAAACAACAGCGACCACAAGAAGTTGGCGCTGAAGGCCAAGATGGAGGAGGGTGACACAATACCACAATACTTGAGAAAGTTCACCTAATGTCAGGATGAGCTTAGAAGTGTTGATGTTACCATTTCAAAGGATGATTTTGCAAGCCTAAGAATTATAGGCCTTCCCAAGAGCTGGCATAGCTACCAAGATTCGATAAATGGGAAGGAGAAGCTACTAGAGTGTGAGCGATTGTGGTCCAACTTGGTGCAGGAAGAGATTAGGAGGAACACCAAAGATGGGACCTCTTCCAAAGAAGAGGACGTTGCATTAGTTAGTAAAGGAAACAAATCCAAGGGAAAGAAGTCCCAAGGTGAAGAGGGAAAGAAGAAATACTTGTCTAACATCAAGTGTTTTCACTGTCATGAGTTCGGGAACTATGCCACAAAATGTCCACAGAAGAAGGAAAGAAAGGAGCCTGCAATAGCAGCAGTAGGTGAAGCTCTAGCCTCACAATTTGAACTTGATTTCACTCTAATTGCATGCATGAAAAGAACTATAATGGGAAGAATGTGGTATCTCGACAGCGGTGCCTCGTTCCATATGACAAGGAATAAATATCTCTTAAGTGACTTCGAGGAGAAAGAGCTTAACCAGAACATAGATTTTGGAGATGATGGAAGGTATACCGTGAGCGGTATTGGTACAATTACTTGTAAGAGGGAGTTTGGCTCCCCTCTCAAAATCATAGATGTATTGTTTGTTTAGTACTAAATAATAATCTTGTTTCTATATCGGTAGTGGAATACCATGGCTACGATGTGATATTTAGGAAAGGAAAGGTTTTCCGTAGACACATAGCCATAGGACGGGTGAAGAAGATCGATGTACGAGTCAATAACCTGTATGTTCTCGAGTTTGAAGATGAATGCAAAGCTTTGAGGATCAAGGAAAAGGGTAGAGACTTGCTGGTTGAGAGGGAGCATGAAATACCTCTCAACATGTAGCCTTAGAAGAAGCCTCAGAAAGTGGTGGAGCAACCACAATTATAGAAGTAGAGAGGAGGGCGAGTGGAGACATCTACTCAAGCAGAGACTTCCAGTAGGGGTAGAGTTTGAGCCAAGTGGGAATAAGGAGTACATGCAACCATACCTCTAGGAGTGAGGTGGGGTGATGTGAAGTAATAGTCCCAACAATGCAAAAATTTGGGCAGGGTCCATTGAGATGTTTGATTTCATTGATCATTACCTCGCTACGAGGGCCCACAATATACATTAGCAGGATGGATCAATGGAAGTTGATGTAGTGAGATTCTATAATGATAGATGTAGAGATTATAAGTAGTCAGATATTGGGGAGCTCAGTGCAGAGTTGGAAATAATGCAGATGCCACAATGCAGAGTCAGAAACAACACAAAGTTTTCAGTAGACAGTGTAGTAACTAGTAGCAATCAGAGACTCAGGTGAAAAATTCAACATACTGATCATAGTTGGATAAGTTTGGATGCTTTTCAATTTCAAAAGTTGCAATAGCAACAACACTAGAGAGAAGTGTTGCATGCAAAACATTCCAAAGGTACCAGATTGGGATAGAGTTGAATTCCTTTCTTGTTGAGAGGGAGTGTTGAAAATGGAAACAAGAAATATTGCTAATTTCATCAAAAGGGATTTTAATTTAATTTTCCCTTAATTAAGTTAGAAGTAAGTTGTAATTCCACATCACATGACAGCTTGTATGAGTTAACTAAGTGAGGAAGAATTAGTTGGTTCAGTTAATTCAAGTTGAGGGTCAAAATAGAGGCATGTAGAGTGTATCCTACCTTTTAGGAGCCATAGTTGAGTTTATTTTAAGTTGTAATAAATTAACTTAATTTATTTGAGTTAAAATATGTTTAGCTAGTTCTAATTGCTGGAGGAACTAGTGAGAGGTCAAGTGAATTTAATTAGATTTAATTCACATGCAGTGATCAATCAGATAACTAATAATTCACTCAAAAATAACTCATGTATGTCAGATCTATGGAAGACCCAATTGAGATTACAGTTAAAGGGAAGTGTATTATCAGTTGTATAATCATCCAATTGTATAGATGGTGCATGGATCCATAGGAAGAGCCTTGATGTACTGCACATATATTATTAGGTAATTTCCTCATTAAATGGGGGCCTAATTCCTCATTGAAATGTGCAAGGAAGTAGGAGCTTGGAAGGATAGCAAATTGGCTAATTATTGGCCAGAGTCAGCTTAGGAAGTAGTGAGGCAAACAAAGATAGTGCAGAGAGCTCTCAATCCTGAGAGAAGCATTGTATTGTTCTCATATTTGTTGACTTATGCAATATACATATAGCAGGGTTTTTAAATGAGGCTTTCCCCAGATAAAAATTTTTGTTGTACGATTGAAACTCTTTCTCTTTCTTGTTCATGTGATTTTGTGATCATGATTGGTTTTCATAATTTGTAGAGTAGATTCAAGTATTTTGCTTTAGCATATTACAAATATCAGTTTGAATTTATGTGGATTTTCTACATAAATTGTGTAAATAAGATTGAGATTGAGGTTATGATCAGATCTAGAGGATTTGATAATATTTGAATGAGTTAGAAAATTTTTAGGATAAGTTGGATCCCTTGAGAGTTATGTGGATTTAGAAGATTCTAGGAATAGTAGTTTTTTGAGTGATTAATGGATCTGAACTCATTTTAGTTCATAATCCTTTTTGTAAGATTATGTAAACCAAGAGCATGGCATGTGCGAATGATAGGCATCAAGAAAGAATAGGAAGAATAAGGGCTGAGAGTGGCAAAGGCCAAATTAGAGGTCGATAATATGTAAACCAAGCACAAAAGCCTTGTATGTAATTGTTGTATAGTTAATATGTTAATGTAAGGAAAAAAATTTGTTTCGAGTGTTTTGAGTCGATTGTGTGAATTGTTTATTTGTTGAGATTCAACAAGATGATGAGCTTAGTGAAAAGATTCGCCTTCACTAAGTGGGCCCGCACGCTATTTTTGGTGCAAGTCTATTTTTAGACTATGTCTATTTTTAGACATGATGATCATATTTTAGAAGTTGTAGGATGCTATTTGCGGATGGTTGATCAAATTTGAAAAATAGATGAAATTCTATTTTTATAATATTGGGCGAAGTCTATTTATAGATTGTCAATCTAAAAATAGATGCATGTCGATTATTATTAGCTCTTAATAATAATCAGACTTTAAACATCAACTTATTCTCTTGGAGCACTTTAGTTTAGTGCACAGATGTGGCACATTAGATGACAGAAGGAATTACACAATTCCTAAGGGTTTACTGGAGCTAATGCATGAAAGACTCAGTTAGAACTCAAGTGGCAGAGTTATGACATAGTTGGAAGAAGTTGTTATGGAGTTGTATTTAGTTTAACTCAATTAGACTCGGTTGAGATAGTTGTATCTAGTCTAACTGATTGATACACTAGTGAGAGTGGAGTGAATTAATTAGTTAATTAATTCACAAATAATAACTCATTAACCGACTGAACAATACAACAGTTAACTACAGTGCATGGCAGTTTTAGTGGGGACCAGTGGAGAGATAGGTGAAAAGGCAATATAGACTATCTGTTGTGAATATAGTGATGCATTGATTGCATCACACACACACAGTGGAGATGCCAATGAGGATTACGCATTCAAGGATGGAGTAATTCGAATTCATTTAGAGCTATTCTTTAGCAGAGATTGCGCAATGGAGGCAGGCTAGCAGAAGGCAAGGATCGGTGCATGGATTTGCAAGATTGGTCCTGATTAGTGTATGATGATTATACTGTATTGAGGGCTTGTGATAAGCTTTGTATGCTTGTATGAGATTTTCATATGATATCCATGTTACATAATATATAGTTGGGGTTTTCAGCTTTAGGCTTTCCTAGTTAAAAACTGTGTTATGTGCGATTGATTATTTTTTGTTTATGCTTCACAGGTGTGTGCAATTAATTTTTCCACAAAAGATTAACAAGTGGAATAGATTCAGTATCTTGCATAACGTTAAATAGTGTGATATTAGGTGGATCTTGGACATATGCATGCTTAGTGCATATAATTTCTACATGGTATTAGAGAATTTTTTATTGAAGATTGCAATTGTGAAGTGAGTTTGTGATGGTGGACAATTCGAATTTGCTACAGAAGATTCTTGGGGCAGAAATCCAGTATACATTGAAATGACTTTCAACGGGTTGAGATTGGAGTATGCCCTTTATGGGAGCTCGAATTACATAGCCTAGAAGGACATGATGGAGGCAGTGCTGGAGGATAATGGGCTAAAGGAGTTCATCGATAGCGATGTTCCTAAGCCAGGATCTAGCAATGCTGCATTACTTGATGCATGGCAAAAGAAGACAACAAAGATGAGAAGGATTCTGTTGGAAGGTGTGAAGGACCATATTGTGTCCAACCTTCATGAGAAAGCCACTCCATTATTAATGTGGAAGGCTTTGACATATTTGTTCCAAAGCAGAAGTGACCAGAGGAAGTTGGTGCTTAAAGACAAGATTAGAAAAATAAAAATGGAGAAAGGCGACAGTATTCCAAAATACCTCACGAAGTTTGTCCACTGCAAGGATGAGCTGGGAAGTGTGGGGGTTACTGTTGATGAAGAAGACTTGGTAAGCTTGGCTCTCCTTGGGCTTCCGAAGATTTGGCATAGCTACGAAGACTCTGTCAATGGACGGGAGAAACTGTCGGGATGGGAGCGACTTTGGTCGAATCTTGTGCAGGAGGAGATAAGGCAGGGTACCAGGGAAGGATCTTCATCGAAGAATGAATATGACGCGAATTGAGCTTTGGCTTCCAAATCAAGGAAATGGAAGGGGAAGAAATCTTCTTCAAAATTCGGTGCTAAAGTTAAGAAGTAGGACTTGTCCAAAGTGAAGTGTTTTCACTGTCACGAGCATGTATATTTCGCCACTAACTGTCCACAGAAGAAGAAGAATAAGCAGGCTGCTGGATCTGTAGCTAGAGAGGCCTTAGCTTCACAATTTGAGCTGGATTTTTCCTTGATTTCATGCTTGGTTTCAACCTGCATGGGATCGATGTGGTATCTTGACAGTGGTGCATCTTTCCATATGACAGGAGACAAAGAGTTGTTTAGTGACTTGGATGAGAAGGACCTCAAGATGCATATAGAGATGGGCGATGATGGTCGGTACAGTGTGACTGGAATTGGGACCATTACCTTTGAGAGGGAGTCCAGTAATCCATTCTTGTTGAAGAATTTCATGCATGTTCTAGGTCTGAAGAAGAACTTGGTCTCGGTCACAATGCTGGAAGACAAGGGTTATGATGTTGTTTTCAGTGAGGGAAAAGCCTTCCTTCGACATAAAACAATGGGTCAAACCAAGAATATAGGGGTTAGAATTAAGAATCTCTATAAGATGGAGGTAGATGGCTGCGCTGCAATGGTGAGAAAAGTAGAAGAAGTGGTGAGCCTGGATGAGGGCGAATTATGGCACAGGAGATTGGGCCATCTTCACCATGGCACTTTGAATATTTTGCAGCAAATTTATACTGGACTTCCCAAGGGTATTCTTGCACAGTCAAATTAGTGCAAGGGATGTACTATGGGTAATTTTGTGAAGACCACCTTTCATGAAAAGGAGAACCGTGCTTCGGTGATCTTGGAGAGAATTCACATAGACGTGTGTGGACCATTCTCGGTTGCTTCAATAGAAAAAAATAGGTATTATATGATATTTTTTTATGAATTTTATTGTAGATTTTGGATCTTCTTCATGTAGAAGAAGAGTGAAACGTTCTCAAAGTTATGTGAGTTCAAGGCATTGGTGGAGAAGGAGTCGGGGAAGCAAGTGAAAGCTCTACAGAGCGATAATGGTGGTGAATACATCTAGGGTGAATTCAAATACTTCTATAGAAAAGAAGGAATTCGAAGAGAACTCATAGTGCCTCATAACCCACAGCAGAATGGGGTCATGGAGAGAAAGAACAGAATGATCGTGGGTGCTGCACGAGCGATGTTGCATGACTAGGGCTTGCCAATGCACTTGTGGGCAGAAGCATGCAACACTGTGTTTTATGTGCAAAACCGTTGTCCTCATAGAGTACTTGGCATGAGTACACTCAAAGAAGCTTTTACTGGTAAGAAGCCTGATATTTCTCATTTGAAGATTTTTGGCTCACCTGTTTACATTCATGTGACAAAGGACACCAGGAAGAAGTTGGAGCTGACTACAAAAGTTGGGATATTTTTGGGGTACAAAAAAACACCCCATAACTATTGTGTGCATTTTCCAGACAGTCGGATGACTATTGTGCGATGGGATATAAAATTCAATGAGGTGAAAGCCATGAAGTTTTCTCTTGAGAGGCAGCTACACTTGCATGCGAAGGAGGAAATTCTTGTTCCCAAAGATGAGCCTCTGGATGTGGATCAGCCACAGGATCAGATTCATGGAGTGGAGGAGTCCACTCGTGTAGAACCAAACATAAAACAAGGCAGAAAGCGTACCACAAAAGCTGAGAGACTGAAGCTTGATGCAGCACAGAATGTAGGAGTCCCTACATCACAGCGCAGACAGAGACAATCATCTGACCAATATACTGGATACATGGCTCTTATGAGCAAGTGTATCGTGACAAATCCATCTTCTTTTGATGAAGCAATGCATGATCCCACATAGGTAGATGCCACGGTGGAGGAGTATGACTCCATTGTCGGAAACAGTGCTTGGGAGATTGTTCCAAGGCCGGTGGGAAAATCAATTGTAGGATCAAGATGGATCTACAAGGTAAAGCAAGCTACTGATGGGAGTGTCAAGAAGTATAAGGCAATATTTGTTTCCCAGGGCTTCTCATAGATCGAGGGGATTGACTATGAAGAAAAATTTTCACCTGTCGCACGGTATTCTTCCATACGGACCATCCTTGCTCTCTCAGCGCAGATGGGTTGGCGCATTCGTCAGATGGATGTGAAGACTGCGTTCCTTAATGGGATCATTGAGGAAGAGGTGTACATTGAGAAGCCTGAAGGATTTGATATCTTTAGCAGTGATTCACATGTGTGCAGGCTCAAAAGAGCATTGTATGGGTTGAAACAAGCACCCCGTGCTTGGTACACTCGGATCGACAGCTATTTCACTGGACTTGTCTTCACCAAGAGTGAGGTGGATGCAAACCTATACCAGATTATGGTTGAGGGTAGGATTTTAATCATTGTACTTTATATTGATGATTTAATACTAACAGGTGATGAGCAATTGATACACTCATGCAAGGCAAATCTTGCAAAGGAGTTTGAGATGAAGGATTTGGGCCTCCTTCATTATTTCCTTGGATTGGAAATATGGCAGCGGGAAGGTGAACTGTTTGTGTCTCAAGGCAAGTATGCCCAGGAGATATTGGAGAAGTTTCACATGCAAGGCTGCAAGCCTATCGACACTCCTCTTCCAAGAAATTGGAAGAAAGAGGATGCTACATCGGCAGAGGTAGTGGATGCCACTGTTTATCGATAGTTGGTGGGTTTGCTCATGTATTTAGTCAATACAAGACCGGACATATGCTATGCGGTAAGCCAGCTTTCACAAGTGATGGTTAAGCCGACCAAGCTCTTTTGGAAGGCAGGCAAGCATGTTTGGAGATATCTCAGGGGCACATATGAGTATGGTTTATGGTACAGACAGATGGATGAGGTGAAGTTGCATGGCTTCACGGATGCAGATTGGGCAGGAAGCCCAACAAACAGAAAGAGCACATCAGGAGGTATTTTCAGTATCGGATCTACGACATTTTCTTGGTACAGTAGGAAACAAAGATCCGTGGCACTCAGTTTAGCGAAAGTAGAATACATGGCAGCAAGTTTAGCTGAATGTGAGGCTATCTGGATGAAGAATATTCTAGTTGGTTTATTCAGTTCACATTTAGATCCCACGGTGATTCATTGTGATAATGAAAGTTGCATTAAACTCTCGGTCAATCTTGTGTTTCATGATAGATCTAAAAATATTGATATCCGGTATCATCATATCAGATATTTTGTGCAGCGGAAGATCATGTTGCTTCAATACATTCCTATAGAGGATCAAGATGCAGATATTCTGAAGAAGGCACTCACCAGGAGAAAATTCGAATACCATAGAGGCAGGATCGAGGTGAAGGATAATCCCTATCTTGTTGTGAGGGAGTGTTGAGATTCAACAAGATGATGAGCTTAGTGAAAAGAGTCGCCTTCACTAAGTGGACCCGCAGGCTATTTTTGGCACAAGTCTATTTTTAGACTATGTCTATCTTTAGACATGATGATCATATTTTAGAAGTTGTAGGATGATATTTATGGATGGTTGATCAAGTTGGAAAAATAGATGAAATTCTATTTTTAGAATATTGGGCGAAGTCTATTTATAGATCTTCAATCTAAATATAGATGCATGTCGATTATTATTAGCTCTTAATAATAATCAGACTCTAAATAGCAACTTATTCTCTTGGAGCACTTTAGTTCAATGCATAGATGTGGCACATCAGCCGACAGAAGGAATTACACAATTCCAAGGGGTTTACTGGAGCTAATGCATGAAAGACCTAGTTAGAACTCAAGTGGCAAAGTTATGACACAGTTGGAAGAAGTAGTTATGGAGTTGTATTTAGTTTAACTCAGTTAGACTCAGTTGAGCTAGTTGTATCTAGTCTAACTAATTGATACACTAGTGAAAGTGGAGTGAATTAATTAGTTAATTAATTCACAAATAATAACTCATTAATCAACTGAACAATATAGCAGTTAACTACAGTGCATGGCAGTTTCAATGGAGACCAGTGGAGAGATAGGTGAAAGAGCAAGATAGACTATCTGTTGTGACTATAGTGATGCGTTGATTGCATCACAAAGATTCACGTCGTGAAGCAGAAATTTCCTAGAAGAATCTACCCCAGATATTTTTAAGTGAGATTATGTTTCAAAACGCTAGGGTTCATGGTTGATAGTTGATGAAATCTTGTGTGCAATAATTAATGGATATATTCTTGTCCTAGAGTCTTTCACTCTAGAAGTTTCTAAGCATGACACATTTCTAAAGTGTTGTGGTCGTCATTTAATAGAGGTCAAGGTTGTCATTTAACGGGAAACATTCCCATCCTGAAGTATATCTCCCCATAAGTTTTAAGGAGAGGAATAAAGGACTACTTTCCAAAGGGTTGGGGACCAGGGAAAACTGTTGATAGAGATTTCATTATTAAAAATAAGAGAATTTATTTTCTCGGTCTTTATTTCCTTGGGAGTTCTAGAATGTCAAGGAATTGGGATGATGTGGAATTTGTCAGGGTGATGTGGAAAATATCGAGACAACATGGAAAAAGTCAAGAGAGTGTGTCAAGTTTGGATAAGAAAAGTGTTGGGGTGATGGAAAAGAAAAAAAATTAGGGTGACAGACTGTTAAGTGGCGGAGATAGAAATATATATATTCCCCAGAGGGTTTTTCCCACAAGAAAAAGGAGTTCCACCACTTTGAAACCACTAGGCTCTAGGGTTCTAGGGACCTAGGTCACGAGGAAAGGTCATGTATTCATTTATAGTTAAGAATTTATTCTAGGGAATAAAACCAAAGATAAGGTCACAATGTTCGTCACATAATATTTGGAGTAGAACATCGATGCTTAGGCCTAGGTGTGTAAGTGCCTCTATCGTGAATATGCCATGCTCAAGAGTACTAGTGTAAATGGACCACTGATAAGAAAAGGTGCTAGGAGAAGGATCAAGCTAATTTTAGTATAAAGGGAGTCATGATTAAGGGAATTTATCTTGCACATTTATGAGAGGCTTGAATATTGTGGTCTTGTACCAGTCTTGGGATTGCACTGTTATTTTATATAGGCTTGTTTCGGGTGGCTTTTAAAAAAAATTATGTGTAATAAGACTATCCTTCCACCTTGCATATTCTCCTACTTAACTTTAAGCAAGTTTTAAAAATGGATTTATTTCCCTTTATTGGTTTGAGGGAAGCACCTATCAAATTTTGGATTTGTGGGGTATGGTTAGCCAAACTTGCTAGAATTGCATCAAAAGTGGTACAAGAAGATATCAACATAAGAGTTTTTTTATATAGAAATGGTGGAGTAAGGCATTATGACAATATGAGATTTGGAGAATTTCGAATGAGGTAAAAATTCCTTTATTATGAAATTTATATTAAAATCTAAAGATCGGTGATTATAGGATGAAACTCTAAGGAAAACAACTAGAGATATTGGGAGGAAAGTAGAAAAAAAAATTTTAAGTCGAAAGAACATTGAAGGGCTGCAAAAATAAAGGAAAAACCAAAAAAGGATTGGATATTGGAGATTATTGTAGTAGAAGGTTAAAAGAGTTGATGAACTCTCAAGGGGGATTTTTTTTAGTACAAAACAAATGATATTTTGAAAGAGAATTTATTCAAAGGAGTGGATCAAAAGGAAGATTGATGAACATAAGATCTTTGTAAAAATCTTATAAAAAAGTATATGATGTTTTTATGTTAACTTTGGTCATGAAAAATTGTGTTTGTGGGTAGCTAAAAATGAAGAATAGTAGTAGCTATGATAGTCAAGTAAACTATGATAGAGGTAAAGGTAGCAAGTGTTAGTATGAATCTTTCGTCGTAAAAGATCACTTTAGATATGCATAAAAAATAGCCCTAACATCGATTATGGCTGCCAAATATCTTTAAATTTTCAATTAGGTGATCCAAATAACGCTGCACAAATCCAGATCTAAGCATAAAAGACATTAAGCAGATAAAGTAAAATGTGGCTCCATGCATCCAATAGACAAGACAAGAACGATGTATTTGAAAGAATTTTTTATATTATATTGAAAGGGGGCACCTGAGAGGAAAACAAGAAAGGTGTTTTCTAGTTCTCCTCAATGGGATGGATTCTTGACAGTCCTCAGCACTTCAGATGTATAATCTCTCTCTCTCTTGTTGGTGTAGAAAACCCAGACAAACATAGAACTCAATGGGAGCTCACAAGACAAAAATGGAGAAAATGTGACCAAGTGTATAGATCCAGAGTGATCTAATAGGCAACAAAAGGTGACTAATGAATGGGGAAAACCCTTCTATTTATAACAAAATATTAGGGAAATCTAGAAACTTGGTGCATGAATAAAATATTATTAATCAAATTCTAGAACCACCCTTTAGGAATATTTTATTATATTTGTTGGAGGGAAAAGGATTTTTGACTTGGTTCAATTCCTTTATTTATAAATAATAAATAAATAAGTGATTTATTTACTATTTTAAGGAAATGGTGGGAATATAATTAAACAAATAACGATTTATTTAATTATTTATAAATGATTTAGTCAAATTTAACTAGGAATATTATTTAAATAGGATTTAAATAACTTATTCCTAGGAAATAATCAAATAAATGAGGATTTATTTAATTGATTTCCTTGTTTTGGGTTAAATATGACCAGGAAATATAAACAAATATATATTTTTTTATTATTTCCTTTTGGGGTTTCCTGTTTGGACCATAAACAACTTAATAAAGGTGTTTTACTAAGTTATTTCACATAGTGAAAGCAATTTTACCTAGGGTAAAATTGGTCTTACATGGTGTACTTGGGTTCACCTAATGATAATAGGTTAGATGACCAAAAAATGGTGTAACAGATTGCCCCCCAACGTACGAGTGTTAGGAGCAAATCATATGACCAAAGTACGTTGTAAAAACTCAATCATGAGACATCAAGAGGGAAGTCAGAGAGAGAAAGGTAAGGTAGTCTAATGTGCTAAAGGACTAGACCCTGAGGAGACGAGACTTACAGGTGCAACAAGTCTCTAGTTTATGAAGTGGTACCTGTGTGAAAGGAAGCGGGGGAGGCATACCTATGCTCGTCGAGACAAAGTACAAAATAATAGTATGTCCAGTAAACAAGGAAACGAACTATAAAGTACATGCTGGCATAAATGCAAGACAAAAAAAATAGAATGATGAATCCCATATACATTCTGTGCCTCGAATAACAACCAGGAATTATACAGTAATATTTGATTACATGAGATACAAATACACCCCAAATTCCCCCTATACATTAGGAAGGGCTCGTAAAATCTGACTGATACATGCAAATCGAAGAGGTGCTACAAGCAGCTGAGGCCGACATCATCAAATGTAAGGAGCTGCATCAAAGGAAAAAATGAAGAAGTCATCCGGGCATGTAAGGGGCTACTTGCAGGGCCACCCCCTCATGAGGGTTGAGACATATCACACACACCCGGGAATCACCAATGGCTACTGCTGCATCACTAGACCATCAAGTATACGGATCACGATCATGTGGAAAGTAGCTCGAACCAAGGTACACCACCCTCTAAACCTGGCTTCCGGAGGAAATGAGCTGATGTTGATAGAAGGAGGTCCGCCATAGGTGAGGCAATAAGGGATCCCCAACTAAGGTGCGAGAGCAAATAGTGGAGCAACTAACAGATGGACACTATTGATGATGATGAAATGGGGAATACTGAGTAGCGGATGGACGACTTCCCTTGTTAGAGCATAAAGGGCATGAATGGCTTGGCAGCGATTGACACAATATCAGGAGGGGTAGGGGACAATGGTATTGAAGGCAATAATGTGCAGCACGAGAGAGGGATGAAGCAATGAAGGATGGAAAGCGATAGCAGGATACAAAGGGACTCGAGATAGACTCCATGACTGATGATGACTCAACTCGGATGCTCTAAACAAGGGCGACTCGATTGTGCTGCCACACAGTCAAGGTCCAATGGGGGACCATAAAAACATGAGTACAATAGGGTATCTCATGATGAAAATCAACACTAACAAAGACAAGTAAGGAGGCAAAGTGGTGCCCCAAGTACAAGTGTTGTAAGTGAAGAAATTCGATTTGGAGGAGAGGTGAATAGACCCTTCGTGGAAAAAATGTGTCATGGTGAAGTATCAAAACATGAAAAACTAACAGATACCCATTTGAGTGCTCCGTGAGAGCTTTCCAACAGTGCAGATGGTGTGTCAAACAGGGCTACAGTTTTGGTCATAGCGGGCGAAAGAAAAAACAGGGGTTTTTCTTCTAATAAGGCATTTTCCCTCCAAAATCATTCATTTTCTTATGTAGCTATGGTGAATTTGGAGAGGAGAGAAGGCCCTAAATCTTGCGGCGATCGTAGCGGACAAACCAACCGTTGGAATTGCGATCTGTCAGTTGCAGGTAAGAGGCATTGTCCTACTCTTTGTTTTTTGATGGATTTAGAGTTTAGATTAGCGTCTTAAATCTCAGTAACTTCTCCTACTTCATAATTACAGATGGGTCGCACTTTTTGGGGCAAAAAATATGACCTTGGATGCAGGTTTGGGCCTTAAAAGTGCGACATGGCCCAGGATTTGGCCAAAAAGTGCGACTTGGTAGATGGAGGTGGTTTCAGTGCTAGTATGGGCTGAGATTCAGTTTTGGTGTGAGTGAATGTATTTTTGCTTATCTGTAGACTTACAAAGATGATGTTTTTGTGCAGATATGGCAGATATACAGATCAAGTGGAGAGAGAGAGAGACCTTCGTACATTACGGATGGAAATCCAAGCGGATCAGGGTGTCCGTCATGCATTGGCTAGGTTTAGGGTTCTAAAATTTGTGGAGAACCCTTTGATGAGGGCTGGGGAGCCCTTGTTGGCCAGGATTATCAGTTATTGGGATCCAGATCATGAGGTGTTTATAGTGCAGGGGCACAGGATTGAGCTGACAGTCCAGGATCTGTATTTCCTGACTGGTCTCCCACCATTAGGGATGGTGGGAAATACACAGCCAGTGTTACCGCAAGGGCGTAACATCATGGAGTTCGTTGAGCGACATTGTCGACCAGGTGTCCGAGTCAAAGGGACTTGGATATCGATTGGAGATCTAGAGAGGTTGGAGACCCGGGCAGTGGCAGCAGTAGTGTTGCGGATCTTGGGCAGCTAGGCGTTCCATCACATCACTGGAGGGCAGATGATGATTGTAGAGAGTGTGTTGAATGGGACCTAATATGGGTGGGCCCAGATGATGTTGGTGTCGGTGAAACGACAGTTGTCGCTATGTAAGCGGAAAGTGAATCATGATTGTGCTTATGGGACTGTATTGTGCTCCTTCTTTTTTGAGAAGATCCCGACCTTATGACCTCGTGTACAGCTACCTAATGGGGGTTTGAGAGAGCCTCGAATGCGTAGGTGGGGAAAACTACTATGTAGAGGAGGAGGAGGGGCGGTCAGATGGGTGTTCTGACCAGAGTTCTTCGCCCATTGGGATCAGATGCCATTGTACATAGATGACTATCCCTATAGTGGGATGAGTTATTAGGGAGATCCGGACTTGCGGCTTCCGCCTGGTCGAGTATGGGGGACTGATGGTAAGTGACAAGTAACTACTCGATTATGTGCATTGTAAAGTTTTTGAATAGTATTCATGGTACTGATCCTTATACGTTTTGGAATGCAGATATAGCTTCGGTAAAATTGGCCGGATATATGGGACGACCTGCAGCAGCTGGAGCTACACATGCAAGTGGATCAAGAATGGTACAGAACGAGGATATGGCCACTCTATTGGAGGACATTCGTCGTAGATGTGAGGGGCTGTTGACCAGTGTGTCGAAGTGTGGTTGGCAGGATTTAGACGACCAGTACATAGAGCTATGTATTGGGCTACCCTCGGAATGGCGAGGTATCATGCGACGCATGGCGATGGCCGGTCAGACTGTGCACGATCTACGAGCTGCAGGAGAAGAGCCATTAGCTCAAGATCCACTAGAGAGTGATTAGATGTAGGGTAGGTGGTGCCCCCCAGTGTGTATGTAGGGGCAAGTGGTGCCCCCCAGTTTTGTAGTTTTGTTTTTGTAACATGCTATGGGCATGTTATATTTTTCAGAGTAGATGGACTCTAAAAAAAACATGTTATATGATATATATTATGTATATGCATTGTGTTGATGGTGTGAAATGTTATTGTCTTGTGTGTGATAAATGCCACTCGAGAACATGATTTGAAATTCTATCTACATAGTGATTTTGACTTCTAGGCACATGGTTGAAAGTAATGAATCTAAAGTCACGTATCAAAAGTTTCACTCGTAAATATTGTCTAAACAGGATAGGGTTATGCACACGATAGACACCATTGAGTTTCAAAACAAGAAGCAGGGAATCTAAATGAACGTGCAGATGGAGGATGCGATGAGATAGGGCATAGGCTAAGAGACCACGTACTGCATCATATTCAGCTTGATTATTGGTGGCATTACCAATGCAGACCCCATTTGCAAGAACGAGGGTATGCAAGGGGGTAAAGATGGCCCATGCGGCTGAGGCGAGATTTCGGGAATAGCGAATTGCCCCATCGTCATAGCCAATATAATGTGTGGACGAGAGGGCCGGTGGAATAGTGTCACAAGACAATAAATGGGAGGAGGGAGAATAATGATGGAAACGTGAGTATAGGGTAGACATCCAATGACAACTATGGGAGGGAGTAGTCAGGGTAGGAAGTCTAGGACTCATAGATGGACTAGAGGGAGATGGATGAGAACTATGGGAGGAAGAGCGGGAACTCATGCTACGAAGGATATCATAGATACGGATGGTATCATCTTGATTATGGGAGGAAAGGGGAAGGTCAAGGAAACCACATGATGCTGCAAATCTACCTAAATCATCAGTATGGGAAGAGAGGTGCACATACGGGTCATCACGGGGAATGGCAGAAGAAGAAGTAAAAAGATGGTCAAAGCATGAAGAGCCCAAGAATGTTGCTGAAGGGGAATCAAGAAAAACATATGAAGTGGATTTAGCGGGAATGTAATCTGAGGGTCGTGTGGATGAGGATAGGTAAAGGAGGGGGGCAGTAGGTTTCAACATCTCAACATCAAGGAGAGGAATGTTAATGGTAGTAGGGGGATCCTCGAGTAAACCTGACGCATATTAAGCAAGGATGGGAGAAGCAGTGATTTTGTTCAACTTCGTACTCGCGAATGACCTCTATAGAGGCTCGGTAATGCGTGAGGTGAGGAAAATGGTGAGAATAATGGCCATGGACACCACACAGAGCACAGGGTTTGTTGGTTTGGAGAGGCTTTGGGTTCTTAGCAGTGGATGAGGAAGAAACAAAGGTTTCAGGGACTGTAGATTCAGGGAACGCGACTTTAACCATGGGTTGGATACGGGGAAACTCCGGACAAGTATGGGTGGCATGACCGATACCATCACACAAGGCACAAGGCTTGGCGGGTGGAGGAGGGGTAGGGTCGGGTGCGGTGGCCTTGTCTTTGGATGCCCCCTTGCGAGATTTTATTTTCTTGCCCGTAGTTGTCACAACATGAGGATGGTCTTGTAGAGGGGCTAGGGGCACTGTAGCGGTGGAAGGAGCGAAGGGAATCAGTTGAACTGGTGTCAAAACAATGTATGGTTTGGGGTGGCCGGGTGGGGTCTCGGCTGGAGGAGTAAGATACCATACTGGTATTCCCAAGGTTAAATTAGGGAGGGAAAGGGTGGCCATGAAGGGAACCAAATAGACTCCGGGAGGGGGAGCAAGGAAAGGTATCTGACTGGCGGGGTAATGGCCAGGAGGGATGGCTCCCATATGGTGGAGCCTTGGGGGAACCGACTTGGGAGGGTAGGGAGGTTCCTGAGTGTGAGGTGGATGGGAAGGTCCAGGAGGAAAAGGTTTGGTTGACTGAAGCGAAGGGCTATGAGCAGGTTGCGGTGGGCGAGATTGAGGTTGCTGACTAGCCAAAGTAGGTTGTGGAAGGTCAGCCTTAAAAGATTGCATCATGCAAACATTCGCTAAGCTGGGGTCAAAGACAGGAGGAGGGGGAGGACTTGGAAAAGTTCCAAGTAAGGAGGAGTCTTTGTAGACGCCAGGGGAAACACTGGTCAAAGAATCAACAGTTTGCTTAGTGGTGACAGGAGAGATGGTGGACTCCGGGGAGGTTTGAGATTTTGGTTCATGGTAAGTCAACTGGTCAATGGTGACAATCTTTCCATTATGAGGGAAAAACATCTTGCGGTGGACTGCGGATGGGACGACAGACACGGCATAGGTGTAACTATGCCCCAAAAGAATTTTGTAGTCAAGAGGGGCGTCAATAACTTCAACGTCGACACAAACAATCTTACCCGCAAGGGTGATAGGACAGTTACGGAATAGGCCAATGGGATGGGAGGCATGGCCATCCCATGCACGAAGGGTGATTGTGGAAGGGGCCAGCTCAGGAGATCCAAGTTGTTTCCAAACCGAAGTGGACATCACACAGGTTGATGCCCCCTCATCAATGATACACCGAGCGAAATTGGCATTTCAGATTTTTAATGGGATTTGGAAAGCAACAAAAGCAGGCAGGGGGGGATGGTCTGACTGACGGGCATCGAAAACAATCAATTGGTCATCCGCAGGATCTACAATGCCCATGGAAAATAGTAGAGCCTTCTTTTGGGAAGGACACGATTGGAGGAGTTCCAGTGTTGAAATGGCGGCAGGAGATTGTGCCAAATAATCTACTATGCTATATGAATGGGCAACCCGACCAAAGGCAACATTTTGGCATAATGGGCCCTTAGGAATCTTGGTATGAACCTCAGCTTTGGGCAGAGGGATTTGCAGGGGGCCATTGGGTGTCAACAGAGGCTCTGTAGGACGTGAAGATGGGGACTCGGAGACAGACGGAACGGGAGGCATGGAGTACTGACGAGACTGAGTTTGAAGGTTGAGGTCAATGGTGAGAGGTTGGTCAGCGGCCATCATGAGAATCTAGTAATCGGAGGAACCAGAAGGGGAAGGTTGAGTGGTTACCGGGGTATGAGGTGGTTGAGTGGCCATGAATCCTTGTTGAGGGAAAGAATCGGTGAACACAGCGGGTTGAGAAGTAGCTGGATTGGGAGGGATAGTAGGGGAGGAATTTTGTCCTCGCACGGTGGCCTGAGACTCCCACATCTTCCGCATCTGTGGTAATAGGGGACAAGCGTGAGTGTAATTTCCATAAACACCACAACATGAACAGGGCTTATTGGTGCGAAGCGGCCTGTCCAGCTTGGGCTAAGAGACCTGTGGTTGGTTGGCAGTGTTAGGATCAAGACTCAAAGGATTGGATCCACGATTACCAGGGGCAGATTGATTGCCTTTCCTCTTTCTTTGAGAAGGAAGAGAATTGGTCGCACCCTGCTGCCCAAATACTTGCCCTGGAGGGGGTAGTAAGTGTTGTGGCGGGGGTTGAGAAGGCAAGGGGGTGAGAGGTCCAAATGCTAGAGGAGCTGGGACACCAGGCTGTGGGTAAGGATAAGGGTTAGGATGGGCAACATTGAGGTAAGCAGGAGTGGGGGAAAAAGGAGGAGGCATGCCATATCCTGGATACATGCTACCTGGAGGGGGGAAAGTGCTAGAGGTGCTAGCCCCTCCTGGAGGGAAACCATAGCCCATAAGAGTTTGAGCAGAGGTATGTGAAAGAGCTCCAATGATACTGTCGGTAGAGTGAGATGTCCCCAGGGAGTTAGTGCTGCTGGGCCTGGGGAGGTCAGGAAGGATGGTATAAACATAACCAGATTGAGCGTAAATAGGGTCATATTTCAAGTTTATTTGGAGGGAGGCTTCTTCTGTTTGAGGGAAATGGGAAGTGACATCTTTGCCAATGGGAGGTACGAGAGATTAAAGGAACCAGTCCATATAAACCCGATATTTAAATGGAGGAGCCTGACATAAGCTTCTTCTTCGCCGCCATTCCTGGACATGAGCGGAAAGGCAGGTTGAAGAGGATTGACGGAAGGAAGTTAAAAGCTCAGTACTAGTTTCGTATCAGAGTGTTAGCTGGAAATAAGATAAAAAGGCTTGGGTAATGGTCGCAAAAGTGGTATGGGAGGAGGTGGCCTGCTCAACATACCATTTAGAAGCTTTGCCGGTAAGCATGCATTGGAACAATCAAAGACGGATGGAGTCATCAGTAATGGAATTGGATGAACACCACATATAGAAATATCAGATATTGTTGGAGGGATATTCACTAGCAAGGCCTTCGAACTTGGGAATGTCGGAGGGGAGCTTGGTTGGCATAGCAAGCCAACTAACATCATGGCGGATAGGATCATTGATCAGCTGATTGAAGTCGGGGAGACTAAGGCCGGCCATATAAGGGAGAAATGGGGCAGTCGAGGTAGGTCCCGTAGTGGTTCCGCTGGAAACGAACCCAGCAGTAGAACTGGGGTTGTCGCTGGTGCTAGACCCTGAACTAGACATGGTGAAGGTAACAGGGGGAGAACCTGAACAATCAGAAGAAGAGTCGGAGGGCGGACTCAGGGGAGGAATTACTCGATGACGACGGGAAGGAGGAAGTCGATCAACTGGAAACTGAGGGTGAAGGCCAAGAAGTCTCCGGAGGAAGCGCCTTGGGGGCGCAATGATGACGGGAAGAAGAAAAACTGACAAGGGCGGGGAGGGACAAAATCAAGTGAGGTCAAGGGTAGAGAGGTGTAGTGACAATTGATTTTAAAGTCTTTTCCAAGTTGTGTTAACGAGGCTCTTCTTCACTTAGGGTTAGTGTGTGGTGTGTGTTGATTTTAATTTTTTAACCCAGACGTTTTGAGAGTAAAAGAAAAAGTGTGTTTCGCAACTGAAAATAAATCTGTAAATAACAGGATATAATGCTGAAATAACAGAAAATTTAACAGCGAACAATGCATCGATCTAACCCAAGAAGGTGGGTCTCTCAAAACTAGTCTAAAAAGAGGGGAAAATCTAGTCAAGACACATGAAAAAGAGGCCGATAGATCTAAGGTTGGGAGGGACAGGGATCTAAAGGATAAATCTGCTGGAAAGAGGTGTAGAGAACAACAAAGAGGCAGAGGCAAGGTTGTTGTAAAAGGAGAAATCAGCTAAAAGGAGGAGGGACGAAGAGGTGGCCCTAGAGGTAAACCCAAACAAAACTATATGAGGTGATTTGAAAGGGATAAGAGCTCATCTAAAGGGATCTGAAAAGGAAGTATCAGGTCTGACAATAAGAAGGTTGAAACTATGAAAATTCAGATGTTTGAAATAGCTAAAACTCGCCCACCAAAAGTGGAGGGTACTAAAGCCCTAAGGAGAAATATTCCCACTTATTTGAGTGAAATGGATCAGAAACATGTCTAAACGGGTAGAGACAAAGGCTGGAAAACCCTGACAGAAGCTTCAGACAAACCCAGAAAAATTGCTGGAAAATTGCAGAAAAAAGTGCAGGTCGTAGGTTCTGACCTGTTTTCAGTCCAGGTCGCAGGTTTGGGGCAGAAAAGTGCGTCCTCAAGTCCAGGTCGTATTTTTTGGGCCGATAAGTGCGACCTACATATTCGGGTCTCGCGGTGGTAGATTTCAGAAAAAATTGTTGTCTCAGCTACGACTGATGTCTATCACCTGCGCAATAGGGCCAGAAACACACTGAAGTTAAAAATTTTAATGTTTGAGGGTTTTAGAAGTGAAAAGCACCATAAAAATAGGAAAAACAGAAAACTGAAGAGAAACCCTATGGTCTGAAATAGCTGGATATGCAAGAATATATAAAACAACAGCAGTCGCAAAAGAAAACCCGTGTGGAGTCGCCAATTGTTAGTATGAATCTTTCGTCATAAAATATCACTTTAGCTACGCATAACAAATAGCCCTAACATCGATTATGGTTACCAAATATCTTTAAATTTTCAATTAGGTGATCCAAATAACGCTGCACAAATCCAGATCTAAGCATAAAAGACAATAAGTAGATAAAGTAAAATGTGGCTCCATGCATCCAATAGACAAGACAAGAACGATGTATTTGAAAGAATTTTTTATATTATATTGAAAGGGGGAACCTGAGAGGAAAACAAGAAAGGTTTTTCCTGGTTCTCCTCAATGGGATGGGTTCATGACAGTCCTCAGCACTTCAGATCTAGAATATCTCTCTCTTGTTGGTGTAGAAAACCCAGACAAACATAGAACTCAATGGGAGATCACAAGACAAAAATGGAGAAAATGTGACCAAGTGTATAGATCCAGAGTGATCTAATAGGCAACAAAAGGTGACTAATGAATGGGGAAAACCCTTCTATTTATAACAAAATATTAGGGAGATCTAGAAACTTGGTGCATGAATAAAATATTATTAATCAAATTCTAGAACCACCCTTTAGGAATATTTTATTATATTTGTTGGAGGGAAAATGATTTTTGACTTGGGTCAATTCCTTTATTTATAAATAATAAATAAATAAGTGATTTATTTACTATTTTAAGGAAATGGTGGGAATATAATTAAATAAATAATTATTTATTTAATTATTTATAAATGATTTAGTTAAATTTAACTAGGAATATTATTTAAATAGGATTTAAATAACTTATTCCTAGGAAATAATCAAATAAATGAGGATTTATTTAATTGATTTCCTTGTTTTGGGTTAAATATGACTAGGAAATATAAACAAATATAGATTTGTTTATTATTTCCTTTTGGGGTTTCCTGTTTAGACCATAAAAAACTTAATAAAGGTGTTTTACTAAGTTATTTCACATAGTGAAAGCAAATTTTCTTAGGGTAAAATTGGTCTTACATGGTGTAATTGGGTTCATCTAATGATAATAGGTTAGATGACCAAAAAATGGTGTAATAGCAAGTGTATCTCTTAGATGAATAAATTGTGACAAAACCTCGATGACTAGATGAAGTTTTTGAAGAGAGGACAATAGAGTTCTCAATAGAAGAGAGAGGTGAGAAGATGAAGATGAAAAAGCCAAAAAGATTGAAATATGAGGAGAAGATGTGCTCGAGAAAAGTTTCTACTACATAGAACTAGAAGAAGAAGATAGGATATCAAGAATATTGGTATTGGTGACAAGTTTCAAACTTGTTGCAAAGATGGAGAAGGTGTATTCCAACTCATGAGTGGACAAGGAGAGCTCACAAAATAAAGCAAGAATGGCTATTAATAGCCATGACAAGGATATAGTTAGGAGACGTCACAATAAGATAAGAAATTATGCTAAGGTAGTTGACATAAAGAGGATGAGTGATGAAGAATTTGAGAAGGATATAGTTGAGTTAAGAGTAAAACTCAATCATGTGAAACAATTGTTACAAGACTAGGGATATGGTTGTACAATGAAGAAGAAGAAGCTAAGATGGTATTCAATGAAAAGGATGATGAGGCAAGGTATGTATGACAGTTTGAAGGAAGAATTGAGAGCATTTGACTATAATTTAGTGTTTTTGAACAAGGTTTATTCCTTGATGAAGAGGAAGCCAAAGATGTCAAGATGAAATTTATTGATAGCTCAATGAACTATGGAATTAGTTAGGATCAACATGAATATGTGGTAGTTGAGGCCTTAAATGAGAAGCCTTATATTTTGAAAATGAAACTTTGTGTATGATTGCAGTTTTGGCTTGTGATGACCAACATTTAAATGATGTGCTTAAATTTTAGCAAGGAATGGCTTCTTTCACTTGTGCCTTAGTCGAAGGTGATAATTCAAATTTAGTCTCATAATTTCTTGAGTTATCTTTCAGTTATCATGTGTGATGTGGGCTATCACTGATTTATTGTTAGTTAATTTGAGTTAGATAGATTTCAGTGAGTTGTGGAATAGTTGATGGCTAAAATTAATCATCTACTAGAGTTAAACTCTAGTGTTTGTTAGTTAAATTATCTCTAGTTATAGAATTGAGATAGACTTTAGTCCTTGATTTCAATCAAATAGTTATACTTTTGTTAACTCAATTAACTCTCAATTAAGAAGTTACAACTACTAAAGTTATCCCTAGAAGGTCATGAAATTTGAATTTTCTATTGATATTGAATGAATGCACATATATTTTTATTCATTGTACACAAGTTTTTGTGTAGAGCCTTGGGGATCAAGCAGAGAAATTTATCTCGGGAATTGTGCAAGGAAATAGGAGGAAATCCCTATTTTTTAGGGGCATATTTGCACTAGGAAATATGAGCTTCCTAGAAAGCCTTATTCACCTAAGTATTGGGAAAGTCTTGAGGTAGAGTTGATCAACATTGCAGGGAGTTTCAAGCTTGAATAAAATTCTATATAATATATAAAATTTCTTAGTTGCTTCAATACAATCCAACAGGGGTTTTTCCCAGTTGGGTTCCCCAGATATACTATGTGTTATATGTGTGATTGTGTTTCTATTCATTATTTTCTTTCTTCATATTTTTGGTAGAGAAATCCTGTGTCTTTTGTGATCAATTTTATCTCAATAACAGTTGCAAGGTTTCAAGGATTTTTACATGGTATCATAGTAGAGAAAAAGATAGAGATTGAGTTGCTTGATCATATTCAAGGCTCATTGAAGAGAAGATAAGTTAGTGTAGTAATTATACAAGTGAAAGAATGATATCATCCTATGGTTTGAGGATAGATAATGCCTTAGAAGGGACCTCCAAATTTTTTGCATAGAAGAATTGAATGGAGATTGTGTTAGATGAAAATGGAGTTTTAGAATAAATCAAGGCGATTATTCCTAAACCTCTTGCATCAGATGCACAAGAACTGACTCAATGGAAGAAGGATACTAATAAAGCTAGGAGGATGATCCTACAAGGATTCAGAGACCATATTTTTCCAAATTTGAATGGGAAGGATACAACATTCTAGATGTGGAAGGCCCTTACTGTTATGTTTTAAATCAGTAGTGATACCTGAAAACTCATTTTGAAGGAAAATTTGAGGAACATTTGGATGGGAAAGAATGAGCCCATTTTTACATATCTATCTAGGTTCTCTCAAGTGAGATGAATTTGGAGGTGTTTGAGAGACAGTTCTACCTGCAGATCTTGTGAGCCTTTCCCTTCTTGGGATTCACAAATATTGGCATACCTTCTAGGATGCAGTTAATGGTAGAGATAAGCTCCCTAAATAGGAGAGATTGTGGTTAGATCTTGTGTATAAATAGATAAGGAGGGACACAAAGAATGGAGTCTCATATGGGACAAAATATGAGGAGAAATTTGATTTAGCTGGAAAAGGGAAGAAAGACAAGGGCAAGATGGCCCAAGGAAAAACCAAGTCTAGTCATAATGGAGATAAGGAAAAGAAGGATTGTTGTGTAGATTAATCCGTCTTGCGGACAAGACCGATCTCTCTAGTACAAAAGGTAACTAGCAACAAACAGCCAATTATACTAATCTCTCTCTAAGCATATGCAATTTATAAAAACACTATACGGGTGCAGGGCCTACCTTATATCCAACGCTTTGCTTGCTTACTTGATTTTGTTGAAGTCCTTCCCGTGCACTGAAAGAACGTCCTTCGTATATCTGCAATCACAAACAAGGAAAAAAATTAAGCAGCACCTGTATAGACATTATCATAAATCATACTTATCATAATGATCAAGGAATTTATGAAATAAACCACAAATTGACAGTTTAATGAGAGAAATGAGTATATTTGTATTAACTTCAAATGTAGAAAACCTTTACAACCTGTGCCTTGATGTTGTGCAGGTCCTCCCGGGGTCCGAAGCAGGAATCTCCTCTACTTTGACAAGCATTGCACTCTTTGAACTAAGACAAATGGAGATGAGTGATTTAACCTCACAGAAAGTCTTAGTAAACTAAGTCTAAATCTCAACAGCATTTAACTTCAAATCTCATAAGCTTGAACTCTCTTTGAGGCTACCCAAGGCCTCTTTTTATAGTGAAAGAGAGGAGGTTTCTAGTTCCAAATATGAAGGGATAGAATCCTCCTTCAAAGGGATAAGCTCCTTACATCAAGGGGTTAGCTCCATTGAGAGAGGGATGCATGAACCAGCTTCAAAGCGTATCCATTCCGAGAATTCCCGTCTAGAATCTTCTAGAATTCACCTGGAATTCACTTTTTAATCTTCATTTTCTCGCCTTTTTATGTTTTACAGAGGTCCGCACCCATTACACAAAGAACGCGCGGTATGGTTCCGCATGCAGGCTGAGCTTTAGGTGCGGGACCGCAGGGAATGCATAGAGAAAGTGCGATACCAATTCTTTAGGGGATTTTAAGGATTTTCTTCTGATTTTGAAGCTTGATATGAGGAGTTGGTATATTAGACTTGCAAAAGGAGGAAGTATGAGTAATAATGAGCTCATACGGTCAGCAGAATGTCAAGGTGACAGTTTTCAGTGTAACAAATTGCCCCCTAAAGTGAAAAGTTTGTAATAGATGAAGTTGTAGTCTGACATATATGAAGAGTGCAGTAATTTATCATTTCAAAGATCATCTTGTGGACACCCCAGTCGGTACCTGTAAAAACATTCAATGCAAAATATATACATGTATATGTCATCACTGAGGTAGGCATTCCCATACTCAGATAAAAACTAACTATAAACTAACTGAAATCGTTCTGATACAGGAATGATTTTGAATACATCATAGTACAAATATATGTAGACACAGTATGGACGCAGCCATCTGTTTATCAATAGTCTACTGTATAGATGATAACAAAATTCCTCGCAGCCTGGATGGTGGAAACTAGATCCAGGGTCTTGATTTCCGCATCTCGAACCAGTACGATTCTATCCATGTGAATGAATATGTCGAAGTCGAACATGGTAGAAACCACTTGATTACCAGTCAATGATGTGAACTGTTAACAAGTGTGAGAGAAACCACCAGTAATGTCAATGGCTCTCAAAGTACTCAGTACAGTCCATGAAATGTGAATGAATGAGCTGAAGTCGAACATGTCACGGAGTCATTCGGTCGAAGGTCATTGATGTAACCTGTCGTCGAAAGCGAGAAACCTGCCATTGAGGCATGCAGATTTCAAGGTACTGACGATTCCTGGATCAACTTCCTAGATAATGTGCTGATGTCGATAGAAATCGATCTGTCGTAGGCAAGCCTACAACACGAAATCATAGATCAAGTTTTGAAAATATGTTGGCAAGGACTGACTCAGGGATGGTCAATGATGGATGACAGATATTTTGCAGATGAATGGTTTTATTTGAACTGTTCTCTTGGACACATAACGACACTGCAGATGGCTTGGTGACAATTGACCCAAAGCTAATACCCAGAAACCGGCTGAAAATTTTCAATGTGGTTTGATTAACTGTTAGGCAAAGGATTTCCCAACCCTGGTGAATATAAGTGTCGTGTCCAAGAGTGGTCGACTGAGTTTTCGGACAATTTTAAAATACAACAAACATGCTCATTTTTCTCTCTTTTCCCCCACCATTTCTGGCAAGTACCTCTTTATTTTTGACAAGCTTGAGGAGGATAACATTTGCTTGGTTATAAGCTCACCCTTCGAGTGAGTCCAACTTAGTTTAAAATTCGAACCCTAAGAAGGAGTGGTTCGTTCCTGTTGAAAATTAAACAGGTCCTTTACTGTTAAGTTTTAACGAGTCCAGTATAGGAGAAACTCGGTGTTTTTCAGTTTTAGGGAGTCAGAAGAAAAACTTAAGAAAACTCCATGGGTGTTCTTTTTTCGTAAATTTAGTCTCTCGAGCCCGAAAAAGGATAAAATAATGCGGGAGAGAACTCTATTGACCGTATTTAGTCAACGTATACCTTTTTCGTAAATAGTCCATTTCAGTCCGTAAAAGGGGTAAACTTATACTGAAGGGACGACTGTTCATTTACTTTAACGAGTTTGAATAGTCGAGTACTCGGCAATCTTTTCATATTTAGAGAGTCTGAAAAGAGCTTAAAGAGGACTCCAAGGTTTCGCTTTTTCGTAAAATTTTTGAAAGAGTCCGAAAAAGTGATAAAAGTATGCTCTTTGTTGAAAAATGATTATTTCACCTGAAAAATCCTGTTTTTGCACAAAAACTCAAAACATTACACATACCTGTTTAAGATAAATAAAAATGCTTTCAAAAATATCCCTTTTAAAGTGAAAAATAAATAAATTTACAATTCATTCATTCGAAAAAAATTATAAAAAGGACTTTTTCTATTTCATTTTTACCGTTCAGTTGCAGAGTGAAAAGTAAAAAGCTTTTGGATAAAAAGTTCCCGTGAAGATTCTGGAAAATTCAACCGTTGGAATCGAAAATCGTCAGCCCCAGGTAATCCACGACCTCCTTATCTTGTTTTTCATCCGTTTAAAATTCGTTTTTAGGCTTTAGTTTGATTTTTTAGGGCAAAAATAGGTCAAAAAATGCGCCCGCGGGGTCCGCAGGCGGGACACAGGTTGCCTGCGGACCCCGATTTTTTCTGAACTGGAAAAAATCGGGGGTGCCGCACCTGAAACACACCTTGCGTGCGGAGCTACGCTCTGTTTACAAAGAGCGGGTGCGGTACCCGCGCGGTTAAAATTCAAGAATAGTTTTCTCAAATTTCTGCCGAAAGTTTTCAAATGAAATCATGCTAATATGCCTTATTTTGTGTTGCAGGATTAACAAGATGCTTATTTGGCGAGAAAGGGAACATGAGGATGTGGATGAAGCTGCAATACTCCATTTGCCCACACAAAGGGCATTAAAAGCGTGCTTCTTATACAAATTCTGGGCCATCTCTGGCATGAGGGCACAAGTGGAACTCTTAACATGGTTGGTAGACAGATGGCATGTGGAGGACCAGTGTTTCTTCATTGGTGGCCACCGGCTCGAAATTGAGCAGGAGGATATATACTTTTTGACTGGTTTGTCCAAGAGGGGCGAACATGTATCTTTGTTTGGGACTAGGCCAGGTGGCCAGACTGTCGCTAGTCTTCAACTCGAATTTTGCAATGATCAGGCAGATCCTCGGGACAAACGGATTGACATAAAACATATCATCCGTCCTGAACTGAAAGTTATAGCATTCACTGTTACCAAACTATGTGGGAGTGCCGCGCTTCATGTAGCTATTGGTTCCCAAATGCGCATTGCTGTGGACTGTTTTCGTGGCACCATCTTCAACTGGTGCGAAGCTGTGTTGGCAAATATAAAAGGCCAACTTACCAGAGCAAAAACCGGGAAACTAAAAAACTTTGGATATGGTTCCATTGTCGTTTCTTTTGCTTTGGAGAGGGTCCCTCAGTTAGCTCCACAGAGTATTTCAGTTGATTCCGGTCGACTTCGAGAACCAAGAATGGTTCGCTGGTCCGCGCTGATGGCTCGTCATGCTATCGAGGGCACTGAGATTGTACGATTCCCTGCTTCATATTTTCATTGGCTAGATCGCCAAATTTTTACGATAGAGGATTTTCCATATGCAGGGATAGATTTCCGCGGAGATAGAGAGATGTCTCTCCCTGCAGGGGAACAGTGGGACGATTCAGGTAAAACATTTTTCAACGTTTGCTAAGTTCTAAATTTTTTTAATTTTTTATCGTCTTAGAAAACTAATAACCAAAAGTTTTTTAAATACAGATGTGGGTCCACAACGTCCAGCTCATCTCCAACCTTTCGAGAGGAGACAACCAGTTGCGCCCGCACCAGCCCCAGCAGGCCAATCAGTAGAAATTTTGACTGATTTGGAACATCATCTAGAACACTTGACTCTAGATATACCAGAGACGAGTATAGATGATATTCCCCTCAGGCTTCAAAGATATGTGATTGGAGTCCCAGGACCTTTCAGGAGGTTCCTATGCAGGGTGGCTCGAGCAATTGTTTCCTATCGAGATCATCATCAGTGATGAGATGATCATGTAGACTCATTTTTGTACTTTTGTGTTACCATTTTTGCCGATCATAAGGTGTTTCCAACCTATGATCGAAGACGATGTATATATATATATATATATATATATTTTTTTTTTTTTTTGAACACACTCCTATGATATATATCACTATTTTTGACGGCTATCTGCGTACATGAATGAATGTTTTTTGTTTTACTGCTTTTAATTATTGCAAATGTCTATTTATCATACTAGAAGCAATTGAATCTGCTAATTTATTTAAACGTCTTGGAATATGTTGATATTCAATGTAATCAAACTCACGTTCCAAGAGACGAACTCTCAAAAATAACCGTAATAACACCGGATTTCTAATGGTATAAACCCTGTTAAGCTGTAATACAACAAGTTCAGAATCCAACCTTACAATCAAACTCCAAATTCCAAATGATATGGACTCAGATAATAACTCAATCACTGCACTATACTCGACAATGTTATTTGTTGTTTGACCAAGGCTTACCCCATGCATGGATACTAACTCGTCAGAGGGTGAATAGATAACCCAAGCTGCGGAAGAAATGTTCCGTGTATTACGACAAGCACCATCATCAAAACCAATGTAGGTTTGAAGAGACGTCGACATCTGCAATATCAAGAGTAAAACTCAGATAAGCAGTCATAGTGAAAAACACACTTCTAAACTAGGCACACTTTTTAATCTAAAACACACCAACAGTAAAGAAATCTAAAACTAACAAAAAATCTCCACACCTTGTTTAAGCATAATATCTCTTTAGGTAAAGCCCATTTCTGGGTTTATCTAAAGGGACACCATCAAAATCCACTAACTCATAGGCCCCTTTTGCTAACTTTCGTTTCACAATGTAAGGACCATGCCACATAGGCACGAATTTTCCAGCTCCTAGCTTGTCGTTAGCTTGATCATAAAGTAAAACTAGGTCTCCTTCTGAAAAATTTCGAGGGGTCACATTTCTATCATGCTGAGCTTTTATCCTTTTAACATGAGCCTCGTTTGCTATTGCAGCACTTCGTCGATTCTCATCTAATTGGGCCAAGTACAAGAAACATTTTTCCTCTTCAGACGTAGCTGGAAGTAATTCTATGGCTAATTTTAATGACGGTATTTCGCATTCAATTGGTAGCACAGCTTCTAAACCGTAAACTAGTTGAAAAGGAGTGAAACCCGTTGATGTTTTGACTGGGGTTTGATATGCCCAAAGCGCTGAAAATAACAGGGAATGTCAATTCGTCTTGTGAATACCAATGATTCGTTTAATCATGGTGACTAAAACTTTATTAATAGCTTCAACCAGACCATTTGCTTGTGGATAGTACGGAGTGGAATTATCGTGGCGTAGGCCAAGTTGTTCTGTTAATTCATTCATCATGATGTTCCGAAAATGACTTCCATGATCTGTAATAATAGCTTGAGGAACACCAAACCTAGCAATTATGTGATTGAACACGAATGTTGCAGCAGTCTTGCCGTCAGCTGAATATGTAGGCATCGCCTCGGCCCATTTAGTAAAATAATCTACTGCGAGAATAATATAGGCATGCCCCCCGGCCGAGTGAGGGTTACATGTGATAAAATCGATACCCCATTTTGCAAATGGACCAACAGCAATTATAGGGTGAAGAGGAGCGGGTGGTGCGCGCATTTTTCTATCAAAAATTTGACAGTTGTGGCATTTCCGAACCGCATAAATACAATCTTTAAATAATGTTGGCCAGAAATAACCTGCACGCAATATCTTTTGGGCAGTGGCATACCCAGACATATGACCGCCACATGCTCCAGAATGACAGTCATTGAGTACCTTTTCAACTTCTTCATGAGTTAAACAACGTCGGAAAACAGAATCCGCTCTTCGTCGATAAAGAGTATCACCAATGATGTTATATTGTTGGGATTGGAAACGTATTTTCCGTCGTTGAGTTCGTGAAATTTCAGGCCGAAAAGATTGGGTTTGGAGATATACAATAATATCTCCATACCATGGATCAAGCGTACTGATAAGAAACAAAGATTCGTCCACAATGGACTCTTCTGCCACTGTTTCAATATCAGTAGAGGGGAAATCACACATTAGTTCCGCAAAAACCAAAGATTTCTTTGCCTTGGATTTTTCAAATTCCAAGTCAAATTCTTGTAGGATAACTATCCATTTAGAATATTTGCCCCCTAGCAATTGTCTGGTCAAAATATACATCATAGGGTTGCAATCAGAAATTACTGTGGTTTTACGTAACAATATGTAATGTCGAAAACGTTGAACAGCTGCCAAGGCCAATTTCTCCACATGTGTATATTTGATTTCAGTCGGATTCAAATTTCGACTAAGATAATAAATCACATGTTCGTTGTGAGATTCATCTTCCTGAACTAGTACCATCCCAATAGTGGAATGAGAAGCAGCGAGATATAGAATGTAATCCTGGTTGTAGTTGGGAGGATGCAATAACGGTGCATGGGTCAACGCGTGTTTAAGTGCATCAAAAGATCGATCAGCGACCTCGTCCCAAAAGAACGGAATGTCTTATTTCAACAACCGGGTAAAACCCTTTGCAAGCTCAGCATAGTTCTGAATAAATCTACGTAAAAAGTTTGCTTTCCCCTGCAAACTCTGGAGTTGGCGCAATGTCGAAGGAGGAGGCAATTTAACAATAGCTTCGACCTTCGAAGGATCAACACGAATGCATGATTTTGAGACAACAAATCCCAGTAAACGACCCGATTCTACGCAGAAAACACATTTATGCGGATTCAACCTTATCCGATAATGCCGACATCTCATAAAAATTGCTCTTAAATGAGTGGGATGATCGGCCCTACGTGATGAATGAGCAGGTAAATCATCAAGATATGGTTGAAAAATGTGCTTAATGTCATGAAACGCATAAGACATGGCCCGTTGAAAAGTTGCTCCAGCGTTCTTAAGTCCAAAAGGTAGTTTACAATAGGCAAATGTTCCCCATGGACAAATGACAGCTGTTTTAGGTTGATCTGCAGGGAGTATGTTTATTTGATTGTAGCCGGAAAAACCATCCATAAAAGAGAATAGTTCACTCCCAGCACAATCGTCGATTATCTGATCGATATTGGGAGTTGGATAATTGTCCTTTGGACACGCTCGATTAATATCCCTATAATCGATACATACTCTTATTGTTCCTTGTTTTTTAGTCACAGGAACAATATTCGATACCCAATCCGTTAAAGGAATTGGATAAATGAATCCTACTCGAAGTAATTTTTCAACTTCAGATTTTATAGCAGCAGCTTTTCTAGGATGTATTTGACGTAATCGTTGACGAACAGGTTTAGCATCTGGGTAAGTCTTAATTTCATGTACTACGATCGATGGATCAATTCCTGGCATTTCTTCGTAAGACCAGGCAAACACGTCACGGAATTCTTGAAATAGGGCTTTATAAGTCTGAATTTCTTCATCTGAACAACAAGCACCTATATGAATGTTTTCAATTATTCCAGGTTTTACTGAAATGTCAATCGGAACCGTTCTAGATATATTTTCTAAATTTAACTCAGAATCAGGATTTTTCAATGGATTCTGAGGTTCCTTGGCATATTCAGCAGTAAAAATTGAAGCGAAATCATTTTCAAAATGATCTAATTCAGGTAAGAATGAAGACCTATGATGGAGATCTTCCCATGGTAAATCATCAACAGACAAAAACTCACGAATTTGCTCATATGTATGAACAATTTCAGGAAATGTCGTTGCGTCTGAACTAGAAATAGAAAGTGATTCCTCTTGGATCCCATTCATTGGATCAATTTTGGTTGAAAAGGTGTTGGAAAAAGACTGTACAGTCTGGTACGCAATTTCAAATGGACTCAAAGGCATCACGCCATCAAATGAGTCAATCTCAGATTCCGAAGGTAGTATCCAAGGATCATCAGTCAAAACTGTGTCTGACGAAATCATATGAATAGTTGCTGTAGAAGACGATACGTTAGGAGGAGGAAAGGAAAAAGTTCCTAGCAAACCAGAATCTTTAACCAATCCTACTCCAACATCCTTATAAGGGATAGTCGTTTTACCAACATGCTGGATTGTTTCTGTAGAGGCTGGGTCTGACGAAAAATAAGTTAACTGATCTATTGTCACGATCCTTCCTTGATATGGAAATTTTATAAGTCGAAAGACCGAAGAGACAACAGCAGTCATAGCATAAGACCAACTACGACCCGGTAGAAGGTTGTAATCTAGAGGGGCATCAACCACTTCCACATCTAGATTAACAATTTTCCCTTCAACCCCTATGGGTAAATCCTGCAAAATACCATAAGGTTGAAAACCTCGACCATCAAAAGCTTTTAGAATCGTCGGAGATTGGTTAATTGTAGGAGAACCAAGAGATTTCCAACACTGAAGCGACATAATACACGTTGAAGCTCCCTCATCAATCACAGTCTGAAAAATAGGCCTGTTTTTTACTAACACTGGAATCTGGAAAGCCATTTGATGAGGAAGACGTGGTGTACTAGTTTCTAAATCGAAGATTATAAGGTTAGAATCATTAACATCAACAGCTCCTATGGCAGACAATAACAATTTACGCTGTGCTGGACACGATTGCAGCACTTCCAAAGATGACATTGCTGAAGGAGAAATAGCTAAATCTTCAACAATGTTGTAATTCTGAGCAGCTCTCGCATGTGGATTGAAAGTTGATTTACGAAGAACACCTTTAGCAGGCGGCTTGATTATCAAGTCTGGATTTTGTTTCTCGATCTGTAGCGGACCGGAAACAGGAGGAGTTGTATTTGATGCGTTGGCATTGGAAGACTCTCCTTCTTTGCCATCAACGGGATTCTTAGAACCGTAATCTTGCGATCGCGTCGCAACCCTTATATGAGACATCATCATAATAGGCTCTTCTAAAGTGGTCGAGGAAGAACCAATCATCTTACTATCTTGAGCTGGAAAAGGATCCTTCAAGACAGCAGGTTGTTGCGATCCTTTAATGAGTTTCGTAACCTCTTCTCGATATGGGCATTCTTTCGTGAAGTGATCTTGTTCACAAATGAAGCAAGGATAACGAGGTTTACGTTTCTCATCATTTGATTCTTCTCTATCTGTTTTATCTTTCGAATTTTTCTTGTTTTTATTCCTCCCTTTCTTTTTACCACCGGTTTTTGATTTTGCCGTAGATGTTTCAACGACATGAATATCGGCAGAAACTTCTTGAGAGGATTCTCCCTTCGGGGAATCAGGTAAAGTTATGGTTGGAGAAGAATTCTTTGAAGATTTCTTCTTACTTTTGGAACTAACTGTACCAATCATACCGTCAGCGGCATGAGACCCTGAAGGAGGAGCAGCAATTTGACCTTGTTTGGGTAAATCAGGAATTTTTTCATGTAAAGTACCTGACTGCGTATAAACGAGGTCTAGGTACTGAGCCTGAGCAATTACTTGCTCTTCGGTAACAACACCAGCCTTAGCTACATCTTCAGTGATCTTAGGCAGTAATGATTTTACAAACCACTCTGCCAAAATTTGATCCGGAATATAAACCTTCACCAATCGTCGTCTACGTCGCCACTCATGAATATGATCAGAAATATACGTGGACGTAGATTGTTTTAGTGAAGTTAATAATTCTGTACCATTTTCGTATCTGACAGGCAACTGGAAATGAGTTAAGAAAGACGTTGCTCACTGACTGAAATTATGAAACGAGCCTCGTGGCAACTCAATGTACCATTTGGCTGCAAGACCTATGAGTGTCCTTTGGAAAAGACGTAAGCGAATCGAATCATCAACAATAGAATTAGATGCACACCAAAGGTGATAAGTCATCACATGATTGGATGGATCCTCTCCTGACTTACCTTCAAATTTTGGTATGTCACTGGGCAACTTATGAGGCATTGACGGCCAGTTCTGATAATAGAAAATAGGATCATTAGTAAGGCGCGTCAAATCTGGTAAATCCAAAGTTGCGATGAACGGTAACTGACGGTTAGGGTCACGAAAACCTTGAGAAGCCAAAGCAGATCCAGGAGGCGGATACCCAAGATAACTAGGAATTGGATTAGCATTGGGTATTGTATAAACTCCCGGATAACCAGGATGAATCGGACCATACTGAGGTTGTTGATAAGTATAACCAGGGTATGGCTGATAGCTCGGATTCTGAACATAGGGACCGTATTGCGGCTGTCCTTGGTATGGTTGATAAGTAAACTGAGGTTGACTCGTAACAACTGTACTTGTACCGGATTGTCCTGCAGGCATCTGAACTGTAGTCTGAGTTGCAGGCCCTGACTGAGGTACAGAGACTTGAGGGATTTGCTCGGATACAGGGATAGCCGAACTCGGGGCTACAGACACTCCAGAAATAGGTGTAACAGGTTGAACAGACGTTGCAGCAGTTGCAGCAGTTTGGGGCGGAGTCTGAGGTGTACTAGGCCCAGCCTGCTGAACTGAACTAGGTGCAGGAGTTTGAATAGATGGCTGACCAGGTTGCTGAATTGAACCAGAAACCATTGGCTGACCAGGTTGATAAGGTAACTGCACATTAGGCTGCAAAGGCTGTTGATATTGGGACGGATCCCACACCATCATTCCGGGGTACTGTCTCGTAGAAGGTTGAACGTAAGGACCAAAACCGGGTTGAACGTAGGGTTGATAATAAGGTAAAGTTCCGGCTCCTTGAATAGATGGTTGACCAGAAGGCTGTTGGTATCCTTGTATTGGGTACTGCCCTTGAGGTTGATAACCTTGAGGCGCGTACTGAAGCTGGGGTTGTTGAGGACCCTGAGGAGCATATTGAGTTTGGGGTTGACCTTGAGGAATGTACTGTCCTTGAGGTTGGTAACCTTGAGGTATGTACTGTCCTTGGGGTTGCCCCCAAAAATAATATTGATCCACAGTTTGTCCTGGGAAAAAGCTACCTTGAGGTTGAGCCCCGGGTGGTAACTGACTACCTTGGGGTTGCCCCCCAGGCGGTAATTGCCCACCCTGAGGTTGCCCCCCAAGTGGTAACTGAATTCCCTGAGGTTGACCCCCAGAAGGAAACTGACTGCCTTGAGCTTGAGGATTAGGAATATTACCGGACATCATAAAAACTTGCTCTGCGTTCGACGTTTCAATTTTAAGTCCACCAAGACCAGATGATAACACATTTTCGACAGGTTGAGGAGTTGCTCCTGAGAAAGTACCAGACAAAGACTGATATCCCGCAGGAACAGAAGGACCACCATGTAAAAAAGATTCAGGCGTTTGCGAAAACATGGACGACTCTCCAGCCATAATAGATGACGGATAGTAACCTCTGGGTGTAGGATGAAATGGAGCTCGAGGTGGATAAAAAGTAAGACCCGGATTCTCTAAAAAATCAGTTAAATAAAGATACCAGGGATTAGTTCGAATAGGGCTGTAGAAAATGGATTCACGCTCCCTAAGATTTAACGATTGAGGGGAGTTGGGAAGAGATATGTCTTCGTCTGGATTAGTAAGTTCTTCTATAGAAATTAGCCCAGAAGGAAGATTTTCAGTAATGATATTTCTAACCCTTGGTGAACCTAGATCGCTAGAAGTTGGTGAGATAAATCATGAAGATGTTTCTAACACAGAAGATTCGGTTTCAGGCTCAGAGATTTCAGGTTCGTCAGATAATTCTCCTGTAGGAGAAATATTTTCAGTGACTTCAGAAACTGAAATCGGTTCTTGAATATATTCTGTTGTAGGAATTTGATGATCAGGATGTATCACAATAGCAGAGCTTTCAGCTTTTGTTGATCTAAGTCTACGGCTACTGTGTGGTACCAGAGCTCGAAGCCCTTCAAGATGACCTGGTGTAAATTCAGGGGGTTTCCCTTGTATTCTCCGGGATTGTCTCGGCAATTCTGCCACGATGAAAAATTATCTAATCACACACAAACAAAGAAAAATTTCAATGAAAACACCTAAAGTCTCTAAGAAACAAACAATTGAATCATACGCTTAAAAAATCTAAGAGTTCAAACCACACACAAACAAGTAACTTTCCGTACTAAAATCACTAGTTGGTGATGAAATCCAACTTAGTAGAGTTTTAACACGAAAAGGGCGGTTGGATCAGTTACCCCGACAACCTACTTAATGAAACATACTGGCACAAGTTTCTTCACATAACCATCTCGAGTGAAGGGAACCCCCCAGAGAGTCCAAGTGAGTCTAGTCGACGTCTATTCCAGGTACAGCGGGATCTTCCCTCCACTGTCACCTTAGGAAATAATCCTAAAGATTATGGCCTCTAAGGTTACCAACTGAAACAAATATACCTGGGGGAACAGTCTACGATCCGACACACACGCAAGGGCAGAGTAACAAAGCTCAATCCCCTTGAAGGCTCCTTGAACAGAATCCAAGATTTATCGACAAGTGACCCCTGGCTCCTCGACAATGGTCTATCCGAGGTTTACCGTTTTTAATACGTGTATATCTTCTATCGTTCCCAATGAGGAAGGATTGATTACCCCACTGGTTCAGATATGATCTCGTGCTTAACTCCTTTAAGAGGAGCTACCCAGAGCATACATGCAACAACTGGAATTCTTCCTACCGCAAGATATATCTACTTGTTTGTTTTATCTACCTTGGAGAGTTAATTACTCCCTACTCCAAGATACTAGCCTAAGCTATGTTGGTGATGAGAGCCCTAAAAATAAAAAGATTACTAAATGAATTTTATTTAAGCGTTACTTTTAAGAGCTGTTTCTTAAGTCAAATGGGCGTGGAAATGAAACTTTGTATGATGTGGAGACTCGACCTCCAAAAACACTAAAATGCACCTATGATGATATTCAATTCTTTTTTCTTTCAATGAATTTTCTATCTAAAGAAGAGTTAGAGAATGCAACTTTCAAATTTCTTCTTCAAACATGAAAACTAAGTGAAAAAAACTATTTTGTCTTTTCGTTAAACTATCAAAGCTCACAAGAAAACTATTTTCTTTTCCAAACAAGAAGCTACAAAACAATTCCCTTTCGAAAGAAATCTACAAAAATTAAAACTATTCAAAACTATGAAGACTAATCTTAAAAAACTAATCTAAATTGAGTAAAAGCTTTTTAGAGTTTTTTTTTTTTATGAATGTTTCTCTTAGTTATTCAGCAAACTAAGAATCTATCAAACAGATCAAAAACACTCAAAATATGTTTTCCAAAACACTCAAAGAATAAATGAAATTCAAAACTTTTAAAACAAGTTCTTTTCGAAGATTTGCAAAGAAATCAAAAAGGCTTAATTTCTCAAACTAGGATGTTTTCACAATGAGGTCGGATTCAATAGACAAAAAGAGATCTTATGTGATCTGAGATACTACAGATTGTCAAAAATTTGAATCACTACAAAGACCAAACGGGAAAAATAATCCAATCGGCAAAAACTTCTAGAAAATCATTCAAAACACTAACACTGTTGGAGTTCATAAACAATGAATTCTTGATAGACACAATAACCAGCCTGGGCAGAAACCAAAGATCTAAAAATTAACCAGAAAAAGAAACCTAGAGATTTTTCAAAATTTTTACAGGGTCCGCATGTAAGCAGTGTTGACAGGTGCGGTCCCGCACTGTATTCTATAAAGAACGTGCGAAACTGCCCGCACTGTAACAGTTATGCAGAGTGCGGTCCTAGCAAAAATGATAGAAAAATCTAAAATACTTCTAAATTTTCAAAAACAGAAAAAATTTAAAGCACCCAGACAGATGTGAATCAATCAAAAACCAGAAAAAGAAACCTTTTCTCAAGTCAAAAATCAAATAGAACCAAGAACAAACAAAAGTTCTTCCCCAGTGGAGTCGCCATTTTGTTGTGTAGATTAATCCGTCTTGCGGACAAGACCGATCTCTCTAGTACAAAAGGTAACTAGCAACAAACAGCCAATTATACTAATCTCTCTCTAAGCATATGCAATTTATAAAAACACTATACGGGTGCAAGGCCTACCTTATATCCAATGCTTTGCTTGCTTACTTGATTTTGTTGAAGTCCTTCCCATGCACTGAAAGAACGTCCTTCGTATATCTGCAATCACAAACAAGGAAAAAGATTAAGCAGCACCTGTATAGACATTATCATAAATCATACTTATCATAATGATCAAGGAATTTATGAAATAAACCACAAATTGACGGTTTAATGAGAGAAATGAGTATATTTGTATTAACTTTAAAGATAGAAAACCTTTACAACCTGTGCCTTGATGTTGTGCAGGTCCTCCCGGGGTCCGAAGCAGGAATCTCCTTTACTCTGACAAGCATTGCACTCTTTGAACTAAGACAAATGAGGATAAGTGATTTAACCTCACAGAAAGTCTTAAGTTACTCAAGTCTAAATCTCAACAGCATTTAACTTTAAATCTCATAAGCTTGAACTCCCTTTGAGGCTACCCAAGGCCTCTTTTTATAGTGAAAGAGAGGAGGTTTCTAGTTCCAAATATGAAGGGATAGAATCCTCCTTCAAAGGGATAAACTCCTTACATCAAGGGGTTAGCTCCATTAAGAGAGGGATGCATGAACCAGCTTCAAAGCGTATCCATTCCGAAAATTCCCGTCTAGAATCTTCTAGAATTCACCTGGAATTCATTTTTTAATCTTCATTTTCTCGCCTTTTTATGTTTTACAGAGGTCCGCACCCATTACACAAAGAACGTGCGGTATGGTTCCGCATGCAGGCTGAGATTTAGGTGCGGGACCGCAGGGAATGCATAGAGAAAGTGCGATACCAATTCTTTAGGGGATTTTAAGGATTTCAAGTATTTTTATTGTCATGAGTTTGGGTATTATGCTACAAAATGTCCAAACAAGATATCCAACAGTCATGTTGCAGCAACAACAGGAGGAGAGGCACTCTCTTCTAATTTTGAATTGGATTTCTCTTTGATAGCTTGCATGGAAATCTTAGTTCGAGGTAGTGTGTGGTAAATTTACTTATGGGCTTCACTCCACATGAGACTTAATAGAGAATTCTTCAGCAGCTTGGAGGATAAAGACATTCAATTCCATATCAATCTTGGAAATGATGGCAGATACATGACCAAAGGATTTTGTATATTAAGCTTTAAGATGGACTATGGTTCCCTTATCCACCTCAAGAATGTGATGTATGTCCCAGAACTGAAGAAACACCTTGTCTCGGTAGAAACCATTGAATACAAAGGGTATGATGGTGTATTCAACAAAGGGATGGCCTACCTCAAACATTGTGCTTTACGATAGGTTAAGAAAATTGGGGTCAGTATCGAGAGCCTCTATAAATTGGAGGTTGATGGATGTGCAACATTGAGCGACAAGGTTGATATTTCCAAAAGTAGTGATGTGGTGGTTGAGTGAGAGTAGGATAGAGCTCTCAAGATGGAGCCTCACCCATGATCTTGGTTTCAGTTTAAGCTAGTTGGTAGTTGGGCTGACCAACAAGATGATGATGAGGAGCATAGCCTAGCGAAAGTGGAGTCAACGAATTAGTCAAAGACTCCCTATAAAGGGAAATTTCTAGCCAAGTGGGTAGAATATTTAGTAAAAGGATCTAGAAGAGAGTTGAGTATCCGATAATCAAGAAGAAGACACCCAAGTACATAGGTGTTACACAGTAATTTTTCATTGTCCTTGTACTCCCCATTCCTTGATCCTGGAGGACTCATAAAGTGACCCTTGTGTACTTTCCAAGCATGGAATACATACACCTGAACCAAATTTTGTCTACCAATTCATCTTCCTTTACAAATTTTTTGAAAGTTCCTTGTAAAAACCTGGTTTTCAAGGTTGACACTTTCTCTCAGTGTCTGACCCGCACCGATAGCAGAGATTTACACTGAGACCTGTGCCCATCGGCGCTCTGTCCTAACGTCGGACTCGTGTCGATCATGTTTTGGAAAGTTTTTTAAAAATAGAAAGGAAGCTTCCGCGACTAGAAGCTTCGTGAGGCGGTGAGCTGGAAGTTTGTTATGAGGATTTGGCCGAGGAATTCCCCTTTGGTCTTCTTGTTCCCAAGAAATAGGAACTACTCCAAAGGATAAGCTCTTTTCCCGTCATTTGAGGGCCCATAACATCCTCCTCCATTGTTATATAAGGAGACCTCCTTCAGCTCTACAACCTTAGTTAGTTAATGATGATAGAAAGGAGAAGCAATTATAGCTTCAGGAGAATAGTGCAGAGTGTGATTGTTTTTGTGTGTTGGGAACATCGTGAGATATTGGACCTTTGTGTGTGAAAGTGTTACAAACATGCTTGGATATGGACCTACCGAAGGAGAGCCTCGACATCAAGGCTTGGTTGTAAACTCCCCTTGTCTTTATCATACTAAAATGCATCTAATGTTTATCTTCCACTCTTGTTTACATTTATAATGAGATTTATAGCATTCCTTGATCAGTTAGATAGGTTGTAATTGTTTTATGTTTTTCATGATTTTATGCTTGTCATGGCATCTTGACTATCTGTACAGGTAATTGAACATTAGTAGCAGTGTGCATCGATCTTGGGAAGAGCGACAAATCAAGAAGCTTCAACGGAAGGTGGCAACATAGCATCATGACAAGGTAAGTCATCTTCCTTGCTCTGAATTTCATTTACAATCGAGGAAGGTAGATGTTAGTATGTTCTTGTAGTTGCTAGACCCACCCTTGGGCTAGAGGGATTTCCTTTGTCCACAGAGGGGATTTACTTGGACAACAATAGGGTACATGGAACTTATGATTAAAGTAGTGGACTCACAGAGTATTGTGGGAAAAAAAAATATTTCAAAGAATGTTCCACAAAAAGAAGAAGAGAACTCTTGTAGTTCAGAGGGAGCAATTTCAACAACAAAGAACTTGTTATAGTTGAAGACATATCTAGGTGGAAAAGGGTCTTCCAAGAATCCCTTCCTCGCTAAGAGGGAGTGTTGAAATTTTAGCAAGGTTTAATTCTTTGACTTGTTCCTTAGTCAAAAATTATAATTCTAATTTAGTCTCATAGTTGCTTGAGTTAGCTTTCATTTAACATGTATGATGTAGCCTATCACTAAGTTATTTTATGGTTAATTCGATTTATATGGATTTTAGTGAGTTGTGGACTAGTTGATGGCTAAAATTAGCTATCTAGTGGAGTTAAACTCCAGTGCTTGTCATTTATTTGATATCTAGTTTTATAATAGATATAGACTTTATTTCTTGATTTTTTTTTTTAGTAATTTGACTTGTGTTAACTCAACTAACTCTTAGTTAAGTAGTTGCAACTACTATATTTATCCCTAGTAGGTCATGTAATTCGAATTACATATTGAGATTGAATGAAGGAAAAAATATATTTACTTATTGTACACAATTTTTTGTGTAGAGGCTTGAGCATCAATAAGAGCAATTTATCTTGGGAATTGCATAAGGAAATAGGAGGAAATTCCTATTTTTTACGGGCATATTTGTGCTATGAAATATGAGCTTCCTAGTAGGCCTTATTTTCCTAAGTGTTGAGCAAGCCTTAAGGTAGAGTTGATCAATATTGTAGTGAGATTTAAGGTTGAATAAAATTATATGTAATAGATCATATTGCTCAGTTGATTCAATACAAGCAAGCATGGATTTTTCCCAGTTGGGTTCTCGAGATATATTATGTGTTCTATGTGTGATTTTGTTTCTATTTATTTTTTTCTTTCCATAGATTTTTTGTAGATAAATATTGTGTATTTTGTGATCAGTTTTCTCTCATTAGTAGTTGCAGGGTTTCAAGTATTTTCTACATGATGTACTTATGCGGGTTGATGAAGAAATGAGACTTCTAGAAGAGATGGCTGAGATGGAGATATTTTTAAATGAGCATGTTTTTGTTGACCTTGAAGATGGTGTATTTGATAGAGTAGGGTATACTTTAAACTTTGTTATAAAATAATATGAAGAAGCATCTAAAGATGAAGAGTTACTTCATGAATACATTCTCGAAGAGATTTCAATAATAATTGAGAGTCTTGACTCTCATGCTAGAGGAAGAAAGCATAGAGGAAACTGAGATGGAGTTATTGGAGGAGTGGTCGGTAGAAGATCCAAGTGGTGGATATTCTATAGAGAATATAAGTACAATTCAATATGATTTTTTTGAATTGTATTAAGAATTGAATTTCTTTGAGGAAAGGATAATAAGCCAAAGAATACATATTTAGCATGCAAAACTAGAATTGGAAGAAGAGGAAATTGTGTTCAAAGGAAATGAGGAGAGGACTACAAAGTGTGAACAACATATTGATGAAATCCTTATAAATTTTATGATAGACGAGGATATGTAGCAACCTGTGAATAGTTACTGTTGTAAAACTCAACAAAGAGAAGAGTTTGCTGATACAATCGGTGGAATGTGGATGCCGATGAGGAAGACATCCAAGATAAGGTATGATAGAAAAAGGAATAAAAACAATAAGGACATATAGATGACTAAAGAACTTTTAATCAGCAAAGAAAATGGGAAGCAACAACATAAAGTATGAAAGAATAGAGAATTGGAAGAAATATAATAACATCAACGTAGAAGAACATATAGGAATCTATAAACTAAATTTTGGGATCCAACAGGACTTCAACAAAGAAGCGCATGATTAATATATGATGAATCTTTTGTTCCTTGGGAGTGTGATGCAAGAGTATATTACTTCCAAGTCAAAATGCATTTTGACTAGACTCAGGGTTCTTTCATTTACCGAGGGAGTTGGTTCCATAATTTAGTGTAATTATTTAATTATTTGTATTTCTTATATTGTAAGGAAATATGTAGAAATTGGGTAAATAGGATTGAGATTGAGGTTGTAATCAAATCTAGAGGATTCAAGAATATTTGAATGAGTTAGAGAAGTTTTAGAATCAATTGGATCTCTTGATAGATATGTGGATCCAAAGGATCCTAAGAATAGGGATTTGTTGAATGATTAATGGATACGAACTAATTATAGTTCAAAATTATTTTTGTATAATTATGTAAACCAAGTGCATGGTGTGTGTGAATGAGAGGCATCAGGAAATAATAGGAAGAGTAAGGGATGCGAGTGGAAAAGGCCAAATTAGATTTCGATGGTATGTAAACCAGACACGAATGCCTTGTATATAACTATTATATAGTTAATATTTTAGGTTTCCAGTGTTTTGAGTCGATTTTGTGAATTCTATACTATTGTAGCGGTATAATTGAATCCATGTAATCATAATTAACTGAGTTTTATGCAGGTTGGGAAATATTAAGCTCAATAGGGACTACGAGGATTTTAGATTTTTAATTAAATCTCTAGAAGAAGAGTGATTTAGAGGATCAATGGATGAAGGAGATGTGTAGAGGAGGTGGAAATCCTTTAAAATAAGCCAGAAAATTTCATTTATAGTCAAGGAAGAGTAATTGGTGATTGTTGATCAATGAATTTGATCAATTTCCTAGTGTAGTCAAAAGAAGGGTGCAACGTAAGCTTTATGATTCAACAACTATTGTGAAGGATCGAGGAAGAGTGTGACCTTCTTTGTAAACCTGCAAAGGAATATAAGAAAAAAGCATAAAGTTTAGGACATAGTTTTAAATATTGCAGGCGTTTGTAAATAAACAGAGTTCAAAATGATAGAATTGAAGTTCTTCACAAATATTATTGTCCTACAATAATCTACCCCCAATTTTTTTAAGTGAGATTGCAATCCAAAACACCGAGGTCTGAGGTCTGTTAACATTAGAAAATCATACACTGCAAGAGACATTAGAAAATTCCCAACAAGAGAAAAAAATTAATATTTTCCAGCATAAAACATCATGGAAGGACACAAATTGAAAATTTTCCTAAGGTTACAGAAGAAATATTTGACTGTGCACCAACAAAAAAGGGAATTTGCATGGATCACACGCCTTTTTCTTTGATAGCTACGCGGTCCTGAGGATGGATAAATGTCCCTATCCAGAACCACTTCCCACACTTGGGGAGTTGATTCTTTATCATGGCCAATCAAGGACAACCAACTTGAGGTCGCCCTAAAGATATGCAGCCCTCAAAGGAACCTCTTGTCCTAGTCTTGGGTAACTATCACTCTTGGGCCAAGGGAGGGAAGATGAGTTGAAAATTTTCTATATAAATAAGCCATGGGAAGAGAAAAGTATGAGGCATTGTTATGCTAGACAAATTTCTATCAGAGAAACACCACATTTCATTGTTGAAGCAATGGAAGTGAGAGTATTAACATGTTGGCCATATTGATTCTAAGCAATCCAATGTCTTAGTGAGAGAAGAGAAACCCACCATTGTAGAGTATTCACATTTCTTTTGAGAGAGAGGAGAAGCCTATAAATAGACCAAGTAAATGAACCTCCTTGCTAAGTATATTTGAGCTCGATAGCTCAAAGAATTCTTTTCAAGTGTTTTACCATTCTATTGCATTCTTCTACCACCAACAGTGAATAAAGGGAGTATTTATACATTGATATGTTGACGTGTTTTCTCCATTGGGTATTCTATTTTTGTAATATTCCAAATTTTTAGCCTTCAGGCTAAATCGAATATTAGAGTTGTTTCATCACTAGGTAGGTGAATAAATGGGTAAGGAGGCCCATTAACCTCTTTAGAAGGATCAATAACACTCCTAATGTGAAAGGAGTAAGAATAAGAAACTAATTTGAGCACCCTTGGGTTTGAACAGAGATGGGATCATGTTGATTCAGTCAATTTTGACCAAGTCAACTAAGCTATCTAGATACATTGAACCTCCTTTGAACATCGTAGTTTTGGTGGAGGAAAACTTGCATGAGCTTGGTGGCACATGTGGATGGGACCCAATGTGGAGAGGTTCACTTGTTATATATGGAGAGGATGGGAGCCTTTGTTAGACATGCTTGGTATTTTGATCTTTTGATATTGTCTATTTAGACTTGGCTTCCTCTTGCTGTTTAGAAGAGTAGTAGTGTTGTTTAGCACCGGGTGTTCCCGAGCGGGAATCCCACCTCTCCCCTTGAGAAGCCTCTTGGGAGAGATTGTCCTATATTTCTCAAAATCTAGGCTTAATTCCAAGCATCATTCTTCAGTACCAGTGTTATTTCTGTAGCAAGATAGTGCTGAGTTGTAGGGTGTTGTAGTGGAGGACTCTTACACCACTTCCTGGTCTGTTTCTCAGTAGAGGGTGCCTTCCTCCTCTTGAGAAATCAACTAGGAAGATTTCTGAGCACATTTCATATCTTGGTAGTAGGCCAAAGTATTTCTCATCTCCTACAATGCAGTCCCTTGTAGGAACGGCGTCATTTTGCACAGAGATGCTACAACAGGGTTAAGACCCTTGTTTCTGAGCTAGTTTCCTAGGGAAAGGGCCAACCCTTCTCTCGGAAAGCTAGAGGAAGGGATCCTCATCCCTCTTTTGTATTATTCAGCTATATTTATATAATGTTGTAGTAAGACTACATTTTCTGAGCTGAATATTCAGATCTGCTCTTGTTGTACTTATACTTTCATGAAACCCTTGCCAGGTTGGCTCTATAATACAATAAGGAGGTCAGATCTTCATTTTCTTGGCATATTATTTCATATAACTCTAGATCCATGCTATTTTATCATTATAATATAGAAACCCTCATAAAATAATGTTTTACATGCTTCATTATTTTTTTGCATAACTCAAGACATGGGATTTAGCTATTTTTGAGCTGATAAGAAGCCGGGAGGCCTGTTTAACATAAAAGGGATTTCTTTCTGATCCAATTTTGTATGTGAGGGCATAACATCATATTCTAATGGAACCAAGCATTATTTCACCCATTAAAAATTCATATCTTCATAAATAACATTTTCAGGGTCTAATTTCTGTATTTTCCCCACTTGGGAATGTGTAGACATTCTTCCTTTGTTGTTTTTTCACTCATTTAATGGCTATGTGTTTTTGAGCACATCATATGAGTCTATTTTCTAGATCTCCAACTTAATAATATCTTAAGATATTCTTATTGTTGTAGAAAATCCCTATTTTGGGATATTAAAATGGTATCAAAGCTTCAATCTTGGCTCAGCCTGTGGAACTCAACCATGCAGCTATCAAGAGAAGGAGAGATGAATAGAAATAATACTCCATTATGTGGAGGAAAAATGGAAGATAGGTTTACGAAGCTTCTTCCAAAATCTGTGCAGTGCATCAATGAAGATCTTAAGAAGATGAGAAGAGAGATGGAATCTCCTAAAGATTTTGGATCTAGAGCTAGATCTAGATTGGCACATGATAGGTGTGAGCATGCAGCTACACCCTATTATGCACAGCGTAGTCAAATGCCCAGATCTGCTATGAAAGATATGAAAGAAGAGGAAATTCTGAGAAGGGAAACTCTTAGTAATTTTCTGCAAGAGTATGAGTCTCAAATTGAAAATTTTAGAGATCATATTACTTTCAAAGAGTTTTACAAGATCAAGGTGGAGAGGAGCAAGTTGCGTGACATGGACAGATTTTCTCTATCTACCTTTGATGGGTCCCCAACTTGCGCAACCAAATCTTGGGTGGATGATTTGTGTACTTATTTGCAGCAACACCAAGTTTCTGAAGAAGAAGCCATTAGAGTTGCAGCGCTGCACTTTGTAGGTAAGGCCTATGCTTGCTGGATGTTTGAGTCATTTTCATTGAAAAATTTTAATACTTCTTATTTTGCAAATTTCACTAAAATATTGGTAGAAAGGTTTGATAAAAAACATGAGATAATCAAACCAATGAAACTTTTGCATAAGTTGGGAGGACTTGTGAACTCAAAACCACTTCAGAAACCTATTGGAGGAGATCACATCTTGCATTATACCTTGCTAGAGGAAAGATCCTTGTTTCATAACCTTGGACAAGAGGGCATGAAGGTTCCTTTTGCAAAGAAGGATCCTCTTATTGAACAGTTACCTCCTATTCATATGGAAGATGAAGAGAAGGTTGGGGGTTACATCGTTGTCACACCTAGAGCATATCTAGTGCCTCATGAAGAGGAAGGAGGAGCACATGCTCCAATAGAGGGATTTCTTGTGTCATTGCAAGAAGTTCCCCAGGATCTCACATATGGAAGGCAAAGTAAAATCAATGAGCAACATGATGGTGAGATGATATTAATGGAAGGATAAGGTAGGGAGGAAGGACATCATTATTTGATGAATATCACACACCCCTATCTATTTCAGAGAGCTGGTGCAAGGAGGAGGGAGAATATTTTGCGCTGTGAGGGTAAGGGAAAGGTTTCCCAACCATATGAACAGTCTTCTCTTGCCATGGATGTCTCACTACATGGAGGCATTCCACCAGGGAGGCCACCAAATTTGGAGTTGGTAAGAGGAATATTTCCAGTTGGTTCACCAATCTTGGATTTTGGAGAGGTGAAGAGTTTTGAGGGAGACTTTGGCATGGGGGATGTCAAAGTAGCAGGAAACAGCATGAGGGGAGCTTCACATTCTAGATCACCAGCGCTGTCTCTTGGGAGGATTGATCCATACTAGAGGTCTTAACTCTTGGTAGAGTACTCCAAGGATCTTGTTGCTTGCATGATTCTTGATGACCCGGATGGAGATGATAGATACCTGGTAGATGATGTGGTCATCTATTCTCATGGCAGAGTCTTCTTGACTAGAGCTTCTAGTCTTAAGGAGAAGCTGCTGCATGCAGCACATGAGGACTTCTTTTCTATGCACTTTGATGCATATTTTTCTTTGATGGAGGAATTAATTTGGGAGGGAATTTAGCATGATATATTTTAGCATATGGGAAGATGAATAGCTCGTATGGTAATATATAGGATGTCACAGCCACATCCCTACTCTTTGGAGGTGAGGGAGAATTTCCAGTTGAGCCATTTCATCTCAAGACCTCAAGTACATGATGGAGAATGTACAATTTCACTTTATGTTTTGTACTTCTTGTATTTATATGAGCAGCATATTGTACCAAGGGGGATTATTCCTTCTTTCATATTGTATAATGATGTACTTGAAGCCATTTGTAGCAATGAGATTGGCTATATCATTGGTGGTTTGTGGGGGAAGCCACATGACTTTTGGTGTGCACCATTGACACCCTTTTGTACTTTCATGTTTATATCTTGTAATATGATTGTGGCATAAAACAAGTGGCTGGAAAAGCACTTGTTTTTGTTTGATTTGATGCAGGCACAATACGCATTGCATTGGTTCTTTGTATGGGACCTTGATCCACTTTCTGGTTGTCATATGACAACTTGTTTCTATTGGTTTTTGCTTCCATGTATTCCTGATATTTCTATGTCCATGGGAAGATTTGTTTGGAGAGTGGGATGTGAGTTGGAGATGCCCATTGGGAGTATTATTCTCCCTACTTTGCATGATGCATGTTTCAGGAGAAGCAATGGGCAGCCCATGATTTCCAAATTACATCTCTCTTCTTCATATGGGAGGATCCATTTGGAGAATTTGAGTTTTTGGAGGAGGCACTTCATGGTTTATTTGTTTGATGGGGTAGCTTGGGCCACTCTTGGAGGTCATGAAATTTCAGCCCAAGATCAGTAGTAGCCCCATACTTATCACAAATGGAGAGATAAATCACTTGGTTGGGAGGATTCAATCTCTCCATGCAACCCCAACACATTGTATGAACCGGGGGTTGAGGATCTTTTTGAGCTGAATAGATTGGCTTATTTCATTTGGATGATATAATGGGTTTGGGAGTCACTCATTTTGAATAATATTCCCCATGTTCATCAACAATCCTACCTTGAGGAGGCCATTGGACAGCAGGGAGGTTTCCACTTACATCCTCCACGTTTCTATGATAAGAGCCATATGGATTCTCATGCTTGGGAGGAAACATTGGAGGACATATTTGTAGCAGATCATGTTGAGCAGTGGTGGATACTTTTGATGAGGAGGCCAAAGGAAGAGGAGGGGAGGATTTTTCTCTCCTTATATAGTTTCTTGAGGATAAGCAACATTTTGGAGGGGAGGACTGTAATATTCCAAATTTTTATCCTTCAAGATAAATATAATATTAGAGTTGTTTCATCACTAGGTAGGTGAATAAATGGGTAGGGAGGCCCATTAACCTCTTTAAAAGGATCAATAACACTCCTAATGTGAAAGGAGTAAGAATAAGCAGCCAATTTGAGCACCCTTGGGTGTGAACAGAAATGGGATCATGTTGATTCAGTCAACTTTGACCAAGTCAACTAAGTTGTCAAGATACATTGAACCTCCTTTGGACAACGCAGTTTTGGTGGAGGACAACTTGCATGAGCTTAGTGGCACATGTGGATGGGACCCAATGTGGAGAGGTTCACTTGCTATATATGGAGAGGATGGGAGCCTTTGTTAGACATGCTTGGTATTTTTATCTTTTGATATTGTCTGTTTAGACTTGGCTTCCTCTTTCTATTTAGCAGAGTAGCAGTGTTGTTCAGCACCGGGTGTTCCCGAGCGGGAATCCCACCTCTTCCCTTGAGAAGCCTCTTGGGAGAGCTTGTCCTGTATTGCTCCAAATCCTAGCTTAAGGCCAAGCATCATTCTTTAGTCCCAGTGTTATTTCTGTAGCATTATATTGCTGAGTTGTAGGGTGTTGCAGTGGAGGACTCTTACACCACTTTCGGGTTTGTTTCTTAGTAGAGGGTGCCTTCCTTCTCTTGAGAAATCAGCTAGGAAGATTTCTGAGCACATTTCATATCTTGGCAGTAGGCCAAAGTGTTTCTCATCTCCTACAGTGCAGTTCCTTGCAGGAACTGCGTCATTTTTCACAGAGTTGATGCAACAGGGTTAAGACCCTTGTTTCTGAGCTAGTTTCCTAGGGAAAGAGCCAACCCTTCTCCCAGAATCTAGAGGAAGGGATCCTCATCCCTCTTTTGTATTATTTAGCTATATTTCTATAATTTTGTAGTAATATTGCATTTTCTGAGCTGAATATTCATATTTTCTCTTGTTGTACATGTACTTTCATGAAACCCTTGCTGGGTTGGCTCTATAATACAATAAGGAGGTTAGATCTTCATTTTTTTGTCATATTATTCCATATAACTCTAGATCCATGCTATTTTATAATTATAATACAAAAACCCTCATTAAATAACGATGTAAATGCTTCATTATTTTTCTGCATAACTCAAGTCATGGGATTTGGCTATTTTTGAGCTGATAGGAAGTCGAGAGGTCTGTTTAACATATCAAAAGGGATTTATTTCTGATCCCCTTTTGTATTTGAGGGCCTAAAATCATATTCTAAGGGAACCAAGTGTTATTTCACCCATTAAAAACATATACCTTCAGATATAACGTTTTCAGGGTCTAATTTCTACATTTTCCCCACTTGGGAATGTGTAGACATTCTTATTTTGCTGTTGTTTCACTCATTTAATGGTTATGTATTTTTGAACACATCATATGATTCTATTTTCTAGATCTCCAACTTAAGAATATCTTAAGATATTCTTATTGTTGTAGAGAATCCCTATTTTGCGATATTCAGTTTTATTTGTCTCTTTTGTTTACTAGGATTATGTTTCTACATGCATTATGTCGTATATTAATCATGATTTTATTTGTTAAATTTTTTTAGTAACAACATCAACTATCTCTGTTAGGGCCCTATATTACTAGTGTAGTCCCTTATTGTTGTTAGTGTAGCCCCCTTATTGTTATTTTGTACCCCTGTAGTCCCCATATTGTTATTATTGTGCCCCATAATAGCACACTATTGTTATTTTTATGCCCTTAAATTATTATTGTTAGGTCGGATAGGATTATATTGTGACCCCATGGACTCCTATATATAGAAAGGAGGTATTGTCATTTGAATCATCTAAAAATTGTTCATTATTGTAATGTAAATGAGGTTTCTCCCTCAAAGTGGTTAATTTCTAAGTCGTTGATCTCTCTTTCCTTCTATTTTTTGAGTTGGTTTCATAACATTTGGTATCAGAGCTTTAGATTCTATGGTTTCACTGCTTCAAATACACCATCGTGGCATTTTCTCTATAACATTTTTTCTACAAATGTTCAGAAGATAAAAAAAACCCATTTTCACATAAATATGAAGGAACTTCGTGGAAAAATTTCAAATCTTGGTTTTTAATATTTTTGGAGATATGATCTGTGGAAGTTAGGGTTTTTGTAGGCTCCCGAATTTCATCTCAAAGAGGTGACCTTGGGAAAATCGTCATAACTCTCTCTCTGAGCATCAAATTAGAATTCTATAAAAAGTTCCCGAAATTAAACATTTTTTAGTTTCAAGTGTATCGATTTAAGATCTGAAGGAGGAAACAATGACACCTGGCATGCCATAGAAGTTTACTCTACTGAGCTAGTCCATAATTAGGTTATTGTGGGAGATTGGACATAACTTTTCCTTGAAGAACCCAAATCAGGTTAAAACTATGGCATTGGAAAGAAGATTCATAGGGATACTAAAGGACTGCAGATAAAATCTTGGCAATCTGAAATTACAAAGATACAACAATTTCAATATCAAGCGCCTCAAAAGCAAGAAAAAGGTTGTATTTTTTTTTTTAAATTGCATAAGCCTTATTTGAAAAAATAGTTTGAAGTGATTCCAAGGGCATATTGAGGCATAGATATCAGTATTGGGCTATAAAATGCCTCCAAAAAATAATTGAACATGCATTAAGCCCTTAGAAAGCTCTACTATGACTCATGAAGAGGAATAATTGCAACATGATATATCAAAATTACAAGACCAAGTGCAATGAATTTCGCTCTCGCAAATAGTAACAAAAAATGAAATGGAATCTAATATGTATGGTTTGACGAAAGACGTGGAAGATAATACGGATGGTTTGAAGAAAGGCATGGAAGCTAAGATGGATGATTTGAAGAATGGAATGGAAGCTAAGGTGGATGGCATGGAAGCTAAGATGGATGGTGTGGAAGCTAATATGGATGGTATATAAGGAAACATTGATGATTTGAAGAAAGACATCAAAGGTTTGAAGGAAGGTTTGGAAAATTTGATACAACAAAATCTTCCTAATGGCGAAAATGTAGTAGAGGAAACTCTTGTCAAGAACAAAAGAAATTTTAATCATGATTTCATAGACTGTAATGTTGTATTTAAGACCCACCATATTCCAAATATAGATAAGGATAATTTTGATGGAAAGGATCTGATAACTTGGATACTACAAATGGAGCAATACTTTGAGCTGGGCCATAATACACAAAACACACAAAAGGTATGCATTGAAACTTTCTATTTAGAAAAAAATTAGTTTGTATGGTATCGATGGCTTTGTTATTGTAAACCACTGGTCACTTGGTCAATTTTTACAGAGGAAATGATAGCACATTATGAGGATACAAAGAGAAACACCTTCTTTAGCCAATTGATAAATCTAGAACAAAAGGGTTCAATGATGGAGCACAATAAGGATTTCCAAAATTGAATATAAGGGTAAATAATATTCCATAGGAACATAGGATTGATGTCTTCATAGGGAATCTAAAGGATAACATCCAACATGAGGTTCGCCTTTGGGAACCTGATACATTAGAGAATAAATTTAGGCTGGAAAATAAAAAATTAAAGCAAAATGATGACGACAAGGAAGCCTACCACTCACAACTATAAATATGGAAGTGTTTCTACTCTTAGAATTCCACAACCTACAAGGTTGACACCAAAACAGTTGGAAGAAAAAAGAGCAAAATGGTTTACTATATTTGTGATAGAAAATACACTAAAGGTCATAAGTGTGTTGAGAAGAAACTATTTTACATATATTGTGAAGAGGAGGAAGAAAAGGAACACGAAAATTCAAAAGAAGATGATATACACCAGGAACCAACCCTAAAGAAAGAAGAAATAAATCCAACCAAATCCTGTAATGCATTGACAGGAATTACCACTCCTCAAACTCTCAAGATAGAGGGACATATTAAGAAGAAAGATGTAACAGTGCTTATTTATTCGGGTAGTACACATAATTTTATTCATTGCAAGGTAGACAAAGAATTGAATTTCTTCCTATACCCAGCACCAGAGTGTCAAGTGATGGTGGAAAATAGAGGAAATATAAATTTCTCTAGAAAGTGCCATAATATCAAGCTAACCATGGGGGAATATGTATTGAATAGTCTAATGTTTTCCATTCCAATGGGTGGTGTTGATGTTGTACTAAGAGTACAATGGTTACAATATTTGGGGATGGTAGCTTTTAATTTTCAATAACTTTTCTTGAATTTCTTTTTGAAAGGAAAGGAAGTTGAATTATAGGGTATCACAAGGAATTCGGGAAAGATAATAAGCTTTAATGTCATGAAAAAACTTATAAATAAATAACAACGAGGCATAATTGCACAATTATGCTCATCATAAGTTCCAACATCAAAATCATCTATTTCTCCAGATCTCCAAAAATTATTGGATAATCATTCGAATGTGTTTGAAACTCCCAAAGGACTCCCACCTATTCTTGATCATGATCATGCTATTCATTTGATTCCATGAATTTTTCCTCCAAACATCAGGCCTTACAGATATCCTTATGTCCAAAAGAGTGAAATTGAACGTATAATTGTATAAATGCTAGAGGCTGGTATAATTCAACCTATTCAAAGTTCTTTCTTTGCTCCAGTAGTATTGGTGCACAAGAAGGATGGATCATGGCACATGTGTCTCAAATATAGGGAGCTAAATAAGCTCACTATTAAAGATAAATTTCTGATTCCCATGATTGATGAATTATTGGATGAATTACATGGAGAAATTTATTTCACCAAGTTAGATCTTCGTTTAGCATATCATCAAATTATAATGAAGACTGAAGACATTCTGAAAACAACATTTCAAAATCATGAGGGTCATTATGAAATTTTGGTCATGCCTTTTGGCCTTACCAATGCACCTTCTACATTTCAAGGGTTGATGAATTCCATTTTCAAACCCTTCCTTAGAAAATTTGTGTTCGTATTTTTTGATGATATACTAATCTATAGTAGGTTTTGGAAGGATCATGTTCAACATGTTGTTAGGGTGCTCAAACTATTGGAGGAAAAACAATTATATGAAAAAAATTCCAGATGTTTCTTGGGAGTACAAGAGGTGGAATATCTGGCTCATATTCTATCTCAGGAGGGTGTTAAGGTAGACCATAAAAAAATTAAATCCATTAAGGAATGGAAAATCCCCACAACCATAAATTAGTTGTGAGGATTTCTCGAGTTAACAGGGTATTATCATAAGTTTGTTAAGAATTATGGGAGAATAGCAGCACCTCTAACAAAATTATTGAAGAAATATGAATTTCCATGGACTCCTGAAGCAACTAAGGCATTTGAACATCTTAAAGAGGTAATGTGCCAAGAATCGGCCTTAGTTACACTAGACTTCACAAAAAACTTTATTGTGGAAAGAGATGCCTCAGGAAATGGAATTGGTGTTGTTTTAATAAAAGAAGGAATATCCATTTCTTTTGAAAGTCATCCAATCAAAGGAAAGTATTTACAAAAAGCTATTTATGAGAAGTAAATGTTGGAACTACTACATGCACTAAAGAAATGTCGACCTTACCTGATGGGAAGACACTTCAAGGTAAAAACTGATCATGATAGTCTTAAATACTTTTTAGAACAAAGACTATCTTTAGAAGAGCAATAAAAATGGGTCGCAAATATGTTGGGTTATAACTTTGAAATCATCTACAAAAAATGGAAGCTAAATGTTGTTGTATATGCACTCTCAAGAAAGGATGAGGATGTGGAAGCATTGCTTGCAATTTCTATTTTCGAACTAGAATGGATAATTGAAGCAAAGGAGGAATGGAAGAATGACGAAGAAGTATGTAAACTCATTCAAAATTTTCAGCAAGATCATAGTACATCTGATACATTTAGTTGGAAAAATGATTCCTTATGGTACAAAGATCATGTATATATTTGTAAGAATTCCCAAATAAACAAAATATCCTTTTGTAGTTGAACACCTCTCCCTTAGGAGAACACTCAGTATTTTTAAAAACTTACCACGGGGTGAAGAAAGAATTCTTTTGGGATGGCCTTAAATCTAATATTCAAAAGTTTGTGGTGGAATGTATGGCTTTCCGACAATATAAAGTTGATACAATGAAGACCTAAGGTCTGCTACAACCTTTATCCATTCCAAATAAATTTTGGGAGGAGGTTTCAATGGATTTTGTCACAGGATTACCTAAGTCCGAAGGAAAGAGTGTCATCATGGTGGTATGCACACTTGCACACTTTTATGCATTATCTCATCCATTTAAAGTGAGTACATTCGCTACTGCATTTATGGAAACAATTCAAAAGCTACATGAAACCCAAATATTATTGTAAGCGATAGAGATCCCATTTTCACTGGAATTTTTGGATGGAATTATTTTCTTGTTTGGGTACTCAACTAGCTCATAGCTCATCTTACTATCCTCAATCCGATGGGAAAACTGAAATAGTTAACAAATGTTTGGAAGGATATCTTCGTTGCTTTTTATATGCTAAACAAACAAAATGGGTAAATTGGTTACCTTTGGCTGAATGGTGGTATAACACTTCCTTCCACACTGTAGAAAAACTGACCCCATTAATTATGGCACTTTATGGATATCATTTGCCATCTATCACATCATATTTAAGAGAAAATTCTATGGTTAAAGCAGTGGAATATCACATCGAGCATCAACAAAAAGTTCTCCAAGTCTTAAAAGATAACCTAAATTTGGCACAAAATCTAATGAAAAATATTCAAATCAACATCACGGTGAGAGAAGTTTTGATGTGGAAACTAGGTATTTTTACGGCTACAACCATACAAACAAATGTCACTCAAGCAAGATAGGAAGGATAATAAATTATCACCAAAACACTATGTTCCTTACAAGGTGTTGAAAAATATTGGTACTATGGAATACAAATTGGTGCTTCCTGCATCTTCCTGAGTGCACCCAGTTTTCCATGTTTCATGTTTAAAGAAGGTTATAAGTGATAAAATTCTGGTTCAAACCATATTGCTAGAACTTGATGAGGAAGGAAAAATAATATTGGAACCTGGAGCAGTCACGAAAGCTAGAACTCTACAGCTACAACTACAATATTGATCAATTTTAGAGTATCTCATCAAGTGGAAGAACTTACCCATTGAAGATTCCACGTGGGAGGATGAAATTATATACAGAAGCATCTATAACTACTCAAGCCTTGAGGAAAACACTTTTTTGAAGTATAGGGGCATGTTAGGGCCCTATATTACTATTGTGGTCCCTTATTTTTGTTAGTGTAGCCGCCTTATTGTTATTTTTGTACCCCTGTAGTCCCCATATTGTTATTATTGTGCCCCATAATAGCCCACTATTGTTATTGTTGTACCCTTACATTATTATTGTTAGGTCGACTAGGATTATATTGTGACCCCATGGACTCTTATATATAGAAAGTATGTTTTTTCTTTTGAATCATCTAAGAATTGTTCATTTATGTAATGTAAACGAGGTTTCCCCCTCGAAGTGGTTGATTTCTAAGTCGTTGAACTCTCTTTTCTTCTATTTTGTGAGCTAGTTTCATAAGAATATATGTGATCCTTTATAGGGAACAACCAACTTTTAAGGAGGTGTTATTTGGTACTCCATTTCCACAAAAACACTACCACAAAATTGACAACTCCACTGATTTATTTTCTTGGTTTAACGGTTGTTTTGCAGGACCTCCTCTCTGCATAACTAGCTACAAGGCGCTAAGGATTTCTCTGTGAATTTTTTCAAGACCTTTTGGACCTATTATGAGCTTCAAAAAGAAAAATATATTCTCTGTTATCGACCATGCGATTTTTTCTCTGACATACACGTCACTCCGCATCTATGTGGGAATAATGGGCGTGGTGTTCCAGAAATCGAAGAAAAACTTGTATTTTCTACTTTTCCAGGTGATTGGAAACCTTTAGTGAATTTCCTTCACAATTGCACTATGTTATTCTATTTTTTAGTTTGATTGGTTTTTGTGCTAACCATAATTAGTAGAGAAATTAGAGTTTGGTTTAATTTTTTTATATATTTTCAAAAAACAAACATAGCTTAATTAGGGAGAAGAGTAAGTGGCCAAATTCCACACATATTTTTCAAAATATTTTTCTAAATTTTATGCACACCACATATTCTAATTAGTGAAGGAGTAAGTGTCCCATCATCCACAAATATTGTTACTAAACCAACTATTTTTTCGTTTTAATTTTCATTAGTCTTGGGACTAGGGTCAAATGTTAGTAAAGAAAGCAAGTAATCTCTTCTTTCCTTGCACCTCTAGGTGAACCTGGGCTTGCATATGAATGATTTCTCAAAGTATTTGAATTCTCCATCTCCCTTTAATTCCACATAGTCTAACTAGGAGAATTTTAAGCGGCCCATTATCCGAAAATCATTTCTATTTCATGCAAGAAACAATCAAAACACTTAGTGTAATTAGAGGGATACAGTAAAGGATCATCGCATAACCACATATTATCACACTTTTTCATGTTCAATTTTCCAAACACTAAGCATTTGTAATATTTTCATAAGAAGGCATCCGATATTCATAGTTTTTTTCACTTAGCTGACCTTTTCCTAACCATTCACACCCTAAGAAAATTCAAGACAATTAAAAACAACAATTACTTGAACCAACTAATTCTCCCCACGGGGGTCAAAAAAGAATTAATAGTCCAGGTTAATACCATTGGTTGTAGTCATCCCATAAGTTTCCATGGTCATTTTACATATATGAAACATATAATTTGACTTCTAGGGTGCTTAAAAATACTTCAAGCATCCCACAGAAAACATTACCTGAGCATAACAGAGACCTGATTCACAAAGGGTTTGGCTTAGGTCTAGTACGCACGGTACTCTTTAGGGCTACCCGACCCATATAGTGCTCAGTATTGGTAATTGATTACCAAGAAGCTAAAGAATTGATTCTCACATGGGAGAAAGGTACTTTAGTAACCAAAATCTAGGGCATCTTTTCCCTATTGGTGATGGTGCAGGAAACAATTTATCCTCATTTCCATTACCTTGGTTGATTCTTCGGTTTTTGGAAGGCATTGCCAGTTCTTTCAGGATGTTGGCCCCAGTACCCATCAGAAGATATCTTTGCAAGGCCCAATAACTTTGAGAGTGGTAAGGATGATCAGGTCTATATCGAATTTTTATCATACGCAAACAAACAAAAACCTTTTTTTGCTTGATTGATCACATAGTTTAATATAAAGGAAAATTACCTTTCCATTTTCACTTTGTTTTATTTATATGATTATATTGCATTTATAAAAATATTATTCCCTCCAAAGTTACAAATTAATTCACACTAATCGACACCATAAAAGACCCCAAGGCACCTCGTCGATCTAGGCGTTTCTTAGACCATTAGGGGAATTTTGAGGTATAAAATGGGCTTCCTAAGGAAATTATAAAATAATAAACTATTATTAGATTAAATTATCAAAGTTTAGAGGGAAAAAAAAAACGTTTTTTTCAACACCTATTTTCAACTTATTTCCCTATGGGTTTACTCAAATTTCGAGCATAAACACTTGTTGGATTAAAAATTTTATTCCTCATGTAAGGAGTACCCATGTTTCATCCTTTTTATGACCCTACTACAATAAAAATGATAAATACATGAAAAACGTGATTTCAATCACATTTTTTCATGTATTTCTCATTTTTCGTGTGGAAGCGTCCATCAAAAGTATGCAGCATGGGTGCTCCTTACATGAGGAATTAAATTTTGCATCCAACAAGTAATCCCACTTGAAATTTGAGTAAAACCTTAGGGAGATAAGTTGAAAATATGAGTTGAAAAAGTAGTTTTAATATTTATTATTTTTTAATAATTTTACTTTTTTACTCCAAAAATGGTGAATCATCCCCCATGGTTGACATCATCATCTTGAATCCTATTGGTTCTTATAAAGATTATTTTGGTTGTAAATTTTTCTTAGAAGGCTCATTTTGTACCTCAAAATTCCCCTAATTCCTCTCCCCATTACGTGGAGGTGTGCTAGGCCTCCCCCAATTTAGGTGTAGAGGACGACACACAACCATCGTCATAAAATCTTCTTTTATCAAGGAAAATTTTCTCGGGACCCCTCCATGAAAAAATACACCTTTCATGACCACATAAGGGTCACTAATCACTACCCCTTTAGGGAGCCCACATACCACTTCTTCGGATAACCCCAGGAGCACCCACCTGGGTAGTCCTCCTCCGGCCTCCCCAGAAAGGACCCCTTTTCATATAGCTATCCAAAATTGTTTTTAGATGGTAGATAACTCGTAAATACCTTTATTAGCACATTTGAATCTAACAAATCTAAGTAAGCTAATGAATGACCCAATTTCACATGGCCTTAATTGGTCAACCATGCCCACTAAGCTCCCTTCATACATTTCAAAATTTTAAGGAAAGGAAGGTGACTACCCAGGGAACCATGTCATGAATTTTCACCTGTGGTGTTCGTCGAATAGTATTATAGATGATATCATTCGATGGTGACTATTTCAACACACCCTTATAGGGCCTACAGTGAAATGGTATGTTGACCAGACTTCTGCGTCACATGGAACCTTTAGCACCCTCGAAACAAGTTTCCTCAATTTATTCCAGCTCTCGACTCATCATTACTCAAGAATGGAACTCCTCACCCATTTCAGAAAAACACCCACCATCCACATATCGGACCATATCCATGAATGAAGAAAATTTCGTAGCTTGTGCAAAGCCAATTTTGACGATAGAGTTCTCATGGAATTTTTTTTTAAATCACTCACAACGGAAATTTCAAAATATGTTGCAACTCAATCCCCATGTAGTGAGGAAAAATACATTATTAAAGCCCAGAAACTAGGGCTCATATACACCTAGTCCAAATATATTTATCATATCATAAAATATGGTACATGAAACTTACAGAGAGATAACAATCACCTTTAAAATATTTATTGATGGATGGATAGGGTCCTTAATCCAAACTAAACCTAACAATAATTACCTATATCACACATATTTTTCTGCTAGTCAAATAGTTGATACTACTCATAATTTTTGATACTACTCAAAATGTATCGCACCCATGATACTACCCGAGTTAGGCTACACCACTGCAAAATGCAAATAACAAGGTCAACCAATATCATTCCCCACAAGAAGGACCATACCCTCCCCCTCAAGGAAATCAATACTCATATAGGAACACCAACGTAAAACAGTAATCCTAGAATGTGTACACCAATCAAGGACAAGGAAACCAATACTCTCCTTTCCCCACACAACAACAAAATGTACCCCCAATGCAAAATAAAGAAAGGGTTGATTTAGTGCAACCCTCCCAAGCTCAAAAAAACCATCATATGAATAGGAGAATAATAAAAATCCTCTGAACGTTGCTAGTAAGAAACCGAGTATACTGAAGGGAGACCCTAGACAGGGAAGTAGCAATTAGCAATGCCCCCCATGAATACAAGCTAGGGGGAACCCCGACCAAAATCAGAACTAGGAACCAAACAAAAACTCTCAAAGGAAGAACAAGATGACTAATCTAAGGACCAATCATTCTTATGACATATGTGGGGAGTATGGTCATTACACCCACCACTGTCACGAGCTACCTTAGTTGAAAATACTCTAGGGAAATAGGGGACAAGGGGGGAAGAACCAACAACCTATAGTAATGCAGGAACCTTTCCCCTATTAAGGAGTGGTTAATACTCATCAACATGAACCACCCCAGAAAAAAAATTCTTGAGGGAACACTCAAAACAATTCTCATCGAGACATATACATGGTAGGAGAAGACATTCTCCTACAAACGCGAAATAGAAATTATGAAAATCTCCTATACACCAACCAAATAGCCTCGAGAAAAAATGCACCCATAGTGCCATTGACCATTTCTAGGGTAGCTATCGAACCTATGCCAAAAATGGAAAAAGGAACCATAAGGTGCACAATACATAATTCAAAGGCAGCTCATAGCTACATCATAGTGGACGACTTGGCTCAATCCCCCTTAGCTATGTCAGCATTAGAAGTCATGCAATCCATCCCAACCCAAGGAAAGCCTTAATTTATGCGTTAGGCACAATCGACCATTCTGATTCCCGCTTAATGGTTTTTGATCTAGATAAAGCGAGCCCACGACTCCCTTCTCTAGTCGCTTTTCAAATCCTGGTTTCAATCTAGAACATCACCATTCATCATTTCATTGTGGATGAAGGAGCATCCACATGTATCATGTCAAGCATGGTTTGGCGGAAGTTAGGATCACTAGAACTGAAACCATATGATATCATGCTCAGAGCATATGATGGGCACCCATCTATCCCTGTGGGTATTTTTCAAAAATTACCAATACATCTTGTGAGTAAGACTGTGCTCATTGGCATTGAAGTCTTGGATGCACAACTGGACTATAACATCCTTATTGGACGTAGTTATATGTACACAATGACTACGGTATAATCCCCCATATTCAGAGTAATGATGTTCCCCCATGATGGGAAAGTAATTACTATATACCAACTCTCGTATTATGAGAAGAAACATGTAACCGCCCTTGATGGCATGCTATCATATGTAGATTCGTATGAGGAGTTGGCCACAACATACACGAATTTTTCTCCCGGTCAATTCAAACCATCCACTCTCCTCAAAACATACCCTGGAGAACATCCCGTGTTACCATGAGAAGCTCTAGTAACTACATAAGCTACAGTGTGCACAATGAGATCATCAAACACCGAACTGAGTCACGAATCAGAGCTCGGCATCGCAAATATCACCTCTACCAACTTGAAATTTCTTCCATATGTCATCACAGCAGCCCCCTTATACCTTCCGTTTGTTTTTGTATCACTCTAGGTGTTATGAAACCAACTCCAAAATAGAAGAAAAGAGAGATCAACACCTTAGAAATCAGCAACTTTGAGGGGGCAACCTCCAATACATTACATAAATGAACAATTCTTGGATGGTACAAATGACCAAAACCTCCTTCTATATACAGGAGTCCATGGGGTCACAATATAATCCTAGCCGACCTAATAATAATAATGTAAGGGCACAATAATAAAAATATTTGGGTTTGCAATATTCCTAAATTAGCATGTAGCTAATTGGAATATTAAAATCTATTTTTTATTTCTTGTTTGATGAATAAGTGGGTAGCTAGACCCGTAAATCTCTTTATTAGGAATAAAAACACTTCTCGTGTGAAATTGGATCATCTTTTTAGCTTAATAAAGTACCCTAAGCTGTGAACAGGGGCTAGAGCATGTGGACTCGGTCAACTTTGACCAAATCAACAATGTTGTCATGGAGGAGTGGCATTCAATGAGGGATAGTTCAGTTTTAGATGGAGACACATTGCATGGAAGTAGTGTCATTAATGGATGGGGCTTAGGGTTTGGAAGCTCATTTCATATAAAAGGAAGAGGATGAAATCCATATTCATTATGTATTGGTATTTTATATTTTTGAATATATGATCTGTTTAGACATATAGCTTTCTTTGGTTGTTTAGCTATGATTGCAGTGTTATTTAGCACAGGGTGTTCCTGATTAGGAATCCCACCTCTTTCCTTGAGAGGCCTCTTGGAAGAGTTTGCACTACATTCCACTATCAGGCATTTGGAAAAAGCTTCAGTCTTAATGTACAACGTAGTTTTCTGTTGAGAGGTTGTGTTGTGTTGCAGGGTAGAAGTTGTGGAGGTTTGATTTGGGAGATTTTTTAGCTAGATCTCATTGGAGGGAGGTTCTTTTCTCTTGGGAGGCTAGTAAAGAAGACCCTAGAGCTTTACTGACACATTTTTCATTAGAATATAGTATTTTTATCCCCTACAACGTAGTTCCAGTCCATGATTTCGTTATTTAGTGAGTTGTTGCAGTGGCTAACACAAAAAAGGGACAAAAATCCAAAGTTAAAATCTGGCCAAACCATTTCTGGGTTTTTCTGGGTTCTTGGAGTAGAATATGTGGTTAAAATTATTGATTATTCTAAGCACTCTAACATCCTTCTGCACATGGTTCCTCTCCTCAGTAGCAGCAATTTCCAGCAGCAACAACAGTAGCAACCCAACATCGTCATGACTTCATGACTTGCAACCCAACATCATCGTGCAATCACAAGTACATTATTGTGGCCTTCAACTACTTTACCAAGTGGGTGGAAGCCATACCCACATACGACAACACTGCAGAAACCACTGCATGATTTCTTTTTAACCATGTCATTGCCTGGTTCGGCGTACCAAAAGAGTTAGTCTTTGACCATGGAAAACACTTCAAAAACGAAATTTTCTAGGAACTATCTCACCACCTTGGATTCATACATGAATTTGCTTCATCATTCTACCCCCAATCCAACGAACAGGTAGAATTTGTAAACAAAGTAATCAAAGCAATGTTATAGTGCATGGTGAATAACCACAAAACAAACTGGCACCACATGCATTTCTCTTCACTGTGAGCATACCGTACAGTAGTGAAAACATCAATGGGGTTCACACCCTTCTTCTTGGTATACGGGGTCGAAGCCATGATTCCCATCGAACGCGAGATCCCAAATTTACACACCTCCATAAAACTCCTCGTTGACACCCAACCTCTAGAGAAATGCTTAGTACAACTAGATTTCATCGATGAAATTCAACGATAATCTCTCCAACACAACGAGGCTCATAAAAATCAGGTGAAACAATCGTTCGATCACAACATCACCCCTTGATCATTTAACGAGGGGGAGTTAGTCCTCTGCTATGATGTCATGAAAGGAACCATAGGGCCAGGAAAGTTTGAAACCTTGTGGAAAGTACCCTATATCATAAAACATTGTCTCCTAAAGGGGGCATACATCTTGACAGAGCCCGGCGGAACATGCCTGAGAAACCCCATCAACGGTATTCACCTCAAGAAATTTTACCCATAAGGACCAAGAGGGCTCAGCCCTAGAGTTACTGTGCACATAACAAAACTTTATTTTTGATCAGAGACTTGTCACAAAATGTGCTCTAGTGTTAGAAATGGATTCGTTGATGGAGCATCGCAATGGTCTCAAAATTTAGCATCAGCCACCTGGACCATCTACCACCCTGACTGATCGCCATTCTTCATCAATGGAGTATGCATCGGATCAGCGACAAAAAATCAGGTAGAATATGACGTTTTCATTGGGCTCATGTGTGACACATTCAATCAAGGCATTCACCACTTGCATATCTACCTTTATTCTCAGTTAGTGGTTTCACATTTAAACCAAGAGTTTGAGGTATGTGATTCACATCGGTTTAGAAAATATTTGCGTGCAAAAATGTTAAGTCATCAATTTGATCACATTACATTCACACATGTTCCAAGAAATCAAAACCAGACATCAGATTTCATAGCTAACAACATCCTAAACTGGAATGCATCTTAGATAAACCATCATACATAAAAACAAACAACATGAAAAACATAGGTATCCATCAGCAATACACATCATCCATGAAAACATATAAACAATGGACACACCATATAGAACCACAAAAAATACATGTCTCACACACAAACATACACACACACACACACACACACACATATATATATATATGTATGTATGTATGCATGTATGAGTAAAAATGATGACTCATGTATCTGACCCACAGGTCAGCCAAAAATACATATACACCTGTCATCAAAAAAAGGGAAGCATCCTCATAATGGGTGCTTTCCCTATGTACACAAAATCTCTAGGGTTGTGCCCCTCCAAGTTGGGAACCTGGATCCACGGCTGCTCCCGGTGCTAGTACTGGAGCAGCTGTCAAAACTGAAGTCACCACGCAGTGCAGATTTGGTCGATAGCCCCTCTCTTGGGCCATTAGTGTCTCTAACCATACATCATCTAAATCATCAAAAAACCCATGGTTAGGCATACCTTAGGTCATCTGGTCCACTCGGCCCCATGTGTCTGCCAAATCAGTGGCCCGGACCTCTAAGGTAGCCATCTTCTCTGCCATCTCTGACATGCGGGCCTCTGTCGCCTTGGTGCGAGCAATTGCCACAACACACTCAGTAGCAGCCTAACTATTATTATCTCCAGATGGGCCGGCCCCATCACCAGGAACTCCACCCTAGGCCTCCACTAGACCTCCTCCCTACCCCCCCTCCTGGAAGTGGAGCTCCTTGAACCCTTTGGGGCGGATGGTGTCCTACCAACCGAGTTGTAGGGCACCCAACCTCGCCAACATCTGTAAGAGTAACAAAACTATGCCAGTGTCATCATAATACACATATAAATCATAAATACTTAACAAATGTAGAATAAAACACAAATATCATACCTGCTGGTCCCAAAGCATATCCAGTAGGAAGACCCATATCTGGGTCTCCTCGAAAATCCATCCCAACATATGGATAGGGGAGGAACTTCTGAGGGTTGGCCTTAAACCAAGCCTTGGTGGTTGTGTTCCAATAACACCCCACCACGAGGCATCACTGGGGCCCATCTCCTCATGCAAGGGTCCCAATGACCCCCTGTAGGCATAGCCACCATGGGCCAAAGCAACACCACTCTCTCGTACATGATGCTACAGAGGATGCTAGCATAGGTGAATAGCTTAGATCCATCACCGACCTTCACTAAATGTGCCACCATCCCATCACAGCAGTGACAAGAAAAGTCAAAGAAGTTCTCGACCCTCAGTCAACGCAAGACACCTATCTGTGGCCTTAATGCCCTGTGCGATGATGATGACCCCGTTAGTCGCACAATCATTTCCAAAGCACATCGCTCGGCAAAATCAATCACTAAGGCTATAAGAATGCACCCCTTCGTGAGAGGTACCTCGCCACAATGGATATCTGCAAATCACTAAAGATCGACCCTCCCAAGGAGAAGTGGATATGGGAGTGCCTCACCCTGAGGTAGTAGCCCTGTCACAAAATATATATCCGGCTCTAGATGAATAGCCAAGTCACATCCTCACAGCACCATAACCCTACGCTGCCTATTCCAACAAGAGATCAAGTAGCGCAGTAACTAATCCTACAATCGCAAGAGGTCATTCTCAAGAAACTTGAGAAGAACCCATCATGCCAACTACTGACGAGCATTGGCATATTGTGCCACAGCCATTCGAAGGTCAAGCCAGTCTCTCTCCCTCCAAAACATTCTTTCACCAAATAGACACACATTTATGACATCAAAATACCAAAAAATTGAAAAATTTCCCAAAAACAGCCTTCGCCTTTTAGCGCGCCTGTTTCTCAAACAAGCTCGCTAACTGTGCTATTGTATTAAAAATAGGTGTGGAGGCTGTGCAAATAAAGAAATTACAGGCGTGAAATTTTTTGCCTGTACCTTGATTGCCTGCGCGGTCAAGGAAACAATTTTCTACGGTTCCGTACAAAACCTAGTTTGTACAGACACCTGACTAGTCACACTGAAAAAATTAAATGTAGGACATTTTGGAGCCTACCTAGGTCTATTATGGCGAATCTCGGGTGCACAGGATGACCGCAATAGCAAGAAAAGCTCTTGAACATCCTCTAACCTCTCAAACTCTCAAACACTCAAATGACACAAATGAGTTGAAATGAGCTATATTGGCCTACATGTCACCCTTTTCGCATTGTTTGAAGGATCATAACAAAAGCTCAGAGGACCCAATTTCAAAACCAAAAGCAACACAGTGATCAACACCTCATAACACCCAAAGGAGGCTCCTCACATTCACACCTCCGAAAAAATCATTTTACAGTTCCGACAAGCATGCCCTCTCTTATCCTCTGTTCATTCAATACATGTTTTCAATAATGTTTGAATGAGAAAGATGCTTTCACTTGGGGTATTTTTTTATAGGTGTTGTACAACACAACAAAACATCTATTACCCCATGCACCGAAGGTTCTAGAGCAAGTATCATTTTACCCTCAACATGATAGAGTCCCAGAGAAACTTTTCATATCCTGACATCATTTCTTCACAAGAAATCAAGCATAGGTTCCAAACACTCGACCATGTTTATTATCTCCCCACCTTAAACATTATAAAAATCCTTGTTGGTCGGTAGAGCCGCCCCTCCATGGCGTTCATCACTCAAAGTAGACATCAAAAAACACGACACCATGTCCATACCACCTTAGTTCGGGAAGCACTTCATGCCCATGCATCCATCATGTATCAAGTCAAGTTTTATCATATCAAAATAAAACCCCTTTCCCGAACTACCACTTTTTTCAAGCAGATCGAATACGCACCACCATGTCTCACATTTTTCCTACCATCCCTCCATCAACATAGTCCATCTGCAATATTTTCCATCATCATCCCCACACAAGAGACCAACCAATGGGGCCTTCACCCTCAGCAAAAATACCTTCCTCACATCATCAGTGAGCGAGCATTTTCATGTTTTTGGGGCACTCGTCTTTGTGTTTTGTACAATCGAATCCCATTTTTTCATTATTTTGGCAAGTGTAAAAAAATCTTAAACGAATTATAGTCCCCCACTCATTCATCCATTTTTCTCTTATGTAAACAGTCCCTAGTCACCCTTGGGTGGAGCATCATGCAAAGCCACCGCGACATTCATAACCAACATATACCCATCCTGGACGTCCTACCTACTCTAGGGATTTCCTCATCAGAAATAGTTATGACTGCCAGCAAGTTTCTTTTTCACGCTCCGACCTTGGGCCACTAAAATCCCAACATCAGTTTTCACTCAACCCTTGCCATCATGCCTATGTTAAACCTATCAAATCAGAGATCCTGGTCCGTTGCATCAATAGCTCTCTTGTTCGGTTGAGGCTTCCTTTTTGTCAAATTCAACACCCATTCTCCAAAAAGGAAGTAGTACCTTGGATGGCTCCTCACCACAATAGGGGCATCCTTAGGTGGCACTGAGGGAATCATCATTGCCCATAGATGACATCGATCCTCTTGACATTCAACTACAACAAAAGATTTCACGTCAAGGTTGTATCGTACTTTGCAACCATTGCACTTTTATCATATTCATCAAAGACTCATGCCATTATAAGCATCTCCTTCATTAATGCTTATACGGGAAGGTCCCAGTCATACACCCATACGTATAATGATTATTTATATTACATACCAATATTACGCATGTGGGCACCACTTTCAACCTATTTTCAAAGGAAAATGCCCCTGAGGGTGTCAACAATCATCATCATCAACCAAATCAGCAGATCACTACCATATTAGTGACAGAGACAAAACCTTTATCTGTCAGATAGATTTGTTTAGATAGACAAAGCATTACGAGCATGAGACATGCCCGCCTCGTAGAAAAATTGTATTTATTGTATCATACTATTTCTTGCAGGTTTCCGACAAAACATGGTCACTCTTTTACCCACTATAATGGGTTTCCAACCTTGAGCTATAAACAGGTGATTCTCTCTCTCGACACAGGTTACACATACAAGAAACTATAATTTATTTTGGCTATATAGTTCTTCCTATACCTCACACATTAGGGGCAAATTGTTATCACTGGAAAATCAGACAAGAAAAATTGAAATAATTAAATGTCAAGCTCAGAAGGATTTAGAAGGCTGAGAAACATTAGAGGATTTGAAAAATTTTAAAAATATCTAAGGTCAAGAGGAAAAAATCAAATTGCGCACCAAATACACAGGAAAAGTGTGCCTTGTGCGCATTTTTCTTCAATAGGTGCGTTGGTCTGCGCGGCTTTCCCTCAAAAATATACGCAGTCCTGGGAGTGTCGGAAGTCACTATCCAGGACCACTTGACACACTTTAGGAAAATATCCTCCACTTGAGACCACCCAAGGACAGCTGCCTAGATCCACCTTGGGGCCTCAAGTGAGCACACAAAGGAATCAAGTGGGTACAGAAAGGAATCAACCCTCTCTCTTGGGTCACCATCCACAAGTGTACCAAGAAAGGGAAGAAGGATTTGAATTTTCCTATAAATTTCCACCATGCGAAGAACAAAATGAGAACACATTGTTATGCTCGCCAAATTTCCCATGAGAAAACCAGCGCTGTGTAATTTACAACAGCAGTAGAGTTAGAGGATTCGGTTGTTGGCCACCCAACAACTTCAATCCCTTTAGAGAAGAGAGAGGCCTTGCGACATCAGCTCAAGGGTAAAAAAAATTCTTGCATCGGGTCTTAGAACTCCATAGTTCTAAGGATCCTTTGGCAAGTGTGTAACATTCTACCTTTCTTACTAATAGCGGTCAATAAGAGGGGATTTTATTCCACCGTTTGCATCATTGTCTCGTTTGACTCATTGTGAGCTTTTTTTTTGTTTTAGTTTAATTATGTTTCTTCTCCTTATATGTAGCATACTACATTCCATAATTTAGTGTGTTTTATATATATTAGCATGTGTTCACTAACCTACTAACCATATTTTCTACCTGTGGCCATAGCTTGTAGGCTGCAACCATTCCTACCAAGCACCGATGGTTTGGTACACTTGTGCACCTAAACCACCACTACATTGGGAATCAAGACAAGCATGAAGGTGAAGGATGTTATGATCGAATGAAACAACCAATAAATTTTTTTTCCTAGATTTTTGTTAGTTGGTGGTTGTGGGCTTGTGGTATCAAAACTTTGGACAAAAAAAAAACACAAACAAAATATTGAAAAAATATTGAGGCCTAGGTTGGAACCTTGTAGTGGCGAAATATTGACATTGGAAGACCAAAAACCTTGGGTTGGAACCTTTCACTATAACCTTGTTACCAAAAGAATTGAAGGATGACATCGTGATGACATTAGAAGGATGATAAGGAAATTCCAGGTGTGTGACACATGTTATTTGGATTCAGCCCTTTGGAATTCCAAGTATACATTTTCGAATTACATGTGGCATTCGTCAGCAAATTCCCTCTGGAAATGGACATGTCATCTTATGTCATGTATCAGATGGTGATCGAGAATCATCGAGTGAGGTGGCATGTAAGTCATCCTACCAGCCAATGGTATATCATGGATTTGTAAAGGATGGTAGTACAAATGTTGCCAATATCTTAATCATATAAACACATTTCCATATCAGTGTATTGTTGGAGTTAAATATTGGCCTATCAGAACCCCAAGCCATCCATATTTCCACATATTGAATACTAGAGAATTAAATGTTATGCTACATGGAAAGTCTTAATATTTCAAGAGTCTAATATGAAATATGATTAGCATATGTGGACCCATGTGTGAGTGTTGCATGGCCCTAGGACTAGCATGTGGAAACCAAGTGGATTATATAGATGATGATGTGGCTTTAGGGGATAAATATTCAAATGGGCATATGTTTATGCTCAGAGCTCATAATAAGATGAAAGTATATTGTTATAAATATCTCGGTGATCATAAGGCGATAAACATATTAGAAATTTGATTTTAGGTGATAGAAGAAAGAGGTATTTTGATAATACGTACTTATAATAAACCATAAAATTCAGGTCGAGTTACACCCCCCATCCTTAATCAAGGTTAATGGGTTCGCTATATTACAGTAAGAAGGGATTAAGGGCTGCAAGAAAATATCACTTTATGATTTATGGGTCCTTGTTAGACTTATCAGTTATACACTTATTTCAATACTTTGAATCACATCAATAAGGTTACGTTATATAATAACCTAAGGTCATAACAACATTTAGTCCAATGTATATATAAGTAAGAATATCCACAACCATATATAGCCCATAGGTGATATGTGTGTGTGTGTGTGTGGGTAATTCTAAGTACATTATTTTCATATGTGTAATATTCACTTAAAAAACACACAAAAACACATATAGGTAAGAATAGAAAAACATTTTCACCATGAATAATCAAAATGTATTTCAAAGTTCTATGTTACGAGTCCCTATTATTGTGTTATTAAGTTTGATAGAACTAAGTTGATATTTGACCTGGATAGAGATATCACTACCTCAAAGCCAATGATAAAACTATAAACATAAATGTTATAGGTTTGTTAGCTAAAAGTTAAGAACCAACTATTTAAGATTGAATCTTATATCCCAATTTGATTATTGCATAAGTGTGGTTTTACAATTGTGTATCAACATAATTATTAATGATATTTAACTCAGTAAAAAAATAAAAAATAATAATTTAGGGTATGTATATGTAGTGAGATTAGTAGGTGTGAAAAAAATATGAACCAACTAGTAGATAATGAATTTATAATTAAAAAATATAAACATTTATAACACTATATTATAATCTTCCATTTATGAAACACAGCAGTACTAATTGCACCACATTATATCCTTTTTAGTTTTTTTGGATAGATTGTAATTAATAACCAATTTGAGTTGCAGATGTATTCAAGTACTATTGATTGTTAAGTTGTATTTAAAAAACTTTAATTGATGCGTATGATTCTAACCAACTAGAAAAATTGACCTGTAAATGCCATATGCACAAAGCTATAGAATCGTTATTGATGAAGTGACATTAACAAAACCTCAAATTAACTAGTAATTTCACAAAGGACAATATGCGTTAAATGAAATTCCATGATTGTATATTTCAATAAATATTTTATATATATATATTTTTTCTCTGAAGAAAAAAAAAACTTTCTATTAGATAAAAATATGTTACATAAACATGCATATAGCATATGGTCCAAAGTAAAAATGTCATGGATCAGAATACAGAGAAATCACTCAAGAAATGAACACCCAAAACACTGTGGGTACATATATCTGAACAATAATCACTGATAAGCCAGTATAAACCAGTCTGGAAGGCCTATCAAACCCATAAAGGATCCACATAAAGCCCTAGAGAAGGCAAAACCATGCGAGGCATGGCAACAACCACCCTAGGGACAACCACCCCAAGAAAGTAGTGAAAATGCATGAAGCTAGAAACCCAGATGAAGAAATCGTCAGCCCCAAAACCCAAAGTACAAGCCCCAAAATATTGGCACTTGCATCCGGAGCACCAGCCCAGACCCATGAGCAACTTCCATAGAAAAGTAGCCCCATCCAAAGCAAACACAGAAATCCTGGAAGGAGACAAACCAACGAGAGCCGCAGCAAGAAGCAACCTGCCGCCATTGATACAATACCGCCAACAAGGAATGGGCCGCAGAGGAAGAGAAGGGACCGTAGTGGCAAGGCGGCAGTCGGATCCCTCGTGCATGAGACCCCAACTTCTGAAAAGGAAAGCTCCCGAAAATCCGAGCCAAAAAACCCAGGCCGCCATGAAAGCCAAAAAAACATCTCAACGGTGAACAAAAAACCTTGATAATTCGAGGCCACAACTGCACAGAAGGGCATCGGAAACAAAATGTGGCGGCAGGAGGGGTAGGCCAATGGCACCACCACTAAAGATCGTCGGCGGAAGCAGAAGACCATGCACAGAAAGACGCAGAAGCACCCGAGTACACTGCAAAGAGAACAAGACGTCTTCAAAGGCACCCACAGAAAGAAAGCCCCAGCAATGCGGATGAAAGGAGGCATGATCTGGAGGGCCGAGGCGGCTAGGGTTCCAACCACTCGGCCCTCCGCAGCTTCTTCTTGAATCCATCTAAACCCTAGCTCAACAAAAAAACATCGAGGGGTGGATTGTCATCTGTATGTCGAAACCCTCGGTCGTCTTTGAACAAATCAGAAATCCCAGCAAACCGAGGTCCGTATCACATTCTCAAGGCATGCTCCTGCCACACCCCACTAAAAAAAGCAAAGCCACGTGCAGACATGTACAAGACAGACCACAGAACTAATCCAAAATAGACCACACACAGAAAGTTGCCGAAGCACCCGAGTACACTGCAAAGAGAACAAGACGTCTTCAGAGGCACCCACAGAAAGAAAGCCCCAGCAACGCAGACAAAAGGAGGCACGATCTGGAGGGCCGAGGCGGCAAGGGTTCTAGCTGCTCTGCGCTCCCCAGCTTCTTCCTAAATCCCTCTAAACCCTCGCTCACTAAACCCTATCTCTCAATTAACAGAATTGTATTTTACTAATTTCAAATATTTTATATATTTTATATATTATTATGTTAACCACAAATGTGTAGTTTTAAATGGTTATTATCGGTGTGTCATCTAACCTTCTAACAATTTGTCATTAAAATTTTGAGAATATCAAATGTCATTAGAGATTTATTAACTCATTTGAAGTTATAAAAATAGTTATATTTAATTATGCGAAGAGTTTAATTAGTGATTGAAGTAATCTCAAATTAATGTCAAATTTTTGAAAATTAAGAGATACAATGATTAAATTTTCCTAATTTGACTCGGTTTATGGAGATAAGGACATGTCGTAAATCTCAAAAGTTTACTAATAGCTATGTATCACATTGTTGGATTCTTATGGGACACAAAAAGAAATAGTTATATTTAGATAACATTTATTACCTAATTGATAAAAAATATGTCTATACTAATATCATTAATTAACTAAAATTATTTAATAGAGGAATGAAACTTTGTATTCATTTATTATTGATAATAACCATCTATAAGGAATTCTATTATAGAGATCATCCTTTGCATTCAATTTTGTCAGTAACACTTAAACATTAATAGATTTATTAGAGAAAGTTAGTTTATTTGTAATAATATTAAGTAATGTTGCAATAATTGTGGATGAGAAAAATCCAAGGGGGTTGTTCAATTGGTAATCGAAGTAATGTGAAATATGTGAAAACTGAGAAATCTAAGGATAAAATTTCCTCGGTTATGGACCGGTTTACAGAGAGGAGAACATGTCATAGACCCCTACATATTTACTAGTAGTCAAGTGGGTTGCTAGGTTCCTTTGGGATACAAAAAAAGGCGACATTTTTTTATGTTTAATTTTAACCAGAATTTGGTAGAGATTTTTAAAAACTTAAGTTTAAATTGTTTAATCTGTAAAATTCAAGTGTCCCATGAATTTTTAGGAGTGTTGAATCCATTTTATTTTAAACAAAAAAAAAAAACATTCTTACTTGAAATTATTTAACCTAATTCAAATAAAAAAATTTATTTTATCTATAAATTAAACTATACCTATATTAATATTCCTTTCCTAATAAACATTTTAAAATTATATTTTTATTTTCAGATTTATGTGAAGACTAAGTCATCTTAGTCCTTTCTATAAATCCTCTAAAATCCTCTTATGAGAATTTTGTATCCCAATGAGAAAATACTCCCTCTTATGCGAATTTTGTATCCCTCTTATGAGATTTTTGTAGCTTGTCTATGTGCAACGTACTTACACAAGACTTCAATGGATTTCCAGTCATCTATATCAACCAATAGAAACCTATCAAGGACGGAGTCATCAAACTAGCATTCACGTTACAAGGATATAAACTCCGCAATATACAACCAAAGGGAATCTCACCACCAACATGGAGATATGCATGCTATTTAAACACCATAACAATATATGGGTATGACACCTTTTCCAAAGAGTTAAAATAAAATCCCACAATCCTAAGAGTTAAATACAAAATCCCACAATCCTATTGAAGGCATGGCACATTTTTCATTATAAGAGTTAAATACAAAATCTTAAAATCCTATTGAAACCATTGCTCAACCTAAATTTGAATTAGTACATACCACTAATAAATGTTAAATTAATCCTAATCCAAATAGAAGAAGTTGAGAGGACCAATTTTTATACGCCAAAATTCTCCAAAACTATCTTAAAAAATAAACCTACACTGATACCAATTCATTATTTAATGAAAATTTCATTAATACTTAATTTAATATCACTTTTTTTTAATACTCAAGTGAACATAAAGAGTGTTTTGACCAACTAACTTTAGAATACAATGTTTTGTGTGAGTTGAGCAAAATATTAAACCCTAAGTCACATCACACTCATACAATAAAGTTTTATGATAAAGTATGCAACTCTATTTTCTATATGTTTAGCTAGAATGTCAACATTATATTCTAATTTGTATGTTAGCACATGATGTTCCAAAACAGATAAAAGAGGAATGTGTGGAGTGGTTGTGGTATGTTTAAAGTTGTTATGTATTATTTAATTATGTATTTCTAGGTTTGTTTATGGTAAAGTAAGTTCTAATTTAAGAGGTGATTTTGTTTAGTTTTATTATTATTATGTACTTTTAGATTTGTTTATGGTAAAGTTTTAATTTAAGAAGTGGTTATTATTATTATTATTATTATAAAAATTTAGTGAAATATTTTATAATTTAATATCATTTTAATATTATTATATTTTATTATATGAAAAACTTTAATTTTTTTTGCTATCATATATATATATATATAACAAATTAAGGTGAAGAAATCGTTACAACACATGTTGGAATAGGGTGTCATTTGATCGATTACATCACCTTCTGGGTCACCAATCACCATTGTGTCAAAGAAGGATGGGACATGGCGGATGTGTATAGATTATAGGGCGTTGAACAAAATCAGGATCAAGAACAAATACTCCCTGCCCAGGATAGATGATTTGTTCGATCAACTAAAATAAGAAAATTAATTCACCAAGCTGGACTTGAATTCTAGATATCACCAGGTTTGAGTCAAAGAAGAAGACACCTAGAAGACCACCTTCAAAACTAGGCACGGCTTGTATGAGTGGTTAGCCATGCCATTTGGCCTATGTAATCCAAAAACTACATTTATGATATTAATGAATGATATATTGCACCATTTTATAGATTCATTTATTATTGTATATTTCAATGATATACTGGTATATAGTGCTACCTGGGAGGAGCATATTTTTCATTTGACGCAGGTGCTAGAAAAATTGAAGAAGCACCAACTACTAGAAAATTTCAAGAAGTGGGAATTTTCACAACAGTCTTTGGTGTCTCTGGGGTATGTGATCAGTGGAGGAGAGATGAAGATAGATCCTTCCAAGATGGAGGCCATCATGAAATATTTGGTGCCTACTAATGTTTCTAAGTTCAAGAGTTTCATTGGGGAAGCACAGTAATTGAGGAAATTCATAGCCTCGTTTTCAGTGATAGAAACACTACTCCACACCATAACAACAAGTGGAAAGAGTTTACAGTGGGGAAAATGTCCGCAAAGGTATTTTGAGGAGCTAAAGAATAATATCACTCAAGCACTAGTTCTGGCATTACTAAACTTGCACCGGCCTTTCGAAGTGGATATGGATGCAAGTGGGTATGATATGGGAGTTTTCTTGATGCAAGGAGGAATGCATGTATGCTACTATTTTAAATTATTTCATGATTCAGTCCTTAACTACCCTACCTATGACAAGAAGCTCTATGCCATGGTGTAACCTGTGAAGAAGTGGAAGCACTATTTGATGGGAAAGGAGATAGTAATCCATAAAAATCACCAACCGTTACAATAATTGCAGGCCTAGAGTAAGCTACAATAGATCAGGCATTACAAGTGGATGGGGTTTTTATTGTAGTTTCATTTGGTGATCAAGTATAAGAAGGGAAGAAAAAACATGCCGGTCGACATGCTTTCAAGGCCACCCACATCAAAGATTACAACTTTGGAGACTCTTATGCACATGGATCCATTCACCCATGATGCATATAGAGAGGCATATTTAGAAGATGTGGAATTCAAGGAGGTGTATCAGTAGTTGCAGAGTCAGAGTTATCTGCACGATGGAGATAACATGATTTACTACCATCTCCAGGATGGGTTACTCTATAGGCTGAGTAAGCTATGTGTAACATCCTCATCCCACATCTACCCAAGTAACCGACCAATCAGGGTAAACATTTGACAAGAGGATACACTGATCGGATTCAACCTCCTAGGTGACCTTAAGGAAGTGGAATCGATGGAAACACATCACACAAACCTTCCACATCAACAATAAAATTACCAGGAGCCATCCCAACCACTCAAGTAACTAGCCCCTGGGTCCCACTGAGGTTTTATACCTTTAAACCCCCATAGGCTCCCACAGTATGGGCACGGGTGCGTGTGGGTGGCTCTAGACGTTGCAATACTAGGGGCATGCATGCATATAGGGAATTTTTTCCTCAAACTTGTGCCAGCGTCCCTGGGATTTTAGCCACTTTTTTAGTCGCAGAACCCAGGTCACTACCCATAACTCAATGACAAATTCATAAATGAATTATAACATCGGAACAATGATACATTTAAAAAAAAAAATGGCAAGGTCTAGATTGGACCCCTACTAGCCATGACAAGCATTTCGTGAAACATGTCACAAATATGTAATCTATAGGTTTGAACAATATCTCTGAGCATAGGGGTTTCATACTTATCTGAGAATCGCTAAGAAGCATTGTTCCCTTATATCATTAGCTACATTATCATCTATTAGGTCATAGATACATTGTTCATTCATTTACAAACCAAAAAATGAGGAGAGCCATACATCATCACTATCATAATACATGCTTATAACCAACATAATAACAACATAAATATCAAGGATACATCAGCCATAGAATCCACATAGAAACCAATACATTTACACATAATATGTCAAGGAAAAAACCTCTTATTACTGAATGCAAAATCAAACCTAGGATGATACTACCACATTCCACCCAACCCTAAATTGGCTGATCAAAATATCTCTTTAGTAGATCACCCCCGTGCCAAATTCCAAGCATGAATGTGGGACTCATGACCAACAAAAAAGAACCAAATAAGCATCGATTCTACCAGAGTTCTACACCTACACTATGGGGAATTTTACTGTCTCCTAGTCTCTCGGGCTTTACCACAATCCACAATTTGATCCAAGGATCACTAGGCCCTAAACCAAGACACCACCCTCCATGTTTTACCGTAATCCCCATCGGATCAATAAGGTTGACCGAGGGAACACACCTTTAGGCTTTACTTTATATCCCTCCATTCACCAATCGAGGATTCCTAGGCCCACCAAGTCACACAATAGTGGGATTTACCACAACCCACAGTCTAGTTCAGTGGTTACTAGGCCAATGGATTTACCATGATCCATAGTTTGGTTCAGGGATCAATAGGTCATGTTTTTTTCCTTTTAGAGATCCACCTCACTCATCTTCAAATCCATTCGGAAATCCAGCTCCAACAAAATATGAGAACCTGTCACCTCAAGGCTATCCAGAAATGGAAAGGCTAGGCTGAAAACATGGTCACACCTAGAAAAAACCATGTTAGGACAAAAAATAACCACATGCAAGACAATGCATTCCAAATCTAGAAAGGAAATCGCACCTTTCTTGCTCCTTCCTTCCTCTTTCCTTCTTTTCCTTTCTTGATCTAATACCAAAGTGCTCCAAGAAAACTCTATGTGCCCAAGGGTGAGAGAGAGAGATATTAATGAGGGAGCTCCAAAAATTAACTAACAAAAGGTACCAACTGATCCTTAAAATCATTTTTATCAATTATGCCTATATTTTCTTCATTTTCCATTATTTTCCTTCATTTCCATCCTCAAATGCAACTTGTGACCTTTCACCTTCCTTTTCTCCTATTTTCCATTATTTTCATAAATAAATGTGTTAAAAATTCTATTTTGTCTTTCCAAAGACTTTGTCAATTTCCTTATCCATAATAACCGAAATGAACACCCACACTAGGATGTTTTTTCTCAACAATCAACATGGAATAAGTGTCCCATCAGTCATGGTCATTATTTTCCTTTATTAAATTTATTACATGGATTTTTCACTAGGATTGGTACACTATGTGTTCCTAATGGTGAGCGATTGTAGCATATCAGAGAGGCTCACATCTCCAAGGTTTCAAGACACCTTGGTGTAGGGAATATTGTGGCTAGATTGCAGAGGTATGTGTATTGGCCCACGATGCAAGAGAAGGTAGCTAGGTTCATAAGAGGATGCATGATTTTTTGTACCATCAATCCTAGCAACATGAAATAGGATCTATATCATCCCTTACTTTTACCTACTTGTCCTTGGGAAATAATATTCAAGGAATTTGTGGGAGGTTTACCGACAACCAAGAAGGGACATGATTACATGTTTGTGGTAGTTGATAGGTTCAACAAGATGTGTTTTTTGATGCCCTATATAAATACTATCAATGAGTAAGAAGAAACAAACTTGTTCTTTAGACAGTTCTGGCTGCACTTTAGGATAACAAGGAGCATCATTTCATACAAGGATATAAGATTTCTTAGTACATTCTGGACAACATTGTAGGATAATATGGACACAAAGTTGAAGAGATCTACAACATTCCATCCATAGAGAGATGGGTATACAAAAGTATTCAACATCAATTTGGTGCAAATTCTAAGAGGATACAACGGGAAGCATCTGAATACCTGGGATGAAAATATGGTATATATACAATATTCTTATAACATAGCCATCCACACTTCTACAAGAAAGTCCCCATTTGAAACTTGTTTTGGATATTTTCCACCTTAACCTTTGGATATTTCATATGGGAAGCAATGAGAAGTGAGGGAATATTTTATAGGAGATTCTTTGAGGGCTAAAAAAATTGTAGATAATATCAGGCAGATCCATCTATAGGTACAAGAAACACTACATAAGCCATAGGAGAAGAATAAGGCCAAACTTGAGTATGGTTATAGTTGAACAAGGAGAGGTTGCATGGGCCTGGTAAGAAAATGAAGGATCTAAGGTATGGTCCCTTTGAGATACTATAATAGGTGGGTGATAATTCCTATCTACTCATTTTAGCACCATATGTGCACATTTACTGAGTTGTGAATGTAGATAATTTTAAACTCTTTGAGCCTTCCATGCAAGATCAAGAAGAGGAACATGTCCTACCTTCTATGGAGGATTTGGCACCCGATGCTTAGGTAAATTTGACAGAAGATAAAATTTTGTAGAATAGATCTAGGACTATAATAAAGGGGAAACATTACTTTTGGCATCTTGGGTTGAAGGGACAGCTTCCAGGAAAAGCTAAATGGTACACCAGAGAGAAGGTGGAGGAAAAAAGTATTCAACTCATTCAGTAGAAGCTTTTGGGGACCAAAAGCATCCAAAAATGGGGAGGTGTGATCAATATTGGATCATTATATTTTTTTCCATCCATATAGATGTGTTTGGAGTGGAAAATGTGGAGGAATCATCTCACAAGACCATTTTTACCGGCGAGACCCAGTTTGGCAAAATGGGGTCTGAACCTTCAGGGAGAATTTTGAGGCATCAAATGATATTTTTTGGGGGTAAAAATGTGCCTCTTTGACGTGCACCATTTCATTCTATTCTACACACATATATATTTTCAATGGCACAAGAAGTGTCAATCATAGTTTCTATGCAAATTTTATGCCACTGATAAATTGACCTTTTTGTTTTTACACCTATAGTTCAGGAGGATGTCGCATTAGCCCCAATTATTCATGGAAAATGGGATAGCCACATGATTATGATGTAAAATATTATATAAGAGTCTGTATTGTAACCTATTTAAGAGTTTATGTTGTCAAAATTAACCACTAGTAGGCTATTGGGTTGTGTTATAACAGGGCCACGAGGAGGAAGATAACTTGATTCTTTTGAAAGCATTTTATTCCATAGCTGAGAAAAGATATCCATGAGTGATAGAAGGTATAGAACATAGAGAGGATGTTAGGTTCCTATAATACTAGTGTAGCCCCTTATTTTTATTGTTAGTGTAGCCCCCTTATTTTTATTTTCGTGCCCATGTAGTCCCCATATTGTTATTATTGTTCCCCATAGAAGCCCACTATTATTATTGTTGTGCCCTTACATTATTATTGTTATATAGGCTCTGATTATATTGGGACCCCTTAGACTCCTATATATAGCAAGTAGGTTTTTTCATTTGAATCATCGAAGAATTTTTCATTTATGTATGGTAAAGGAGATTTTCCCCTCGAAGTGGATAAATTTTAAGCCGTTGATCTATATTTTCTTCTATTTTGTGAGTTGGTTGCATAACATTTGGTATCTGATCTTTGGATTCTAGGGTTTCCCTTCTTAAATCAAGACATATTAGAATATTCGCTATAATTTTTTTTATACGAAGCTTCAGAAGCCAAAATTGAAACCACATGGAGTCGAAATCTTCATGAACTTTGTGCCAAAATTTCAGAACTTGGTTTGCTATATATCAAAGATATGATCTAAGGAAGTTAGTGTTTTTTCAAGCTCAAGAATTCATTCTCAAACATGTGATCAGTGGAAAATTGTCATAAATTTTGTTTTAGGCATCAAATTTGAATTTTGTAAAAATTGGTCTAAACCGAATGGATTGTAATTTATTTTATATCAATTTCAGCGCCAAAGGTTGAAAGAGTGACACATGGCACGCCGTACAATTTCACTCTACTGAACCAATCCATAATTAGGGCATTGTGGGAGATTGGGCATAAATTTACCTTGAGGAATCTAAAATAAGTTTAACCTTTGGCATTGGAAAGAAGACTCAGAGGGATACCACATGCCTGAAGTTAAAATCAGGGATCCAAAATCACAGAGATACATGAGGTTCAATATTGAGCTCCTCAAAAGTAAGAAAAATGTCTGTATTTTTTTTTTAAATTGCATAACTATTGTTTGAAAAATCATTTTGAATTGATTCCAATGGAATATTGAAGCATTGATATCAATATTGGGTTCTAAAATTCCTCCAAAAAATAATTCCACACCCATTAAGCCCTCATAAATCTCTACTATGACACATGAAGAGGAATAATTGCAACATGATATATCAAAATTATGAGACCAAATGAAACAAATTTTGATCTCGCAAAGAGTAACCAAAAATGAAATGGAAGCTAATATAGATGGTATGGAAGCTAATATGGAAGAAAAAATGGAATATTTGAAGGAAGGTCTGACAAAGTTGCTACAAGAAATGATTCCTAATGGAGAAAAGGTATTAGATGAAACTCATAATGAGAGAAAAAAAATGTTAATCATAATTCCATGGCCTCTAATGTTGGATTGAAGACCTTCCATATTCCAAAGTTCGATATGAGGAATTTTTATGGAAAGGATCCGGTAATATGATACTAAAAATGGAGCAATTATATTATCTCCATAATGTGTAACAAACACAAAACATATGCACTCCAGCTTTATATTTAGAACCTAGTCAGTTTGTATGGTATCGAAGGATTTGTTTTCATAAACCACTTGTCACTTGGTAAATTTTTACGGAGGAAATAATAGCACATTATGAGGATACAAAGAGAAACACCTTCTTTAGCCAATTGATAACTCTCAAACAAAAGGCTTCAATGATGGAGCACATTGAGGACTTCCAAAAATTGAATATAAGGGTAAATGATATTCCATAGGAACATAGGGTTGATGTCTTCATAGGGACTTTAAAGGATAACATCCAACATGATTTTGTCCTTTGGGAACCTGATACATTAGATAATGCATTCAAGTTGGTAAGAAAAATTGAAAGAAAATTATGGCGATAAGGAAGCCTACCACTCACAACTATAAAGATGGAAGTGTTTCTACTCTAAGCCTCGCACAACCTACAAAGTTGACACCACAACAATTGGAAGAAAAAATAGAAAAAGGGATTTGTTACAGTTGTGATATAAAATACACTAAAGGTCATAAGTGTGCTTAGAGGAAAATATTTTACATATACTATGAAGACGGGGAATAAAATGAATAATAAAATTCAAAAGAAGAGGATATACACCACGAAGAAACCTTAGAGAAAGAAGAAATGAATCCGACCATATCTTGTAATGCATTGGTAGGAATTACCACTCCTCAAAATCTGAAGATAAAATGACATATCAAGAAGAAAAAGGTAATAGTGTTGATTGATTCGGGTAGTACCCATAATTTTATTCATTGTAAGATAGCCAAGGAATTGGATTGCTTCCTATATTTGGCACTAGGGTGTCATGTGATGGTTACAAATGGAGGAACTATAAATTTGTCTGGAAAGTGCCATTATATGAAGCTAACTATGGGGTAATATTTATTGAATATACCAATTCTTTCCATTCCAATGGGTGGTGTTGATGTTGTACTAGAAGTTTGATGGTTACAATCTTTGGGTGCGATAACTTTTAATTTTCAAGAAATTTTCTTGCAATTTTTTTGGGAAGGAAAGGAATTTGAATTAAGGGGTATTGCAAGGAAACCAAGGAGGATAATCATCTCTTATGGCATGAAAAAACATTTAAATAAAGAAAAAGGAGGTGTACTTTCACAATTATTCTCACTATAATTTCAAACATCAAAATAATTTATTTCTCCAGATATCCAAAAAGTCTTGTACAATCATTCCAAGGTAATTTAGACTCCCAAATTCCTCCCACCTATTTGTGATCATGATCATGCTATTCATTAAATTCCAAGAAGTGTTACTCCAAAAATGAGGCCTTACATATTTCCCTAGGCCTAAAAGAGAAAAATTGAACGTATTATTGTAGAAATGCTAGAGGCCGGTATAATTAAACCTAGTCAAAGTTATTTCTCTACTATAATAGTATTGGTGCAAAAAATGGTTGGATCATGGCACATGTGTTCGTATTATAGGGAGCTCAAAAAGCTCACTATTAAAGACAAATTTCTCATTCCTATCATTGATGAATTATTGTATGGATTACATGGAGCAATTTACTTCACCAAGTTGGATCTCCATTCAAGATATCATCAAATTAGAATGACGAATGACGAAATTCAAAAAAAACATTTAAAACTCATGAGAGTCATTATGATTTTTTTCTCATGCCTTTTGGACTTCCCAATGCACCATATACATTTCAAGGGTTGATGAATTCCATTTTCAAACCCTTAGAAAATTTTTGTTAGTATTTTTTTATAATATACTAATCTATTGCAAGTCTTAGAAGGATCATGTTCATCATTTTGACAGGGAGCGCAAACTATTGGAAGAGAAACAATTATATGCAGAAACCTCCAAACGTTTCTATGGAGTAGAGGATGTGGAATATTTGGTTCATATTGTATATCATGAGGGTGTTAAGGTAGACCCTAAAAAAATTAAAGCCATTAAGGAATGTAAGATCCCCACAGCCATAAATCATATGCGGGGATTTATCAGGTTAACAGGGTATTATTGCAAGTTTGTTAAGAATTATGAGAGAATAGAAAAACCTATAACAACATTAGTAAAGAAAGATGAATTTTCTTGGACCCCAAAAGAAACTAAGGCCTTTGAACATCTTAAAGCGGAAATTTTCCAGGCATCAGTATTAGCTACGCTAGACTCCACAAAACCTTTATTATGGAATGTGATGCCTCAGGAAATGGAATCAGTGTTTTTTTAGTACAAGAAGGAAGACCCATTTCTTTTGAAATTTGTCCAATCAAAGGAAATTATTAACAGAAACCTATTTATGAGAAGGGCATGTTGGAAATACTACATGCACTAAATAAATGGCAACCTTACCTAATGGGAAGACATTTGCAAGGTAAAAATAGATCATGATAGTCTTAAATACTTTTTGGAACAAAGACTATATTCAGAAGAGTAGAAAAAATGGGTCACAAATATGTTGGGCTATTACTTTGAAATCATATACAAAAAAGGAAGTTAAATTTTGTTGCAGATGCACTCTCAAGAAAGGATGAGGATATGGAAGCATTTCTTTCTTCCATTTCTATTATCCAACCAGTTTGGATAACCGAAGAAGGGGAGGAATGAAAGAATGATGATGAAGTGTGGACACTCATTCAAAAGTTGCAACAAGATCCTAGTATGTTTGATACATTTAGTTGGAAAAATGATTCATTAGTGTACAAATATCGCTTATATATTTTTAATAATTCCCAAATAAAGAAAAATATTCTTTTGGAATTGCACATCTCTCCCTTAGGAGGAAACTTGGGATTTTTAAAAACTTACGACAAGGTCAAGAAATAATTTTTGGGATGGCCTTAAATCTGATATTAAAATTTTTTTGGAAGAATGTTTGGTCTCCCAACAAAATGAAGTTAAGAAAATTAAGACCTCGGGTTTGCTACAACCTATATCCATTCCAACTCAATGTTGGGAGGAGGATTCAATGGATTTTATCATAGGTTTTCCCAAGTATGAAGGAAAGAATGTCATCGTGGTGGTAATTGATAGACTTACAAATTATGCACACTTTTGTGCATTATCTCATCCATTTAAATCCAGTACAATTGCTACTCAATTTATGGAAACAATTCAAAACTTACATGGAAACCCAAATATTATTGTAAGCGACAAAGATCCCATTTTCACTGTAAATTTTTGGATGGAATTGTTTTCTTGTTTGGGTACTCAACTAGCGCATAACTCATCTTATCATCCTCAATCTGATGGGAAAACTTAGATAGTGAACAAGTGTTTGGAAGGATATCTTCGTTGCATTGTATCTGATAAACAAAAACAATGGGTCAAGTGGTTACCTCTGGCTGAATGGTGGTATAACACTTACTTCCATATAGCAGAAAAAATGACCCCATTTATAGAACTTTATGGATATCATCCACCGTCCATCGCATCGTATTTAAGAGGAAATTCTAAGGTTAAATTAGTGGAATATCACATCGAGCATCAACAAAAAGTTCTCCAATTCTTAAAGGATAACCTCACTTTGGCATAGAATCAAATGAAACAACAGGCATATCAACATCATAGTGAAAGAAGTTTTGATGTAGGCCACTGGGTATTTTTATTGCTACAACCATATAAACAAATATCCCTCAATCAAGCTAAGAAGGATAATAAATTATCGCCAAATTACTATCGTTCTTAAAAGGTGGTGCAAAATATTGGTACTATGGGATACAAATTGGAGCTTCCTACATCTTCCCCATTGTACCTGGTTTTCCATGTTTCATGCTTAAAGAAGGTTATAGGTAACAATCTCCCACATCAGACAATATTTCCAAAACTTGAAGAGGGAGGAAAAATAATATTGGAACCTAAAACAATCACATAAACAATAACTTGATGGCTACGAAATTAATCAATTTCAAAGTATCTCATCAAGTGGAAGTACTTACCCATTGAAAATTGCACATGGGAGGATGATAATTTTATACAGAAGTATCTAGAACAACTCAAGTGTTGAGGAAAACACTTTTTAAAGGAGATGGGCATGTTGTATCCCTATAATACTCTTTTTTAAGGAGATGGGCATGTTAGGATTTATGCACTGTAGCACCCCACGCATTGCGGGAATTACTTTTTTGTACCTGCAACCATATTTCTAGACAAAGAAAGAGAGCAAAGAGACCTCACCTTCCTGTTGGGTTTTCTCCCGAAAGTGTTTTCCAAAGAGAATATCTTGTGTATTATGTGTTTGTGTGAGCTTATTGTGTCATTCTTTACTTTTATGCATAATTTCCATTCACACACATGCACTAATTACAATCAATCTACAAATATAGAATTTTAATAAAACTGCAATAGTGTAAAATTTTAGTATTTTAGTATATTGTTATCAAATTTGTTGTGAAGAAATGTCTAGTGGAATATTCATGGTAGTTTATGGATTAGGCGTTGGCATCAACTAGAATGCATGCCCTCACATTTTTATGCAAAGACTCTAGTATGGCATGTGTGTGTTGAAATCGGCCTTCTAGAAACCTCCAGGGAAATAGTGAAGGTGGCTTACCAAGCCAGCAACCTAGGTGCAAACAACATCATCTCTCGCTTTGTAAGTGATTGTTGTGGGTATGTCCAATTCATTTTCTTTGTGAATACCCTTATCCATGTGTTCATTTGCTACTTCATAATACTATGGATGGATGTTTTTAAGATTACGTTATGGGAAAGTGATGAAACCTCTAGGTAAGTATGGGAGGTAAGAAATGGTTATTTTTCTTGGATGTCTGAGTATTTGTTCATTTTCTATATCTATTATGGCATTATTCTCTCCTTGATGTGCATTCACTCTTTGAATGAGCACTTGATTTTGATATGTATCTTTTTTATGGAGGATTTTATTTAACCTTTAGTCTCTTTAATAAGCCATTTTCCTAGTAAGATATGGGGTAGCCTAGATAAGAAAAAACTCAGATTGTTTATGGTTTATGGTTCGAGAATTGTTTTAATCTTTGGGATGTTGTTGGTGGCTCGTTTCGTCAAGCCCAGGTCAATGAAGTGAGGAAAATTTTGTCTTCTAGTCCTAATGCTTATGGTCCTATTGTATTTTTTTGTTTCACTTCCACAATACTGAAACTTCCTTAGATACATTGGGACCCTACCCTTGGTCATCTTCTTGTGTGTTCATTTCTAGTAAGGATGAGGTTATTGACAGTAGCAGTTTTGGAAATTGATTATTGGTTTCTATCTCACCTTTTTCATTTGCAACATAAACTTATGGCATGACCCCCCTTGAGCAAAGCGAACACAACACAGGGAGGCCATGGCCAGAGTCGGGGTCGTGGACATGGGTGTGGTGTTGAGAGTCCCAAACAGAACCGACCAAGGGTTGGGGTTGTCGAAACACCACAAAATTAATTTGGGAGGCAGTTTAGGATTAATAAGCTAACACACAACCTCATATTCTCCAAGTAATATCAGGGTGGGAGACTGAATCAAACAACTGGTTGAAAGCACTAAGTTGGAGATGGATGAATGGAAAGACCTCATCCCGAACCTAGGCCATTCTAGAGGCTGGTACACCTAGTCTTAGTAGACAGTGCACCTATATTGGATTATGAAAAAAATTGTGGCAAAAGCTTTGATGACCTCTTCTGCAAGAACATCAAAGCCGGAAATAGAAATTTAGGAAATCCATTAGGAATTTAAAATTATACAATGTAAGATTCAACAGTAAAAATTCTCGTCTCAGCCGCATAGAGAATCATATTCCTTGCCTTCCTCTGAATGAACTGTCGGGGTGAGTGCAAAATATTTGACACCTATAGACTCGTATGATAAGTAATGGTCTAATCGGCATAATTTGGTTTCTCAAATTTTGATATGTATAAATGACTAGTTTGTAGGTTTTATTGTTTTATTATAGAGATATAGTTAATAAGAGAATTAAATACAATCGATCTTATATAGCGTTATTAGATAGTCTCAGACTCTTTAGATTTTATATGGCATATAATGTGGTCAGATGACCAAGATACCTGGTTTCCCAATGGGAAGGTTGAGGCCATGTGATCATGTTGGATATTGATGAAAAGCATGTTTGTTTTTTAAATGGAATAGAAAGGAAATGCCAAGCTTACAAAAAAAATACAATATTAAAATATAAATTTTTTAAAATAATAATAATGTAATTTAAATATAAATTTTATTAATAAAAATATATAATCTCATATTATTTTATTTTACATTTTCTATATAAAAAATTAATATTATTAATTTATTTTAAATTATAATAATTTTATCACATATATATAATTCAAATTTATAAGAATATATATACATACTTTTATTTAAATACCTACAATTAGACACCCTAATGGGGTTGACATCAAAGTAAAATAGTGGACAGGGAGGGGCATAATTCTCCTCCCCGCACATTGGGTGAATTAATGAAGTTTGTTATAGAAGCCTTTCGGGACCGACGGTAGGAGATGACTCCAGAAACCGTAGGAACTATAATAACTAGTTGCAACCCTTTGTAATGTTGTTTGTTGTGTATGGTGATGAGAGTTAGGGTGGCAGACAAAACAATTGATTTTGATGCATAGGGTGGCCTTCTTCCTTCGCCATCCATAGCCTTCCAATTTGTGTTATGGAGGAGTGTAGTTTTTCCTAGATTTGGAGTTATTGGCCTTGACTCTACGAGGATTCAAATATTTGGGACCTAGGCTAGTGGACATTTGCACAGTCATTAGGTGAAGCCTTTAGTTTTTGAAGGGAGAGACAATGCTTGATCTAGGAAACCAAGGCATCTTCACTAGAGCCTTCATATGTTTTCAATTCTCAGGTAAATTTCCTCCTCTTAGTTTTCAACTTGTTTCACAATTTCTATGTCAGAGGGTATGTTGGTTCTTCTGTTAAGGCAACAATGTGGTCCTCAATTGCTATTCTTGTCTTTGTAGAGGGTATTGGGAAGAGGGATACACCCCTTTGAAGTATTGTGGTCAAATTTTGTGGGTAAGACTCTTGTAATTTATAACTCATGTGTAGTAATTATCATTGTCTCACTCCATCCTTTTATGAATTGTGCCTTTCCATCTATGCAAGGTTTTATTTTTTTGAAAATATAGGAGGTTTTGGTTGATATATACTAGAGTATTCCTTCCTTTATTGGGTACTATAGTTCTTTGGGGATCATAGGAGAGGAGAGTAGGATTGGATGCATATTTCCTTTTATTTTGGGTGTGGGTGGTATCTGTTTTATCACTGGGAAGTTGGTCAAGGGAGGTTAAGCTCCAAGCATGTCCTTTCCTTCTATCCTGCATTGTTATCTATGCATTAGACTTGGGCACACCAACAAGTTGAGGAAAATTTGTAAGAACCAAAACACAATGTGTTGGGTGCTAGTTTCATATAGTCAAATAAATACCACAGAAGTTATGCAATGACAACGTGGTTTCACATGCAGGGGTGGAGAAAAAAGGGGACCTATAGTAGAACATCGGGCAGAGCCTTCAATATTTAGGCAAGGAATTAGATCAACAAACTGCTATGGGAAGAATAGAATTTCCCTCTCCTTTCGACCCTCTTAAAAACCATCTTCAATAGGATACTTAACTCATGGAACTACTTGCACGATACCACCATGATGACCGGAATGAAATTATAAGCTTTATGAATGATATTCAACACACTCAATGGCGCATAATTGACCACTTGGTAACTTTATGTTGGGGCCAAAAAATAATTAATGAGCAATTGGACGTTTGGAAGGAAGAATGAAACACATAGAGGGGCATGTTCATGAGGCTTTTCACCCTCCCCTGCTACCAACCAACAACCCAGATAATTTTGATTTGGGAAATCTCTTAGATCAGGGATGAAAATTGGATGTATTTTTGTTCTTAGTACTTTCTGGTACTTTTAGTCTATTTGTATGTGGTCCGTTAATTCACTTTTGTCGTTGGCTATGTTCTTATGCTATTATCTTCTCGAAAATAAGTCTGGTAGGAATACAACCATAAGTGTTTTGGTTAAAATATATTCACATTTATCAATGGCATCAATAATATAAAATTTATATTCACAAAAAAAAACTTACATTTAGACAAAACTTCCATCTATCTAGACATTTACCATCAAATAAAATTGCCATTTTTCTAAAAAAACAAAATTGCTAGTACCTCAATATATTAAATTAGTAATCAACATCAAAATGTACATGTTGTGACTAAAAGAATAATTTTATAGTGGTTTTTATTTATTTACTTTTATAAATATTTAGAGGAATCCATAAGTATTAGGGGTTATTTGGGGGAATCCCACGTTAAAATTCAATTCTTTGATACTATAATCCCTAGTCTATTGTCAAAATTCTACATGAAACTTATAAGAGTATGCCACCTAAAGGCATCTACCCTTCTAGCTTTATCACAATGGGACAACATGCCATTTTATAGAAATGAAATCTGGGTGGAAATGATTTCAAGAAATTTTCTTGATTACTCGACTTAAACCCATGTAATATTCATTCAAAATTTTTATGTAGTAATAAATTATTAAAAAAGAGTGCAAAGCACAACATTGATATTGTTGTAGATTTTAATATGAAATGAAAAAGAAGGGTTATCATAACATTTTAATATATTTCTCATAATATATAACTAACATATAAGAATTTAGATCATGTATATTTAACTTTTTTAATGATAAGTTAAAAAGTAAATGTATATGTGTTGAACCCTTAGTTAAACTAAGAGGGGGGGTGAATCAGTTTAATACATACATGGTCTTTTAAAAATTTCCTTTAAACTTGATTACATCTTCATTTAATGATAAGATTATTATATAATGAAACATCAATCTTAGTATGTCAGCAACAAGTATTAAGCAGATTAAATATAGAACATCAACACATAATCATCATGCACATGGACAACAGATATAAGTGGAAACCCATAAGGGAGAAAACCACATATTATTATTGTTGTGATGCAAAGGCAAGCTTCAACTCCCTCTCACCACTAATTTCTATAGGCTCCAGCCTACAGGAAACTACTAACTCAAATTCTGCAAGCTACAACTTGCAAGGAAGCTCCAACTCCCATCTGTTTTCTGTAGGCTACAACCCATAGGAGGCTCCTACCTCAACCAACTCCAATTGGACATCTATCAAGCTACAACTTGAAATGGAAGCACCAACTCCCATGTATTTTTTGCATGCTACAACCCACAGGAGGATCCTACCTCAACCAGCTCCAACTGGACATCTATCAAGCTACAACTTGAAACGGAAGCACCAACTCCCATGTATTTTCTGTAGGCTACAACCCACAAGAGGCTCCTACCTCAACCAACTACAAGTGGACATCTATCAAGCTACAACTTGATATGGAAGCAGCAAATTCCTCACACTACAATAGATTCATGTGATGATTTACCTGGATATTAGCTCTGTTTTCCTCCTTCTTCACTGCTGCCTTTTCAGCCTTTATATCTGTTTCATATCAACTCTATTTTTCTCCTTCTTCACTGTTGTCCTTCCAGCCTTCAAATCTGCTTCATATTAGCTCTAGATCTACACAACTCCTCTTTCTGCTCTCTCACATTATTCCACTCTATAACCTCTCAATGCATATGACAGTAACATCATTTATAGATATCACCCTCTTGCTATTTGCATTCCACATGGGAATATGAAATGAACATGAACGACTCTTTGCCTTCCACCTTCTCATTTTCTCGTTCATCATTTCAAGAGGTTACAACATTGTCTACTCATTTCAGAATTAAATTGGACCTTTTCTTTTCCTACGGAGAATTTCCTTTGCATCACAAACAGTATAAAAATAAGTAATACATTTTCAGTTACAATTAATTATTTACTCATCCCATCAGTTTATTCACTTTGTTGTGCGTTTGTCCTCTTTTTCTTCTTGTCCTTGTGTCTTTTCTGCTTCTGCCATTATATTCCACCTTTGCGGCATAACTGCCCCTTTTAGCCTGGCTCTTCTTTCATGTTTAGCTTTTTCATCTACCTTACTGCCACAACACTTTTCAGCCCAAGCTCCTGGTCCTTTGATTTTCATTCATATCATTCCTTTGTGACCTGTGGGATATTGCCCACATACAACTCCCTTTATACACGCTGCGGATTACAAATCTGAGCTTTAATCAACATACATACGTTTATCGATCAACATCGCATATATATATATATATATATACATATATATATATATATATACATATATATATATATATATATATATATATATATATATATATATATATATATATATATATATATATATTAGAAATCAACAACTTAAACTTTATAGCATGGCTCATATAATATTCACACACCATATATGAGTCCAAATTAATGCATAAATCCCAAATCAATGCAAATACGTTGGATTTCCTTGCCGTAGGCTCCCACTATATCTTGAACCAATCACATCTCATTGCAATTACTTTCCCATAGGTTTCCCACTTTACCATTAGCGATAACCATAAAACCATGCGATCTACGATAAGTGCTCATGCGCGGTGCTACCACGTGAACTCCCTTCATCGCATTGGGTCGCTTGTTCCTTACTACATCACAACCAAAACAACATACATTGTGATGTCTTAAAGTTAATCCCTATTTCTTGCAGGATGCAATGTTGCGTAAGGTCGATACGTGTCCCTCCATTTCGCATTGCAAAACTTTAACTTATCTTGCGGTCTCCTTACTACTATCCCTTAAGCACTGCGATGTGCGTTATGCGGGCGAGGTTCATGTCATCATGCCATGTCACCCTACCATGCCACCGCCATGTCACCTTACCACATCATCATAAATTCTTACGATCTGTGGGGTCGGGGCCACGTCATCTACCACATCAACTTGCCACGCCACTGCCACGTCATCCATATGTCATCGCTTGCACTTCATTGTTTGTAACTTATACCCACTTAACTTAGTGGTTATCTCTATTTTGTGTGATTTTTGATATTGCGTCATGCCACCACATGTCCCTTCTTCTCTTCACATCGCAAAATCTTTAACTTACCATGCGACATCCTTAATACTTACCCACTATACCTTGCAATTTGTGCTTTTTATTTTCGCCGATGTGATCATCACTATTGATCTGCACAGATCTACGGTCCTCGTTGTTTCTTGCAAATATGATTATATTCCACCCTGATGAATATTATCCGTTCATTTATTGCCTTCCTTGGAATTCTTCAAGGAATTCTCTACCTTAGTCATTTTTCCATTTTTTTACACAGTCTCGCTCTGTAACTCAGGCTCTCACTGCTCTTGCCTCTTCCTCTCATCTCTTTCCGCTCTCGCCTCTTCCTCTCGTCTCTTGCCTCTTCCTGCTTCTGCTATGTGCAGTATCTCTGGTCCTCGCTGTGTCTATCAAATCCGATTTCCTTCAGCTATCTCTGCCTCTTTTTTGTCTCTACTCCATTCACTTGCTGTGCTGCATTCGATGCCTCTGCTTTCTCTGCCTCTTTGTTGTCTCTGCTCCATTCACTGCCTTTGGTGCCATCTTAGTTGCATTCGCTGCCTTGGTTGCATTTCACGACTTAACCCGTTTTGCTGCCTTTGCTGCTTCTTTTCCTTAAGTAATCATGCTAAGGATTCTCCATGCTTCTCCTTTTCCTCTTTGCTTCTTGTCTCTCCTTTAGGTTATACTTCTATGGCTACTCTTTTTCCTCTCTGCTGCCCATTACTACACATTGCCTGATCTACTCCTTTTCCATTAATGATAATTCTGGTGTAACTCCTTTCTAATTATTTGCCATCAATGACAATATTTCCAATAGCCTCCTCCTTTGGCATTGATGGAAACACATCCACCAATACTCCAATACTTCCTCCAGGACTTCCTCCCCCTTTCATTTTGAGGAGTGTGTTTCTTCCTCTGCTTAATTTTTAGAAGAGCCTTCCTTCTTCTGCTTAATTTTCCTCCCCCTTTGACCTCAATGGCAAAGGGTTTCACATCTCCCAGTGTAGATTCTATCTTTTCATTTGCTCTCTCTGAGTTGTTTTTAGGCCTTCTTCTTTTGACATTATACCCTGCTACTCGATACTGGTGTACAAGAGTTGTTGGGAGAACACTTTTGAGAATCATTGAACTTGTATATACATAGTCAGTTGATCCCATCCCAAAGCACAGACTCCTTGCACTTGTATACAGCTGAAAGTGATGATAAGGACAATTCATAGAACAAAATTATATAATCAGACTTATATGATCAGAGATGCATCATTGGAACAATACTAAAGTACTTAGAATGCTCCATATGACATATAAAGTCTACTCCAAATATACTTCAGTCCATATTATGATCTTCATCTGAGATACATATCTGTAGTACACATCTATTCAAATATGATGATGCCAATATATATTTTATAGTTTTGGTTCACCTTTACTGCCTATTGGTGGTGATATGAGTTAGGTTGTTGACATGGATATTACACTTAACAACTGAAAGATCCTTTTTATTGATGTGAACAATGAATCAAACCAGAGCTTACAACTTATTGTGATATTAGACAATATATTTCAATCTAAGAGACCAAATGACTTTACTTCTTGTACAATGTACTTTCAAACTAACCCTTGAGGCTATATACATTCAATATATTGGTCAGTATCATTTATCAACTATGCAATTTTCTTTATGACATAAGGGGGTATGTATGTAAATGATCAACCTCTCTCCAATGGTGAAATACCAACAATTCCTTTTTGCTAAAGTCGGCTTTAGATGAATCAATACAAGACTCTTGAGCTTCAAATGTAAGATTAACACAACTAGTCCTTCATACTTCAAATACTTTAACTTTTCTATCATGAAGATCTTCAACAAAACATATTCAAGTTATTTAATTGAAATATAAACAAACAGACTTCACATAGTTTTATGAATGATATTAATAAAGAGGCCTTGAAGATATATCTGTACTAACTTGAGGAAGGCATGCAGTTATATCTAGAAATAGATATTTCTTCAATGCTCAATATAATACTTCAAGTGTAAACAAGTTTATGATCCTTTAACATTGTTATTGACATTTTCATGCTTTTATAATGTAGATAACGCTAGGAATACTACCTTGATTTACTTCTTCCATAATACTCTGATCCTAAGGACCTATACCATACCACTGCTTCACTGATAACACTTGGTATTCTGTTGATAGGTAGGTTTCTTGATCCAAATACAAATTGATACTAATTTGATAGACTATGCAGTAATTTAACTTCAGCTCGCACATGCACCCATAGTTAAGACAACCTTCATAGTTTCTACTATTGAGCTCTCCACTGTTCTTAACAGAAATCATCAATATATTGAATCTGATCTAGGAATCATTAACCTTTTTCTTATTCTGTCATTTTGGTTCAAAATAATGTCACTGCATATTCCTTTCTAGGACTGCTCCAGAATCATTGCTACTCTATATACAATTCAACTGTTCTAACATAATGATCTTCAGGAAGGGATGTTCAATTTATTTACTTGGAATCTACAAGGGAAGACCACTCATATTTTTATCACTTATTTAACATCTTTCCTCCAAGGGGACCTTCTATATATGAAAGATGGAATGATATAATGATGACAAACATTTCTCTTACTCATCCTTCTTAAATTTTTTTCATTTCTAACTCTTGTAGTGTGATGCAAAGTGTGATCATCCTCTATGGATCTTTCCAGTTCTATAGCTCAAAGCATAATTTTTGTGATTTTAATCATTCATCACTTAGTGTGCTATTTTACTCTTAGCTTACATGTTCATGGCTATGTTCCCTCTACCACCATGGTTTCTTGTTGCCTTCTCTCCTTCCATCAACCTGTTGGATATTGAATGCTTTAGGTATTCTTCTTCCTCTATAGTTCTCTATCAGAGGAATTGTCCTTTCCCTTCCTGAACTTTTAGTTGTTCTTATTCCATGGAGCTCTTCTTAGACTAATTTTATGGGTATTAATTATGAACTACTCTCCCCCTAGGATGTTGCTTCTTATTTATTGTTGGCTAGATATTTTTGTTTCTTCCTAGAGCAGCTCCCCCTAAGACTATGATGGATTCATTATGTTATTGAAGTAATAGGCTCCCCCTTTCTCTTTTCCTTCCATACTTTATTGGGGTTATTCATAATGCCTGCACTTATTTATGATTCACATTTTTGTCTCATTTTATTGGATTCCATCATCTGTCTAGAGTTATTTAATGTATATGGAAGCTTATAGTATTTTTCTTTGTTACCAAGCTTGTGGCATGAATAACATCTTATTTTAGCTAAGAAAGGTTGAGCTGATGTATGGCATTTTTTCCCATTTTTGAACACAACTTACATTCAATAGATTTACGTCCAAATTCATTGCATGAAAAATAGTAGCCATGGAATTGATTAGTGTACCTGGTGAAAGGTTGTCCTCTCCATTTGTTTTCTTGAGGTAGTCTTTTCATTTTGTGCATCCTTTTCTGGTTGGAATGTATTTGATTTGTCTTACAGTATGTTGCAATATGTCTAGGTTTGTGGCAAGAAAAACAAGTGATATTTCTGATAGGAGGAAAGAATCTCCTTTGACAGCTTCTAAATTTATTCAATTCATATTCAGGAGTGTATGGGCCTTTTGTAGCTGATTGTTTCTTCCTCTCATTCTTTGTCCTTTCATGTTGTTTCTTGTTTCTTTTGGTTTCTTTACAAATCATGTTCTTACTGGTTTCTACTTCTCTAGGAATCTTTCAAGCTGCTTCATTATTATTTACAGCTTTTACACAAGTGATATTTTTATTATCTTATACCTTGGACTTACTGGTTTCTCCTTCATAGCCTATCCCAGCCTTTATGAGAGGAGATCTTTGAGAATTTAGAATTTTGTCCAATTGTTCAGAGCTTTTCATTCGTGGAGTGTTCATAGATAATTCCCTTTAGGCATTTTCTAGTTTCTTTCTCAGACAGACCACCTCTTATTCCAATTTATCTTGCTCCTGATGTTTATCTTTAATTTTCTTTAGCAGTATGTCTTTCACCTTCTTAGCTTCTTCAAGTTCTACTTTCAACTAAATGAGGCTTTCCGAATCTATTTCTTCCTTTACATATTTCAGGAGAATGTCTTTCTGTTTTCTGCACTTGAGTCTAAGTCTGTCTATTTCCTCTAGGGCACTTCTTAGCTCCCCCTCAAGATCTACCTCAACTTATTCCTCATCTTCCAGAAGGAATCCTTCAGGTTCTTCCTTGGCCATCAACACAAATTCAGAGGTTCCTTCTTGATTTGAGGATTCATCTAAGCTTTCAGATGCACTACTATCTTGTTGAGCATAAAATGATTTTCTATTGAATCTCTTCCCTTTCTACCAATTATTTATTTTGTTTTTCTCTGTCTCTTGTGGCTAGTTCTCTGTTTTCTTATGAGGACATTTAGATGCATAGTGACCCACTCTTCCACAGTTAAACCACTTAAATGGAAGTTTACCTTTGTATTTACCCGTGTCTGTATCAAATATTTTGACAAATTTGGCCTCTTCTTCATCTGAGCATGAACATGTATCTTCCTTCTCTTTCATGCACTTGTCTACCTTAAAGGTTGCCTCCCTCACATTTGACTTCCAAGTCTCATCTCATCAGCTGTTAAGTTTCCAAGCAATCAGTTCATGGTCAAGGTTTCCCAATTTGTTTTTTATTCTATGGCTGAAACCTTAGGGTTAAACTTGGATGGTAAAGATCTCAATATAATTTTCACAATTACACATTCCTTAATGGGTTCTCCTAGAGCTTTCATGCTATTCACAAATTCTGCAACCTTTAAGAAGAAAATATCTATATCTTCATCTTCATTCATTTTTACATTTTCAAACTGAGCTCTATAGGTTTGCAACTTGTCCATCTTCACCATTTTATCTCCCTCATGGATACTTTCTAATGTGTCCCATATTTCTTTGGCAGTCTTGCTGTGCATTACTTTGATAAATTCTGCCTCACACAGACCACTTAAGAGTGCATTCATGGCTTTTGCATTAGCTATAAAATCTTGTTTGGCTTCTTTCTATATGTTAGAATCTTTGGGGCTTATCCTAATTCCACAGTAGCCCAAACTTCTATTCCTAGAGACATTATCATTAGGGGAATATTGAGGTCTAAAATGGGCCTCCTAAGAAAAATGTAAAACTAAAATAAACTTTATAACAACCAATAGGATTCAAGATAATGATGTAAACCATGGGGGTTGATTCACCATGTTGAGATTGCAACAAGATGATGAGCTTAGTGAAAATAATCGCCTTCACTAAGTGGGCCCGCAGGCTATTTTTGGCACAAAGTCTATTTTTAGACATGTCGATCATATTCTATGAGTTGCAGGATTCTATTTGTGGATGGTTGGTCAAGTTGAAAAAATAGATGGACTTCTATTTTTAGACATAATGGCGGAATATATTTTTAGATTGCCAATCTAAAAATAGATATGTCGAATATTAATAGCTCTTAATAATATTTGGACTCTAAACATTATCTTATTCTATTAGAGCACTTCAATTAAGTGCACAGATGTGGCACAGGAGCTGACAGAAGGAATTATGCTATTCCTGAGGGTTAAGTGGAGCTATTGCATGGAGACTTCAATTAGGACTCATGTGACAGAGTTTGGTGGAGTTGTAGAAGTAGTTGGTGGAGTTGTGTTCAGTTTAACTCAGTTAGACAAAGTTGAGCTAATTGTATCTAGTCTAACTGATTGATACACTAGTGAGAGTGGTGTGAATTAATTATTAATTAATTCACTAAATATTAACTCATTAATCAAATGAAGAATACATCAGTTAACTACAGTGCATGGATAGTTTCAGTGGAGACCAGTGGAGAGGTAGGTGAAAGAGCAGGTTGACTATCAGTTGTGACTATAGTGATGCATTGATTGCATCTAACACAGAGTAGAGTTGCCAATGAGGATTGTGTGAGCAAGGCTGGACCAATTCAATTTCATTCAGAGCCATTCTTCAGCAGGGATTGCGCAGTAGAGGCAGGCTAGCAGGTGACAAAGATTGGTGCATGGATTTTCTAGATCAGGACTTGATTAGTGTGTAGCGATTGTATTGTACTGAGAGCTTGTGAGAAGCTTTGTATGAGGATTGTTACATGATCTATATGACATATATATTATATATATAGTTGGGGTTTTTAGATTTAGGCTTTCCCATTAAAACACTGTGTTCATATGTGTGAATTTTTATGGTTTCAATGTGTGCATGCAATTGAGTTAATTTCCGCATATGATGATCAATAGTAGAAGAGATTATGTATTGTGCATGAAGTTAAAATAGTGTGTGATCAAGAGAATATTGGATGTATAAAATATCAATTATATAATTTCTACATGGTATCAGAGCTATATTGATCATTGGAGCAATTGTAAATTATTGAAGCGGTTGAGTTTTGTGCGGGTGGAATTCGAATTTGCAGCAGTGTTTTCTTGGTGTCAAAGTTGAGATGTCTTTCAACGGATTGCGATTGGAGTATGCCCTTGAGGGTAGCTCGAATTATATTGCATGGAAGGACAGGATGGAGGTGGTGTTGGAGGATAATGGGTTGAAGGAGTTCATAGATGCAGAAATTCCAAAACCTGCTTCTAGCAATGCTGCCGCACTTGACGCATGGCAAAAGAAGATAGCTAAATGTTGAAGGATTCTGTTGGAAGGTGTGAAAGATCACATAGTGTCCAGCCTTCATGGTAAATCTTCTCCATTATTGACGTGGAAATCTTTGACAGACTTGTTCCAAAGCAAGAGCGACCAGAGGAAGTTGGCGCTCAAAGATAAACTCAGGAAAATAAAAATGGAGAAAGGCGACAGTATACCCAAGTACCTCACAAAGTTTTTCCAGTGCAGGGATGAGCTGGGAAGTGTGGGGGTTACTGTAGATGAAGAGGACTTAGTGAGCTTGGCTCTCCTTCGACTTCCGAAGAGTTGGCATTCCTATGAGGACTCTCTCAATGGTCAGGAGAAACTGCCAGGATGGGAGTGACTTTGGTTGGATCTTGTGTAGGAGGAGATAAGGCGGAGTACCAGGGATGGATCTTCATTGAAGAATAAAGATGAAGAAAATTGTGCTTTGGCTACCAAAGTAAGGAAAGGTAAGGGAAAGAAAAATCCTTCTCAATCTGGTGCGAAAGGCAAGAAGCAAGACATGTCCAAGGTGAAGTGCTTTCACTGTCACCAACATGGACATTATGCCACTAATTGTCCACAGAAGAAGAAAAATAAGTAGGTTGTTGGATCTGCAGCTGGAGAGGACTTAGCCTCGCAGTTTGAGCTGTATTTTTCGCTAATCGCATGCTTGGTCTCAAGTATGATGGGATCAGTGTGGTTTCTTGACAATGGTGCATCATTCCATATGATCGAAGACAAAGATTTGTTTACTGATCTGGATGAGAAGGATCTTGGAGTGCACATCGAGATGGGCGATGATGGTAGATACAGTGCGACTGGTATCGGGACCATTTCCTTTGAGAGGGAGTCTAGTAAACCCTTCATATTAAAGGATGTCATTCATGTTCCAGGATTGAAGAAGAATCTGATCTCTATGGATATGTTGGAAGACAAGGGATATGATGTTGTCTTTAGCGAGGGAAAGGCTTTCTTGCGCAGTAAGGAAACTGGTGAAACCAAGAGGATAGGGGTTCGAGTTAAGAACCTTTACCAATTGTAGGTAGATGGCTGCGCAGCAATGGCAGGCAAGACAGAAGGAGTGGTGAGCGAGGATGATGGTGAGCTATGGCACAGGAGAGTGGGCCATCTTCACCATGGTGCTTTGAAAATTTTGTAGCATATTTCTACTGGGCTTCCCAAAGGTACACTTACGCAGTCAGATCAGTGCAAGGGATGTACTTTGGGAAAATTTGTGAAAGCCACCTTTCATGAGAAGGATAATCGCGCCACGAAGATCCTTGAGAGAATTCACACAGACGTGTGTGGACCTTTTGTCAGTAGCTTCGAGAGCAAATCACAGGTATTATGTGATCTTTGTTGATGATTTTTCTCGTAAGTGCTGGATATTCTTCATGCAGAAGAAGAACGAGACATACTCAACGTTCTGTGAGTTCAAGGCACTGGTTGAGAATGAATCGGGGAAGTAGGTTAAGGCTTTTAGGAGCGATAATGGTGGTGAATTCATCTCTGTAGAATTCAAAGACTTTTGCAGCACAGAAGGAATTCGAAGAGAGCTCATAGCGCCTCATAACCCACAACAGAATGGGGTCGGGAAGAGAAAGAACAAAACGATTATGGATGTTGCACATGTGATGTTGCATGATCAGGGCCTTCCCATACACTCATGGGCTGAAGCTTGCAACACTGCGGTTTATGTGCAAAACTGTTGTCCTCATAAAGTACTTGGCATGAGTACACCCGAAGAGGCATTTTCTGGTAAGAAGCCTGATATTTCTCATTTGAAGATTTTTGGCTCACCTGTTTACATTCATGTGACGAAGGATGCCAGGAAGAAGCTGGAGTTGACCGTAGAGGTTGGGATATTTGTGGGGTACACAGAAACACCCCACAACTATCGTGTGTATTTTCCAGATAGTCGGAAGACTGTTGTGCGACGGGATATCAAATTTCATGAGGAGAAAGTCATGAAGTGTTCGCTTGAGAGGGAGCTACACTTACATGCAGATGAGGAGCTATTAGTTCCTAAGGATAAGCCTTAGGATGTGGATAATCCATAAGAGGAGGTTCATGGAGTGGAAGAAACCACTCATGCAGCGCCAAACATCAGAGTGTGGAAGCGCACTACAGAAGCTGATTGAGTGAATCTTGATGCAAAGAAGATTGTAGGAGCACCTACATCACAGCACAGATAGAGACAGTCACCTGACCGATATACTCGATACATGGCTCTGATGAGCAAGTGTATTGTGACAGAACCATCATCTTTTGAGGAAGCTGTGGAGGACCCTGCATGGTTAGATGCCATGGTGGAAGAGTATGGTTCGATTGTCAGAAACAGTGCATGGGAGATTGTCCCAAGGCTGGAAGGGAAATCAGTGGTAGGTTCAAGATGGATCTACAAAGTGAAGCAAGCTGCTGACAGGAGCGTCGAGAAGTACAAGGCAATATTTGTTGCCCGGGGCTTCTCACAGATTGAGGGGATTGACTATGAGGAAACCTTTGCACCTGTCGCAAGGTATTCTTCCATACGGAGCATCCTAGCTCTCTCAGCGCAGATGGGTTGGCACATTCATCAAATGGATGTGAAGACTGCGTTCCTCAACGGAGTCATTGAGGAGGAGGTGTACATAGAGCAGCCTGAAGGTTTCAAGATCTTCAACAGCGATTCGCATGTGTGCAGGCTCAAAAGTGCACTGTATGGGCTGAAACAAGCACCTCGTGCTTGGTACACACGGATATACAGTTATTTCACCGGTCTTGGATTCACCAAGAGTGAGGCGGATCCGAACCTATATCAGATTGTGGTGGAGGGTAATTTTCTTATCACTGTACTTTATGTAGATGATTTGATACTGACGAGTGATGAATAGTTGATACTCTCATGCAAGGCTGATCTTGCAAAGGAGTTTGAGATGAAGGATTTGGGCCTCCTTCATTATTTCCTGGGATTGGAAATTTGGCAGCACAGTGATGGATTGTTTGTGTCTCAAGGCAATGATGCCTGAGAGATACTGGAGAAGTTAAACATGCATGGCTGCAAGCCTATCGACACTCCTCTTCTTGGTGGTTGGAGGAAAGAGGATGTTACATCGGCAGAGGTAGTGGATGCCACTGTTTACTGACAGTTGGTTGGTTCGCTCATGTTTCTAGTCAATACACGACCGGACATATGCTATGTTTTTAACCAGCTTTCACAAGCTATGTTTAAGCCTACCAAGCTCCTTTGGAAGGTAGGGAAGCATGTATTGAGATATCTCAGAGGCACATCGGGATATGGATTATGGTACAGACAGTCGCTTCACGGATGTAGATTGGGTAGGGAGCCCAACGGACAAAAAGAGTACATCTGGAGGGATATTCAGTATCAGGTCTACAGCAGTTTCTTGGTATAGAAGGAAACAGAGATATGTGGCACTCAGCTCAGTGGAGGCCGAGTACATGGCAGCAAGTTTGGCTGCATGCGAGGCTATATGGATGAAAAGGATCCTAGTCGGGTTGTTCTATTGACACTTAGATCCTACTGTGATATATTGTGATAATCAGAGTTGCATTAAACTCTTGGTTAATCCAGTATTTCATGATAGATCTAAACCATTGACATTTGGTATCATCATATCAGAGATTGTGTGCAGCAGAAGATCATGTTACTTTCTTACATTCCTACGGAGGATCAGGATGCTGATATCTTGACGAAGGCGCTCACCAGGAGCAAATTCGAATACCATAGAGGCAGGATCGGGGTAGTTGATAATCCCTATCTTGTTGAGAGGGAGTGTTGAGATTGCAACAAGATGATGAGCTTAGTGAAAAGAGTTGCCTTCACTAAGTGGGCCCGCAGGATATTTTTGGCGCAAAGTCTATTTTTAGACTATGTCTTTTTTTAGACACGTCGATCATATTCTATGAGTTGTAGGATGCTATTTTTGGATGGTTGGTCAAGTTGGAAAAATATATGGACTTATATTTTTATACATACTGGGCAGAATCTATTTTTAGATTGCCAGTCTAAAAATAGATATGTCGAATATTCTTAGTGCTTAATAATATTTGGACTCTAAACATTATCTTATTCTCTTGGAGCACTTCAGTTAAGTGCACAGATGTGGCACAGGATCTGAAAAAAGGAATTATGCTATTCCTAAGGGTTAAGTGGAGCTATTGCATGGAGACTTCAGTTAGAACTCAAATGAAAAAGTTTGGTGGAGTTGTAGAAGTAGTTGGTGGAGTTGTGTTCAGTTTAACTCAGTTAGACACAGTTGAGCTAGTTGTATCTCATCTAACTGATTGATACACTAGTGAGAGTGGTGTGAAATAATTATTAATTAATTCACTAAATATTAACTCATTAATCAACTGAAGAATACATCCGTTAACTACAATGCATGGAAAGTTTCAATGGGGACCAGTGGAGAGGTAGGTGAAAGAGCAGGTTGACTATCATTTGTGACTATAGTGATGCACTGATTGCATCCAACACAGAGTAGAGTTGCGAATGAGGATTGTGTGAGAAAGGATGGACCAATTCGAGTTCATTCAGAGCCATTCTTCAGCAGGGATTGCGTAGTAGAGTTAGGCTAGCAGGTGACAGAGATTGGTGCATGGATTTGCTATATAAGGACCTGATTTGTGTGTAGCGATTGTATTGTACTGAAAGCTTGTGAGAAGCTTTGTATGAGGATTGTTACATGATCTCTATGACATATATATTATACATATATTTGGGGTTTTTAGCTTCAGGCTTTCCCATTAGAACATTGTGTTCATATGTGTGAATTTGTATGGTTTCAATGTGTGCATGCAATTGATTTAATTTCCGCATATGATGATCAATAGTAGAAGAGATTCTATATTGTGCATGAAGTTAAAATAGTGTGTGATCGGGAGAATATTGGATGTATAACATATCATTTATATAATTTCTACACACCATTTTTGGAGTAAAAAAGTAAAAGGATTAAAAAATAATAAAATAATAAAACTACCTTTTTTAACTCGTATTTTCAACTTATCTCCCTAAGGGTTTACTCAAATTTTGAGTGGGAATACTTTTTGGATGCAATATGGGTACTCCTTGGATGAGGAATTAAATTTTGCATCCAACGAGTACTCCTGCTTGAAATTTTAGAAAACCCTTAGGGAGATAAGTTCAGAATACGAGTTGAAAAAGTAGTTTTTTCTTTTTCCCCCCTATAATTTGATGATGTAATCAAATCTTATTTTATTATTTCCACTATTATTTTATAATTTCCTTAGGAGGCCCATTTTACACCTTGAAATTCCCCTAATGGTATGTCCTCTGTTGGGGTCCTGTGTTTTGGTAGATTGGCTAACCAAAAGACAAGGCAACATTAGAACCAATATTTCGAGCTCTAGGATCTAGCCCTCCTAGTCTCAGAGAGGGATCTCTAAATATTTTTATAAAGATATGTCTTCACTGATTTTGAAGTTCATTTTAGGCTACTTAGGAAGTGCAGGGTTGTTTGTTTTGTTTGGTTGGACAAATGTGTTTCATATGGTATAGATAGAGCATGGGAATCTATAAGCCATTGGGCAATGGAGTCATGTGAAAGTCCAAATAGTTCTAACTGAGAAGGAAGAAAAACCAAAGGGAAAATATAACTTGGTTAAGGATCTATTGAGTAATATAGGTGAAATGGGATGAACATTAAGGACTGTGAGTGAACAGCAGATTAAACCCTTTCACAATGGCTTAAAGGATTCGGGGAATGCCCTATTTCCTCTAGTAAGCTCACTGCTTTGGACTCAATCAATGTAACACTCAAAGAAAAGGAGAAATGCAGACTAAAACCTTCTTAATGAACTATAGGATTCGGGGAAAACCTTATTTCCTCCTATGAGTTTACTGTTGAAGTCTTAATCAATAGAAACATACAATTTCATTCAAAGAAGAGGGAACGCCTTAGACATCTAGGACTGTAATTATAGGGACCTTCAACACAATAATTACAATAATGAACAGAGGGTATGATTGAAATAGACCTCACTATCAAACTACAAGCATTAATAATCAAAGGGAGACTTCAAATACAATATTCAGTGGTAAAGAAAGAGGGAACACCTAAACAGTCTTTAGCATGACCAAATTAACCATTTCTGAAATAAAACAAACTAAATATTTAAGAGAGCTATTAGACTACCCTGTCATATTCAGTAGTAGAAAACATATAAACAGTGAAGGATAAATAGGTCAAAGGTGCTTCTAAGATACATTTCTCTTCCTAAAATTTTTATCCTACTGTAAGCAAAGTATGATGGAACAAAGTGGAAAATAGGAAATAACATTAACAATAAGAAGTACTTCACCAAAACCAGGCTTAGGGATCCAATGGTCCAGCCTTTTTCATCAACAGAAAAAAAAATATCTTCACACTCTTTCAGAACACCAATGCTTCTTCAAAGTAGAAATATGTATTACTTTAGAAATCACCAAATGCCAACCTTTTACAATGAGACTTTGAAGAGTCTTTATAGGAAAAATGAGGAAAAGTAGGTAGAGGAGTTTTTAATGATCATCAGATATTGGGGAGGGAAGTCGAATGCTCCATTCTGTTTCATAAACATAACATTAAATTTTGGACAGATTTAGTAACTTTGTTGCTTGTTGAGACTATTTTGACATGACAGAAATCACCCACAGGGTGTCCTTGGGAAGAAAAACATTTAAAGTGGTACTGTTATCTTCTTGGTGTGAGTTAAGTGGAGAATGGGCTATGAGGACTCCCATACTTCTAAATAACTACTTCTGATATTTTTTAGTAGCTCCCTTGGTGTAATAACTACTTGGCAGGCTTGTGTGCATAAATATGGGCTATGTCTGTCAGTCAACTTTCTGCACTAATAACTGCTCTGCCTCTTTGTACTTCAACCTGTTTTAGCTCTGTTTATGTTTTCACTTTGTTGATTGCTTGGACTTCTTCTATACTAATTCCTTCTAAGGTTTTATTAATCTTATATGCCGTGTTTTCTGCCACTGGATATGCGATCATCATCTTTTTGAGTGTTCTCTGTATAGGTGGAGGGTTTTGCTGGGCTGGAAGGTCACTGAGGGTTCATGGATTTGATCCATTGATTGACACGACCTCGCCTTCTGTTTCTGGTCCTCTTGACTTTGATTCCTGGCCCTGAGACTGCTATCTGAGCCTTTGTGTCACTTTTGTGACTATAAAACATTAATTCCTTCATCGGCCATGAAAAAACCTGCAAACACACGAAAACATGTTATGAAATCCTGCGGGCTTGGTTTAGACTGCCTGCAGAGGCTATGGGGTGGCGGAGGAGTAGTGAGGAAGAATGTGATTGCAACAGAAAATAGGAAAAATCCTTGGCAAAGCAGCTAACCAGGTCAATGGAGGTTGGGTGCGAGGATGAGCGTGGACCATTAGATCAGGATGATCTACAATGGAGATCACTTGATGAAGTCGTTTGGGAGCATATGGGAAAAAAACGTGTTTGATATTGTGATATAACACAAGCCGTTCGATCTAAAATATCGACAGCTGAGATTTAAAGCGAAAATACATCGCGGAGGGTAGGCGGTATGGCAGAAAACCGGGAATGGTTTTCGTGCAACAAAATGGGGGGGAGGCGGTATTTTCTTTTGGAATGTGATTCCACTTAGCGAGTGACGCATAGATTTTGAAAACCACTTTTATCGCGTAAAATTTGCGCACTGTGGGAAGGGCTCAAAAATTACGCGAGATTGATCGTTGACCATTGGACTGGAGGCTCCAAATCTAATGGTGTGGGTTGAACGCGATGAATGAAAAGCTGCTGGGTAAAAGGGTATGTGGCAGAGAAAGGTTTCATGATGCAACACCATGAAAAACAAGGTTTAAACTGAGTAGGCGCAAAAAATGACTTTTAGTGTTAAAATGTAAAAATTTATGCATGGGAAAATACATAGGAAAAAGGTGAAAATGAGAGGAAACGGGGGCGTTGGTGGTGGGACCGGGAGTACGGAGGAAAAATCGTAGGGCTGATGAGCGGGTTAAATGAGGGTCGTCGAATCATGATAGATCAACGATGGAGGTTAAATATGGTGGATGAAGGGTCAGGAGGATGGCAAAACTGCGATGAAGCTCGGGTTGTTAGATCAAGGGAAATGAATGGTGGAAATCTCATCGGAGCATCGCATTGGCGAAGGTCAAAGGGTAAGGGACTAGGCCTTTGTGATATGCGATTATGCGAGGGCCGTCTGATCTGAAGGATGATCGACGGTCAGGATTTAATCGGCGGGGTGATGACAGAGGGCTATGGGCGGAGCGCTATGAGATTCTAGCCGTTGGTTCTTGTGGATTCAATGGTCCAAATCAAATCGGCAGGCACGAGTGATGATCGAAGTGGAGAACCGATGGAGTGATGTGATGGAACGTTGGCTGTTGGATCTGAAAAAATCAACGGTGGAGATCTAATTGGTGACTAGCGGAAAAGTGAAAAAGGGAAAGGAACATGCGAAGCGCGATTGAATCGAGGCCGTTGGTTCTTGTGGATTCAATGGTCTAGATCAAATCGGCGATCGGAGGAGAAGGGGCTCATCGCATCGGAAGATTGGAAGAATAAAGTCAAATTCAGGGAAAGGAAACTCTGATTGCGATTGGTGATAAGGGCTAGCACCTGGTTATGGCTCCAGGTCACATACAGAAAAGGGGCTAGGGCTAAGGCCGAAAGGGGCTTAAGGCCTTGATGTTAAAAATGGGTTTTTTAGGATTTTTGAGGGTTTTTTGGCTTTTGGTAGAGAGGAAAAGAAAGGGTCTTTAAACCTATAAATTAATATTTGAGGGTTTAAAGGGGATTTAAGGCTTTTAGAGGCTAAATGGAGGGTTTAAAGATGAAAATAAGGCTTTATGAAAATGGAGGGAAATAAGTGAAAATAGGCAGTTTCAGAGGCCTTTTGGAATAGCTTTCTTCAGTGAATCGGCATGATTTCAAGATGGAAATAGAAGTGAAGATTAATTCAAAGATGGAGAAACATCATAGGACTTCAACATGATGGATTTAATAGGACATATATCTCTTGAAGGCTTGAACACAAACTTAGCCACCATTTAGCATATCAGAATTTATAGGTGGCTAACAGTGGCTCCACTTGGGGAGGACATCTTTCCCTTTAGGTGTCCAGAACCTCAGTAATCTATGTATTTAGCAGACCAGTGCCTTTCCATTGGGCAACAGTTTTTCTTTCCTTGATTGGTCTTCTTTTGATCTGATAACCTTTGCAGCAACCTGAAAAAACTGTCATTGTTCAAAACAACATCTCTACCTACCCAGAGCTACCTGTCCTAACATTTTCTTCTTCCTTTGAGTGCACTTGGACTAGAAAACTATTTTTCCAACATTTTATTTTGCAAACAGAAAAATAAACCTATCTAATGCCACCCTTATTCCTCCATGAGTTCAGATTAAGCAGTTGAACTCATAAGTTTCTCTACCTAACTACTATATGTTAGGATTAAACTGTGTGACAGATTTTCATTCTCTATATTCTAAAACATAAATTGAAACACAGCCAAACCAGGATTAGACTGTCTAATTTGCTGTGGGTCCATGGCATAAAGACAAGTTGCACATGAATTGAAACTTTGTAGAAATTACAACAAAATTGGGAAGGCTTGAAGTTCTGAAAATTGAAAAAACCTTTGCTTCCTTTCATGACTCAGATTTTGAGCTTTTTAGAGTCACACTTTTTCTTCATTTCAACTCTAGTTTTGATCTTGTTAGAGCTGTATCCTTTTTCTTTGCTAGTTCAAGTTTTGAGCATGTTAGAACCAGTGCTACTTCTTCTTCTTTTGGCTCAAGTTTTGAGAGAATTAGAGCCATATTTCCTTATGATTCTAGGTTCAGATTTTCAGCATGTTTGAACCTCTCTTTCTTCTATCCTAATTTGTCCTACTTACAAGCCAAGATTAAACAGTTTGGAAAATATTCTTCACTATCCTATCAGCAGTAAATTGAAATCTACCCAATCATGATTAGGTTGTATGATTGGACAGTGGTGCTCCTTAGAGTAGTGGCATTTGAGCTTGCACACTTTCAGACATTATTTCTCTTTTTTGGTATGGGGTTGTACCTTTCTTGTTTTATTTCTGCCCTCTTTTCTATTTTTTATTGATTTTTTCTTTTTTCTTTTTCTTTCAAAGAAAAAACTAAAAAACTAACTAAATGCTCACAGCTGAGCTTTATTGACATTCCTACCTACCCTAATCTATCTTGGAAATCTCTGTTGTTTTATATGATACAATAGTGTCAGTGCAGCCAGTTAAGCAGTAACAAAAAAGGGTAGACAATATGACTGCTTGTCAGAGATAACCATATGGTACTTTGAATGTGGTTCTTCAAAACCAAGGCCACCACCAGTGGTGACCACTCCTGATGTATCTGGCTCTTGCAAAGGGTCAATGCTTGGGAACTTGAGCCAATCAGGGCCTCCATATATTCTACCATAGAATCAGCAAAAACATGATATAAACTTTCTTCTTTTAGGCCTTCCATGACTGGTAGGCTATCAGCATCCTTGACAGCTTGGTTCACTACATCTTCAGTGTGGCTCTTGAAATCACATTCATCCTTTTCATGCACATCAAAAGGTAGTGAAATTTCTTCTTTCTTAGGGGGAGGGAGACTTTCCAAAAATGCTCTACGGTCCCTAAATTGGTATGATTGTTCTTGTGAATTCAATATTTTAATCTCAGTTTCATACCTTTCAACCACTAAGTCTAGAAAAATTTTCTTAAGCTCAGGTTTATCATTGAATTTTGAGCTGAGGAGGACAACCTTTGGAAGGTCCTCACATTCAAGTTCTTCCAATTCACTTGATATTATATAACGACACTCTACTATGAAACTTGAATTCATTTTTGCAAATTGTTCAGAGTCTTTCATTAGTGAAGTGACTTGGTTTTTGCTGTGCTAGGATGTGGAGAAGCCACTATGCTGATTTTAGACCGACAGAAAAGAGAAGTTAGCCATATATGACAATTCTTTAGAGGCAAACTAGTCTTTAACAAGGAAGACTCAATCCTCAAAGTTTCCTAGTCATGGGTGTGCACGATGTTTAATGGTAGTGTGGGCTGCCCCAGTGGAGTCTTTGTGAAAACCAGGGGTAATAAACTGGCCTACTAATCACCAGTGCAGTATTTTGGTATTTTAGGGGTTGTGGAGTCGCCAGGTGGAAGTTTTAGCTTTTTGTGAAGGTAAAATGTTTCATGGTTCCACCACCATGCTTATTATGAAGCCAATCTGAAATGTTTTTGGATTTTGTACATGTTAATGGTTGTGAGAGTGTCCTATGTCTGATCTCAACACTTAGCGAAGGTTTTCAAACAAACAGAGTCTACTCTATGGCTTGCTAACTGATTTTCTTAGAGATTTGTAGGACCAAAGAGTACACAAGAGTTAGCTGGACTATCATACACTCAATAGATCCCACCGTGATCACCATTATGTTGGTGATGAAGTGGGATAATAGGTTCCTAGGGTATTCTTTTAATACAGGGACTTTTGAATGTTCATAGATGTGCATGTTTAGTGCTTCTTTTATAATGTCCCACCGTGATCGCCATTATGTTGGTGTGAGCATTGGGATAAGTCCACATGGTGTTCTTTGTCAAGCTAAGGGCCTAAAGAGTTTTTAAGAAGTATTCAAGAAACTATCAACTCAATAGGTCCTACTATGATCGCCATTATGTTGGGGTCCTATGTTTTGGTAGATTGGCTAACCAAAAGACAAGGCAACATCAGAACCAATCTTTAGAGCTCTAGGATCTAGCCCTACTAGTCTCAGAGAGGGATCTCTCAATGCTTTTATAAAGATATGTCTTAAATGATTTAGAAGTTGATTTTAGGCTAGTTAGGAAGTGCATGGTTGTTTGTTTTGTTTGGTTGGACAAATGTGTTTCATATGGTATAGATAGAGCATGGGAATCTATAAGTCATTGGGAAATGGAGTCATGTGAAAGTCCAAATAGTTCTAACTGATAAGGAAGGGAAACCAAAGGGAAAATCTAACTTGGTAAAGGATCTGTTGAATAATATAGGTGAAATGGGATGAAAATTAAGGACTATGAGTGAACAGCAGATTAAACCCTTTCACAATGGCTTAAAGGATTCAGGGAATGCCCTATTTTCCTCCAGTAAGCTCACTGCTTTGGAATCAATCAATGTAACACTCAAAGAAAAGGATAAATGCAGACTAAAACCTTCTTAATGAACTATAGGATTTGGCGAACACACTATTTCCTCCTATGAGTTTACTACTGAAGGCTTAATCAACAAAAACATACAATTGCATTAAAAAAAAGGGAACGCCTTAAACATCTAGGACTAAAATTATAGGGACCTTCAACACAATAATTACAATAATTAATAGAGGGTATGATCGAAACATACCTCACTGTCAAACTACAAGAATTAATAATCAAAGGGAGACTTCAGATACAATATTCAGTGGTAAAGAAAGAGGGAATGCCTAAACAGTCTTTAGCACGACTGAATTAACCATTTTTGAAATAAAACAAACTGAATATTTAAGAGAGCTATTAGACTACCCTGTCATATTCAATACCAGAAAACATATAAACAGTGAAGGACAAACAGGTCAGAGGTGCTTCTAAGATACATTTCTCTTCCTAAACTTTTTATCCTACTGTAAGCAAAGCATGATGGAACAAAGTGGAAAACAAGAAATAACATTAACAATAAGAAGTACTTCACCAAAACCAGGCTCAGGGATCCAATGGTCCAACCTCCTTCATCAAAAGAAAAAAAAATATCTTCACACTCTTTCAGAACACCAATGCTTCTTCAAAGAAGCAATATGTATTACTTTAGAAATCAACAAATGCCAACCTCTTACAATGAGACTTCGAAGAGTCTTTATAGGAAAAATGAGGAAAAGTAGGTAGATGAGGTTTTAATGATCATTAGAGATTGGGGAGGGCAGTTGAATGCTCCATTTTGTGTCATAAACATAACATTAAATTTTGGATAGATTTAGTAACTTTGTTGCTTTTTGAGACAATTTTGATATGACAGAAATCACCCACAGGGTGTCCTTGGGAAGAAAAAAATCTGGAGTGGTACTGTTATCTTCTTGGTGTGAGTTAAGTGGAGAATGGGCTATGAGGACTCCCATACTTCTAAATAACTACTTCTGACAGTTTGTAGTAGCTCCCTTGGTGTAATAACTACTTGGCAGGCTTGTGTGCATGGATATGGGCTATGTCTATCAGTCAACTTTATGCACTAATAACTACTCTACCTCTTTGTACTTCAACCTGTTTTAGCTCTGTTTATGTTTTCACTTTGCTGATTTCTTGGACTGCTTTTGTACTGATGCCTTCTATGTCGTGTTTTCTGCCACTGGATATGCGATCATCATATTTTTGAGTGTTCTGTGTACAAGTGGAGGGTTTCACTGAGCTGGAGGGTCACTGAGGGTTCATGGATTTGATCCATTGATTGACACGACCTCACCTTCTGTTTCTAGTCCTCTTGACTCTGATTCCTAGCCCTGAGACTGCTATCTGAGCCTTTGTGTAACTTTTGTGACTGTAAAACATTAATTCCTTCATCGCCCATGAAAAAACCTACAAACACATGAAAACATGTTATGAAATCCTACGGGCTTGGTTTATACTACCTACAGAGGCTCTGGGGTTGCGGAGGAGTAGTGAGGAAGAATGTGGTTGCAGCGGAAAATCGAAAAAATCCCTGGTAGAGCAGCTAACCAGGTCAATGGAGGTTGGGTGTGAGGATGAACGTGGACCGTTAGATCAGGATGATATATGGTGGATATCACTTGATGAAGTCGTTTGGGAGCATATGGGAAATAACCATGTTTGATATCATGATATAACACAATCCGTTCAATCTCAGAGATCGACGGCTGATATTTAAAGTGAAAATACATCGCGGAGGGTAGGCGGTATGGCGGAAAACTGGGAATGTTTTTCTCGCAACAAAATGGGGGGGGGGCGATATTACCTTTTGGAACGCGATTCCACTCAGCGAGTGACGCGTGGATTTTGAAAACCACTTTTATCACGTAAAATTTGCGCACTAAGGGAAGGGCTCAAAAATTATGTGAGATTGATCGTCGACCGTTGGATTGGAGGCTCCAGATCCAACGATGCGGGTTGAACGCGATGGATGAAGAGCTGCGAGGTAAAAGGGTATGTGGCGGAGAAAGGTTTTATGATGCAACACCATGAAAACCAAGGTTTAAACTGAGTAGGTGCAAAAAATGACTTTTAGTGTTAAAATGTAAAAATTTATGCATGGGAAAATACATAGGAAAAAGGTGAAAATGAGAGGAAACATGGGCGTTGGTGGTGGGACCAGGAGTACGGAGGAAAAATCCTGGGGGTGATTGGCAGGTTAAATGAGGGTCGTCAGATCATGATAGATCAATGATGGAGATTAAAGATGGTGGATGAAGGGTCAAGAGGATGGCGAAACTGCGATGAAGCGTGGGTCGTTAGATCAAGGGAAATGAATGGTGGAGATCTCATCGGAGCATCGCATCGGCAGAGGTCAAAGGTTAAGGGACTAAGCCTTTGCGATATGCAATTATCTGAGGGCCATCCGATCTGAAGGATGATCGATGGTTAGTATTTAATCGGCGGGGTGATGACGGAGGGCTATGGGCGGAGCGCGATGAGATTCTGGTCGTTGGTTCTTGTGGATTCAACGGTCTAGATCAAATTGGCGGGCGCAAGTGATGAACGATGCGATGGAGCGCTGGGCGTTGGATCTGAAAACATTGATGGTGGAGATCTAATCGGCGACAAGCGGAAAAGTGAAAAAGGGAAAGGAACATCCGAAGCGCGATTGAATCCTGGCCGTTGGTTCTTGTGGATTCAACAGTCTAGATCAAATCAGCGATCGGAGGAGAAGGGGCTCATCGCATTGGAAGATTGGAAGAATAAAAGCAAAGTCCTAGAAAGGAAACTCTGATTGCAATTGGCGATAAGGGCTAGCACCTGGTTATGGCTCCGGGTCACATGCGGAAAAGTGGCTAGGGCTAAGGCCTTAATGTTAAAAATGGGTTTTTTAGGATTTTTGAAGGGTTTTTGAGGGTTTTTTGGCTTTTGGTAGAGAAGAAAAGAAAGGGTATTTAAACTTGTAAATGAATCTTTGAGGGTTTAAAGGGGATTTAAGGCTTTTATAGGCTAAATGGAGGGTTTAAAGATGAAAAGAATGCTTTATGAAAATGGAGGGAAATAAGTGAAAATAGGCAGTTTCAGAGGCCTTTTGGAATAGCTTTCTTCAGTGAATCGGCATGATTTCAAGATGGAAATAGAAGTGAAGATTAATTCAAAGATGGAGAAACATCATAGGACTTCAACATGATGGATTTAATAGGACATATATCTCTTGAAGGCTTGAACACAAACTTAGATACCATTTAGCATATGAGAATTTTTAGGTGGCTAACATCCTCATTCTTATTTTCCAGAAGGCATAGTTTGTTCCAATAAACAAAGGGGCTTTATTTGTTTAACATCCTTCTAGACTAGCCATCTTGGGGACCTATGATCTCCTTCTAGTTGTTAAACTAATACAAAAGGAACTGGCTATGATACCAATTTTTGAACCCTTAGTGAAATTGAGAGGGGGGGTGAATCAGTTAATACATTCATGGTCTTTTAAAACTTTCCTTTAAACTTAATTACATCTTCATTTCATGATCAAATTATTATATAATGAAAAAATAATCTTAGTATGTGAGCAGCAAGTATTATGTAGATTAAATACAAAACATCAACACATAATCATCATTCACATGGACAACGAATATAAGTGGAAATCCATAAGGGAGAAAACCACATCTTATTATCATTGTGTTGCAAAGGCAAGCTCCAACTCCCTCTCACCACTGATTTATGTAGGCTCCAACCTATAGGAGGCTACTACCTCAAATTCTGCAAGCTACAACTTGCAAGGAAGCTCCAACTCTCATATGTTTTCTGCAGGCTACAACCCACAGGAGGCTCCTACCTCAACCAGCTCCAACTAGACATCTATCAAGCTACAACTTGAAATGCAAGCATCAAATCTCGTGTATTTTCTATAGGCTACAACCCACAGAAGGCTCCTACCTCAAGCAGCTCCAATTGGACATCTATCAAGCTACAACTTGAAACGGAAGCACCAACTCCCATGTATTTTCTATAGGGTACGACCCATAGGAGGCTCCTACCTCAACTAGCTACAACTGGACATCTATCAAGCTACAACTTGATATGGAAACACCAACTTCCTCACACTACAATAGATTCATATGCTAATTTACCTAGATATTAGCTATGTTTTCCTCCATCTTCACTGCTACCTTTTCAGCCTTTATATCTGGTTCATATCAACTATGTTTTTCTCCTTCTTCACTGTTGTCCTTCTAGCCTTCAAATCTGCCTCATATTAGCTCTAGATCTGCAAAACTCCTCTTATGCTCTCTCACATTCTTCCACTCTCTAACCTCTCAATGCATATGATAGTAACATCATTTATAGAGATCACCCTCTTGTTGTTTGCATTCCACATGGGAATATCAAATGAATAGGCACGATTCTTTTCCTTCCACCTTCTCATTTTCTCTCTCATCATTTTAGGAGGTTACAACACTATCTACTCATTTCATAATTAAATTGGAGTTTTTCTTTGCCTACGGAAACTTTCCTTTTCATCACAAACAATAAAAAAAAATAATAATACATTTTCAATTACAATCAATTATTTACTCAACCCATCAGTTTCTTTTCTTTATTGTGCATTTGTCCTCTTCTTCTTGCTTTCCTTGTGTCTTTTTTGCTTCTGCCATTATATTCCACCTTTTCTGCATAACTGCCCCTTTTATCCCAACTCTTCTTCCGCGTTCAGTCTTTTCATCTACCTTACTGCCACAACACTATTTTTCCCGAGCTCATGGTCCTTTTATTTGTGTTCAAATCATTCCTTTATGACCTGTGGGATATGGCCCACATACAAATCCCTTTATACACGCGGTGAATTATAAAACTAATATTTAATCAACATACATACATTTATCGTTCAACAACACACACACACACACACACACACACATATATATAACATACATATGATTAGCAATAAAAATCGTAAACTTTATAACATGGTGCATATAATATTCACACACCATATATGAGTCCAAACTAATGCATAATTCCCAAATCCATGCAAATACACTAGATTTCCTTGCCGGAGGGTCCCACTATATCTTGAACCAATCACATCTCATCGCAAGTACTTGCCCACAGGTTTCCTTCTTTACGGTTAGCGATAACCATAAAACCATTAGATCTATGATAAGCGCTCGTTCATGGTTCTGTTAGGTGCACTCCCTTCATCGCATCGCATCACTTTTTTCTTACCACATCGCAACCAAAACAACATGAGTTGCGATGTCTTGAAGTTAATCCCTATTTCTTGCGGGATGAAATGTTGAGCAAGGCCAACAAGCGTCCCTCCATTTTGCATCACAAAATTTTAACTTAACTTGCACTTGCATTACTATTATCCCTTAAGCACTGTGATGTGCAGTATGCGGGTGAGGTCCACATCATCATGTCACGTCACCGTGCCATGTCACCACCACGTCACCTTGCTACGTCATCATAAATTCCTGCGATCTGTGGGGTCGGGGCCACGTCATCTACCACATCATCTTGCCACATCATTACCACGTCATCTTTACATCATTGACATGTCATCCTTACGTCATCACCCACACTTCGCTGTTCACAAATTATACCCGCTTAACTTAGTGGTTATCTCTATTTTGTACGATTTGTGATATTGCGTTGTGCCACCACGTGTCCCTTCTTCGCTTCACATCGCAAAAGCTTTAACTTACCATGCAATGTCCTTAATACTTACCCGCTATACCTTGTAATTTGCGCTTTTGATTTCTGTCGATGTGATCATCACCGTTTATCTGCCCAGATCTACGGCTTTCGTTGCTGCTTTCAAATCCAATTGTATTCTACCTCGATGAATCTTGTCCGTTCATTTCTTTCTTTCCTTTGAATTCTTCAAGGAATTCTCTACCTTAGTCATTTTTCTGTTTGTTTACATAGTCCCACTTTGTAACTCTGGCTCACACTACTCTCGCCTCTTCCTCTCGGCTCTCACTGCTCTCACGTCTTCCTCTCGACTCTTGCCTCTTCCTGCTTCTTCTATGTGCAGGATCTCTGGTCCATTTGCCTCTTTTTTGTCTCTAATCCATTTGCTGCCTGTGCTACATTCGCTGCCTCTTCTATGTTGCCCTTACCTCTTTGTTGTCTTTGCTCCATTCATTTCCTTTGGTGCCATCTTAGTTGCATTCGCTGCCTTGGCTACCTTTCACAACTTGACCCGCTTTGTTTCCTTTTCTTCCTTTCACTTCCTTAAATACCTTTGTTCTTTTGCTGCTTCTTTTCCTTAAGTAATCATGCTAAAGCTTCTCCATGCTTCTCCTTTGCCTCTTTGCTACTTCTCTCTGCTTTAGGTTATAATTCTATGGCTACTCTTTTGCCTCTCTACTACCCATTGCTACACATTGCCTAATCTGCTCCTTTGCCTTATAACCGTTGATTCTCTGTTCCTTTGTCATCAATGATAATTATGTTGTAACTCGTTTATGGTCCTTTGCCATCAATGACAATATTTCCAACAATATGTTTATTAAAGAATCAATTTAAAGTGAATATGTGCATTTGTTATAAACTATAACATTTACAAATTTAAAAATATCTCTAAAATATGTCATTGATATTGTGAATATGTTAATAATATGAGATTGACACACATGAAAATATATGTACAAAATGAAGGCCCAAGTAAACCTTATACAAGAGGATATTTTCTGTTGAGATTCAACAAGATGATGATCTTAGTGAAAAGAGTCGCCTTCACTAAGTGGGCCCATAGGCTATTTTTGGCACAAAGTCTATTTTTAGACTATGTGTATTTTTAGACATGTCGATCATATTCTATGAGTTGCAGGATGCTATTTGTGGTTGGTTGGTCATGTTGGAGAAATATATGGACTTCTGTTTTTAGACATATTGGGTGAAGTATATTTTTAGACTGCTAGTCTAAAAATAGATATGTTAAATATTATTAGCTCTTAATAATATTTGGACTCTAAACATTATATTATTCTCTTGGAGCACTTCAGTTAAGTGCACAGATGTGGCACAGCAGCTGACAGAAGGAATTACACTATTCTTAAGGGTTTACTGGAGCTATTGCATGGAGGACTTCAGTTAGAACTCATGTGATAGAGTTTGGTGGAGTTGGAGAAGTAGTTGGTGGAGTTGTATTTACTTTAACTCAGTTAGACTCACTTGAGCTAGTTGTATCTAGTCTAACTGATTAATACACTAGTGAGAGTGGAGTGAATTAATTATTAAATTAATTCACTAAATAATAACTCATTAACTGAATAATACATCAGTTAACTACAGTGCATGGCAGTTTTAGTGGAGACCAGTGGAGAGATAGGTGAAAGAGCAAGTCTGACTATCAGTTGTGACTATAGTGTTGCATTGTTTACACCACACATTCATTGGATATGCCAATGAGGATTGTGTGAGCAAGGATAGATAAATTTGAGTTCATTTGGAGCCATTCTTCAACAGGGATTGCGCATTAGAGGCAGGTTAGCAGGTGGCAAAGATCGGTGCATGGATTTGCAAGATCGAGCCTGATTAGTGTGTAGCGATTTTATTATACTGAGAGCTTGATATGATCAGCTTTGTATGAGGATTGTTACATGATCTCTATGAAATATATTATATACATATATTTGGGGTTTTTAGCTTCAGGCTTTTCCATTAAAAAACTGTGTTAATGTGTGTGAATTTTTATTATTTCATGTGTGAATTGCAATCTTGATTTAATTTCCGCAAATGATCAATGGTGGAATAGATTTTGTATTAAGTGTGAGATCAGGAGAATATTGGACATATAACACATAATTTATATAATTTCTACATGGTATGAGAGCATTTGAACATTGGAGGAGATTCCAATTATTGAAGCAGTTGAGTTTTGTGTTTGCTGCAGTGTTTTCTTGGTGTCTAAGTTGAGCATTCATTGAAATGTCTTTCAACGGATTGTGATTGGAGTATGCCCTTGATGGGAGCTCAAATTACATAGCATGGAAGGACAGGATGGAGGCGGTGTTGGATGATAATGGGTTGAAGGATTTCATTGATAGCGATGTTCCTAAGCTGTGTTTTAGTGATGAAGCCGCACTTGACGCATGGCGAAAGAAGGTAGCAAAGTGTCGAAGAATTCTATTGGAAGGTGTGAAAAACAACATTACGTCTAGCCTTCATAGGAAAGCCACTCCATTCTTAATGTGGAAGGCTTTGACAGACTTGTTCCAAAGCAGAAGCGACCAGAGGAAGTCGGCGCTTAAAGACAAGCTTAGAAAAATAAAAATGGAGAAAGGCGATAGTATAACAAAATACCTCAGGAAGTTTGTCCACTGCAAGGATGAGCTGGGAAGTGTGGGGGTTACTATTGATGAAGAAGACTTGGTGAGCTTGGCTCTCCTTGGGCTTTTGAAGAGTTGGCATAGCTACGAAGACTCTATCAATGGACGAGAGAAACTGCTAGGATGGGAGCGCCTTTGGTTGGATCTTGTGCAGGAGGAGATAAGGTGGGGTACCAGGGATGAATCTTCATCAAAGAATGAAGATGAAGAAAATTGTGCTTTGGCTTCCAAAGCAAGGAAATGTAAGGGGAAGAAAAATACTTCTCAATCTGGTGTGAAAGGCAAGAAGCAGGATTTGTCCAAGGTGAAGTGTTTTCACTGTCACCAGCATGGGCATTTCGCCACTAATTGTCCACAGAATAAGAAGAATAAGCAAGTTTCTAGATATGAAGATGGAGAGGCCTTAACCTCACAGTTTGAGCTGGATTTTTCTTTGATCACATGCTTGGTTTCAAGTGTGATGGGATCGATGTGGTTTCTTGACAGTGGTGCGTCTTTCCATATGACTGAAGACAAAGATTTGTTTAGTGATCTAGAAGAAAAGGATCTTGGAGTGCACATCGAGATGGGTGATAATGGTAGATACAATGCGACTGGTATCAGGACCATTTCCTTTGAGAGGGAGTCTGGTAAACCTTTTATCTTGAAGGATGTCATGCATGTTCCAGGATTGAAGAAGAATCTGATCTCCGTGGCGATGTTGGAAGACAAGGGTTATGATGTTGTTTTTAGCGAGGGAAAATATTTCCTACACCATAAAACAACTGGTCAAACCAGGAGGATAGGGATTCGAGTTAAGAATATTTATCAATTGCAGGTAGATGGCTGCGCAGCAATGGTAGGAAAGGTAGAAGGAGTGGTGAGCCGGGATGAGGACGAATTGTGGCACAAGAGATTAGGCCATCTTCACCATGGCGCTTTGAAAATTTTGTAGCAGATTTCTACTGGTCTTCCCAAAGGTACACTTGTGCAATCAGATCAGTGCAAGGGATGTACTTTGGGAAAATTTGTGAAGACCACTTTTCATGAGAAGGATAGTCGTGCCTCGATGATCCTTGAGAGAATTCACACAGACATGTGTGGACCTTTCTCGGTTGCTTCAACAGCAAGGCACAGGTATTATGTGATATTTGTTGATGACTTTTCTCGTAAGTGTTGGATCTTCTTCATGCAGAAGAAGAGTGAGACATACTCAAAGTTCTGTGAGTTCAAGGTGTTGGTTGAGAAAGATTCGGGGAAGCAGGTGAAAGCTCTAAGGAATGATAATGGTGGTGAATACATCTATGGAGAATTCAAATACTTCTATAGCAAAGAAGGAATTCGAAGAGAACTCATAGCGCCTCATAACCCACAGTAGAATGGGGTCACAGAGAGAAAGAACATAATGATCATGGGTGTTGCATGGGCAATGTTGCATGATCAGGGCCTTCCCATACACTTGTGGGTTGAGGCATGCAACACTACGGTTTATGTGCAAAACCATTTTCCTCATAGAGTACTTGGCATGAGTACACCCGAAGAGGCATTTTCTGGTAAGAAGCCTAATATTTCTCATTTGAAGATTTTTGGCTCACCTGTTTACATTCATGTGATGAAGGATGCCAGGAAGAAGCTAGAGCCGACCATAGAGGTTGGGATATTTATGGGGTACACAGAAACACCCCACAATTATTGTGTGTATTTTCCAGACAGTCAGATGACTGTCATGTGACAGGATATCAAATTTCATGAGGAGAAATCCATGAAGTTGTCGCTTGAGAGGGAGCTACACTTGCATGCAGAGGACGAGCTACTTTTTCCTAAATATGAGTCTCAGGATGTGGATCATCCACAAGAGGAGGTTCATGGAGTGGAAGAAACCACTCATGTAGAGCCAAACATCAGAGGGAAGAAGCACACTACAGAAGTTGAGCGACTGAATCTTGATGCAGCGCAGAATGTAGGAGCTCCTACATCACAGTGCAGACAGAGACAATCACCTGAATGATTTACTGGATACATGGCTTTGATGAGCAAGTGTATCATTATGGAGCCATCCTCTTTCGAGGAAGCTATGGAGGATCCTACATGACTAGATGCCATGGTGGAAGAGTATGATTCAATTGTCAGAAACAGTGCATGGGAGATTGTCCCAAGGTCGGAAGGGAAATCAGTGGTAGGTTCAAGATGGATCTACAAAGTGAGGCAAGCTACTGATGGGAGCGTTGAGAATTATAAGGCAAGATTTTTTGCCCAAGGCTTCTCACAGATCGAGGGGATCGACTATGAAGAAACCTTTGCACCTGTCGCAAGGTATTCTTCCATACAGACCATCCTTTCTCTCTCAGCACATATGGGTTGGCACATTCATCAGATGGATGTGAAGACTGCATTCCTCAACGGTGTCATTGAGGAGGAGGTGTACATAGAGCAGCCTGAAGGATTCAAAATCTTCAGCAGTGATTCGCATGTGTGCAGGCTCAAAAGAGCGTTGTATGGGATGAAACAAGCACCTCGTGCTTGGTACACACGGATAGACAGTTATTTCACTGGACTTGGTTTCACCAAGAGTGAGGCGGATCCAAACCTATACCAGATTGTGGTGGAGGGTAAGATTTTGATAATTGTGCTTTATGTAGATGATTTAATACTAACGGGTGATGAACTGTTGATACACTCATGCAAGGCAGATCTTGCAAAGGAGTTCAAGATGAAGGACTTGGGCCTCCTTCATTATTTCCTGGGATTGGAAATTCGGTAGCGGAAAGGTGAACTATTTGTGTCTCAAGGAAAGTATTCCCAAGAGATACTGGATAATTTTCACATGCAAGGCTACAAGCCTATCAACACTCCTCTTCTTAGTGGTTGGAGGAAAGAGGATGCTACATCAGCAGAGGTAGTGGATGCCATTGTTTATCGACAATTGGTTAGTTCACTCATGTATTTAGTCAATACACGACCGGACATATGCTATGCTGTGAACCATCTTTCACAAGTGATGGTGAAGCCTACCAAGCTCTTTTGGGAGGCAGGCAAGCATGTCCTGAGGTATCTCAAGGGCACATCTAGGTATGGTTTGTGGTTCAGACAGTCGGATGAGGTGAAGTTGCATGGCTTCATAGATGCAGATTGGGCAGGAAGCCCAATAGACAGAAAGAGCACATCTAGAGGGATTTTCAGTATCGGATCTACAACAGTTTCTTGGTATAGCAGGAAAAAAATATCGGTGGCACTCAGTTCAGCAGAGGCTAAGTACATGGCAGCAAGTTTGGCTGCATATGTGGCTATGTGGATAAGGAAGATCCTGGTCGGTTTGTTCGGTTATGATATTGACATTTGGTACCATCATATTAGAGATTGTGTGCAGCGGAAATCATGTTGCTTTCTTACATTCCTACGGAGGATCAGGATGCATATATTCTGACAAAGGCGCTCACTAGGAGCAAATTAAAATACCATAGAGACAAGATCAGGGTGGCAGATAATTCGTATCTTGTTGAGAGGGAGTGTTGAGAGTCAACAATATGATGAGCTTAGTGAAAAGAGTCACCTTCACTAAGTGGGCCCACAGGCTATTTTTGGCACAAAGTCTATTTTTAGACTATGTCTATTTTTAGACATGTCGATCATATTCTATGAGTTGCAGGATGCTATTTGTGGATGGTTGGTCAAGTTGAAAAAATAGATGGACTTCTATTTTTATACATATTGGGAAGAGTCTATTTTTAGACTGCCAGTCTAAAAATAGATACGTCGAATATTATTATCTCTTAATAATATTTGGACTCTAAACATTATCTTATTCTCTTGGAGCACTTCAGTTAAGTGCACAGATGTGGCACAACAGCTGATAGAAGGAATTATGCTATTCCTGAGGGTTTACTAGAGCTATTTCATGGAGGAATTCAGTTAGAACTCATGTGACAGAGTTTGGTGGAGTTGGAGAAGTAGTTGGTGGAGTTGTATTTAGTTTAACTCAGTTAGACTCAGTTAAGCTAGTTGTATCTAGTCTAACTGATTGATACACTAGTGAGAGTGGAGTGAATTAATTAGTAAATTAATTCAATAAATAATAACTCATTAATCAAATAAAGAATACATCAGTTAACTATAGTGCATGGCAGTTTCAATGGAGACCAGTGGAGAGATAGGTGAAAGAGCAACTGTGACTATCAGTTGTGATTATAGTTTTGCATTTTTTGCACCACACATTAATTGGAGATGCCAATGAGGATTGCATGAGCAATGCTGGAGAAATTCAAGTTCATTCAGAACCATTCTTCAGCAGGGATTGCGCAGTAGAGGCAGGCTAACAGGTGGCAAAGATCGATGCATGGATTTGCAATATCGGGCCTGATTAGAGTGTAGCGATTGTATTGTACTGAGAACTTGATATGATCAGCTTTTTATGAGGATTGTTACATGATATCTATGAAATATATTATATACATATAGTTGGGTTTTTTAGCTTCAGGATTTACTGTTCAACAACTGTGTTAATGTGTGTGAATTTTTATTGTTTCATGTGTGCATTACAATCTTGATTTAATTCCCGCAAATGATCAATGGTGGAATAGATTATGTATTTTTCATGAAGTTAAAATAGTGTGAGATCAAGAGAATATTGGACATATAACACATAAGTTATATAATTTCTACATTTTCCTTGTTGGCTAATTGAAATATTTAGCAGAGGGTTTGGACATGATTGACTAATATGGGATCTGCCCCCATGTCAATGTCTCACTAGGTTTGTTGGTTCATGAGGAACAAACAATTCATAGAACTGATAATGAACTATAGACCTCACTGTGAAGGTGGGCTTAACTAAGGTGTCATAGGTGGATTTTATCATTGACGAAGCTTTTAAGGTGTAAGGTTCTATGGTTATTTCTCTGTGGTATAGATTGGATCATTATGTTATTTTTCATATATCTTTATGCTTTTAGAGAGGAAAAATTGGGGTAATTCATTTGTAGGGTCATTTTTTATAACATGTCCTAGTATGGAGAATTGAGATTTCAAAAAACATAGAGCCATTTTGAGGCATCAAAACACATAATCTGGGGTAAAAAATTTATCTCTTTTTTGTCATACCTCGAGATATTGATTTTCACTTAGATATCTATCCAATAGTGAAAGAAACATGTTAAAAAAATCATATGAAAAAGTTATGCCTCATCCAAGTTGAAATACCATGTTGACCACCATGGTATGAGTGGATGTCACATCAACCCCCATTACTCATGAATATGGGGCTATCCATTTGTGGACTTTGAATAAGACTCTAGAAGGTTCAAACCCATAACTCTACTTGAGGTTTGAGGGAATCAAACCTTACCCCTAATTGGATATTAAGTTATTCTAATATCAGTCCACTAGAAGGAGTATACGTTCCATTCTATTTTATTGTATTTAGTTATATATTTAAGTAGAGAAACTAGGAGTGAGAAATTATAGAGCATAATAAAGGGGATTAAAGTTATATAATAGCCTTACAAGCAATCATGCTACCCATTGAAGTGGGTAACCCATAGGAGAAAATTTTCTCCTATTTGTTTATATTTCCAACCAAAAATGTTATGATGATGATTCATATTGTACACCATATTTTTTTTCATCCATATTCAAGGTTTTAGAGTGGACAAGGTGGAGGAATAAGCTCAGAAGACTGTTTTTACTGATGGGACCTAGTTTGGAAAATTGGGATTTGAAACCTTTCGAGAGCACTTTGAACAATCAAATGAAGATATTTTGGGGTAATTTTTTTTAAAGTGAAATATATTTATGAACTATTATATACACATATACCTTTATAATGATGCAATAATTTCCTCAATCAAATTCTGTATGCAAAATTTATGACACTTGAAATTTAACCTTCCTATTTTGACCACCATAATTTGAGAGGATGCCACATCAACACCCATTATTCATATAAAATGGGCTTTCCACGTGATCATGATGAATAAGACTCTAGAAGAGTCCATATTGTAACTATTTAATATTTGATGGAGTCAAACCTAACCACTAGTAGGTTATTGGATTGTGTTATAACCCAACCACCAGAAGGAAAATGGGTATCATTCTATTCAAGTGCATTTTTGTTCCATAGACAAAAAAATACCCTTAAAGTGGATTGGGAGAGAGAAAATAGAGATGATTTGTGCACTTTAGCAACCCATGGGCCAAAAGACTCACTGTTTTGTACATAAATCCATTTTCCATTCAGAGAAAGAGAGCAAAGGAACCTCACCTTCCAACTAGGTTTCTCTTGAAAGGATTTCAAAGGTTATACCTTCTATTAATTTTTTTTGTGAATTTTATTTCAATTTTCTCCATTTTATGCATAATTACAATTTGTATGAATATGCATTAAATATTAATTAAAATATTTAGAAATATAAGGAGAAATTAACTCTCTTAGTGTATATTTTGAATTTTTAATGATAATTTTACTAGATCTATTATGATGAACTATCTAGTGGATTATCCATGCTAGTTTAGAAATCATATAGTATCATATAAGGTTTCACTGGGAATATTCAGGGATTTGTAGGGGATCCATATCAACAAATAAAAAGTAATAAAACCCTAATTATGGTCGATGAATCTTTGAATAACCCTCACGATCTCGCAGAGGATAGGTTTGCATGGTTAGAAGTGCAAGTCATTCATATAAACTGTAATGTGAGCCTCCTCATAGTAGCCTTCTCCAATAAGATCGGGCTATTAAAAAAATATGGAAGTTCTAATGGTAAGGTCAAATCAAATGGGAAATTGGTAGATCGAGAAGAACCATATAGGGAATATAAGAAATCACATGAAAAGGACCAACCTAATTCGAGTGTCATGAACAATTCAAAATCCCTATTCAAAATTGAAGTGAAGGGAAATATTAAGCCATATTAAGATGATATTGATACTCTGAAGCTAAATAATAGGTTTACGTAATTATAAGTTTATTTTAGTGTTCATCATATAGAGGAAGAATGAAATATTTTTTTTCTTGGATGAAATTAGAGGGTCATTCCCTGACCTATTGGGAAATCCACACCGAGACATTGAGGTTGGGGAGAGATCCTCCTCTGACTAAGTGGGAGGATTTTAAAACCCTCATAAATTCACATTTTTACCCTATCAAGTTTTTATAGGACCAATGAATTCACTGTAAATACTTTAGGCAGAAGCAAGGGTAGTGTAGATGAATATACCATAAAATTTAGAAAGATGGCCATAACTTTGGGTATCTCCTCAAAGAATCTAGTTGTATTATTGAAGTATCTTAGGCGTCTACATAACCATCTACAAAATAAATTAAATATTTTCAAGCCTATATTGGTGGACGAGGCTTGTGTACAAGAACAATACCTGGAGAACATAGGACAAAAGAAAGGTAAATCAAGTGGGTTGAATCAAAAGGAGCATTGGGATTTCTCTAAGGAGGGGAAGAATAAATGGAAAAGGGGGAAAGATAAAAAATACAATAGCCACAACACACCAGTGCAAATATCCTAGCAGCCACTACAACCAATGTAACATTGATAGTTGTACAAAGGATAAGTTCTAGAAGTTGATGCAAAGCTTAAACTGAAGAATAGAAAGAAAAATGCAAATAATAAGAACCTCATGGAAATTGGTTCAAGTAACTAGGTTGATAGTATCTCAAATGTGGGTGAGAATATTGTTTGTATATCAATGTCGAAGGATGTGAATCTGAGTAGCCTTCAACAACACGAAGAAAAAAAATATTAAACTCTTCCATATAAAGATACAAGTCAAGAAGATAAATATTGATGCTTTGTTCGACTTGTTAGGTCTCTGTAGTTTACAAGATTGGCAAATAGAAATGCTGCAGAGCCTACATGTGAACCACTTTGGGTTTCTAGGATCTAGCCCTCCTAAATCCAGAGAGGGATCTCTCTATAAGTGCAAAAATTGATTTACCTTTTAAGTTTTTAATATGATTTTAGGCTATTTATTATGAACAAGGGTTTTGTTTGTTTGGTTGGTTGGGTGTGATTTTTAATTGAGTGGAAAGTCTTGAAAATGAAATGGTTTCGAAGGGGTGAAGGTGTGAATAATCAAAACAAGGTTCAGCTGATAGGATAGGTATGAAACAACGCTTAATCCATTGGGCTATGGAGTCATAAAAGGTTTTAATTGTACAACAGTTATCAAGAGTGGTCCATGGGGCAAGTCATCTATAACAAAATATCATTTAGATTAAATGATGTAATGGAACATTAATAGTGTTGTGAAAGTGGAAAAAGCCAATAATTTCAACAAGGATTTATCAACTTTCCAAACAAGAAAAGCCTTTTTAAGAAACTATTTGAAACCAGCCAAAGGACAGGGCTAACCATAGACTTCTTTGGACAAGCTTGTATTAAAGCTAACTTATCAAACAAACAATCCAGTAATCCACATGACTACTTTCAGAAAGGATGAAAACAAATAAGAAAAAAAAAGTGTAGCTTAAGATCAAGTAAGATATCATTAAAATCTAGGCTTGCTTTCAGCATACTCTTAGGGAAACTTTCAAACAACCTTTGGAGAAAGAACTAGAAGATAGGGCAAACCATAAAATTTTCTAGCTTAACTCTACTTAGCATGTAATGAAAATATCATTTAAGAACAATGTTTAAAGTTTAGACAGTAAGACATGGGCTCACCAACATTCCTTGACTGTTTGGACTGTATTAAATCATTCTTAAATACACAATTGGAGGAAAACACAAAGATAAATCTTATCAATGAGAGTAGGGTACTTTTAAGAGTAAATCCTAGCTCTATATTTGCTATTCTTTATCAGAGAAAAATGAACAATTTTGTGGAAAACATAAGAAGGAAAACAAGTACAATGAGAGGCACATCACCAATGGTATAGACCAGGATCCCATGAATCAACTTGTGTATTGATGTCAATCTAGTTACATACTTCAAGTCCAATGTTTTAGTACAGCAACAACTTCTCTTCTCAGCCTAACTTCTTTGATTACAAACAGAGCTTCAACAGCCTTTGAGAACTATTTACATGCAGAAAGTTTTGAGCAGCAATGTATTACATCAAATTCCAACAACCAACCCTTTACAATGTGCTCCTCAAGGAGATTTTATAAGAAAATGAGGACGTGAAAGAATTTCTAGGGTTGAGTGTCATTAATTCTATACTTAATGCAATTCCTAGCCTTGAAAACCATGCAAGGCATAAGGCAGGAATGCATTGAATTAAAACTCTATTTATTTTATTCCATTTCTGCTTTTTAGGCTTAGTGGGAAAAAATATTGACTTTAAGGCTCTTTTTATCTTTTACAATAACTTTACTGACAGTTTGAAATATCTTCCTTTGTTTGTAATAATTGTTCAGCTGTCTTTGGCCTTAATGTTTCGGACTGAGATTTGATTTGGGTATTCTTTTGAGAAAGAAAGGCTGCAAGGTGTCAATTTGGTAGCTGGGGAATCGATTAGCCCCTTTGACGTGGTTCTAAAGTGTCCTTCATTGTTTTGTCTTATTTTACTTTTAAACACTGATTTAATTTTAATACTGTGTTTATGCCTGATTCGGGCTTTGAGACTTTATCTTTAATCATCCTTGAACAACTGACTGTGCCTATCTACTTCATTTGTGGATTAGGCCTTTGATTTCTGAATTTGTGCCTTAATATTCTTAAAAAAAATTTAGAACTTTTAATCTTCGCATTATGCTTTCATCCCCTGTTTTTAATTCTGATACTCTTCAATTGATTGATGTTCACTGTGTTTGTTGTTTGCAAGTGCGGAGAGAGTTTGTCGGAGAATTTTTTTAGAAAGCCGATGATCATGACTTATCGGCCCTTTCAAACCGTGAATATTGGCCTGTGGATCATCATCCTTGGCCCTTGGTCACTTTTCATGACAGTGGGATGGCTCTGCAACCCTTTATCCATTAAACCTGCAACATGAAACAAACATTTAGATAAATCCTGCGTTTAGAGGTTATATTGCTTCGGAGGCTGGGCAGAATGGAGGAGCGATGTAGAGGAAGGGTGATTATGTAGATGGAGAAGTCTTGAGAAAAACGGGCTAAAAACACAGTTTAAACCGTTTCTGGCGCAATTTGGCGAAAATGGTTTTGGGAAAACCATTAATGGTTTTCGCATTTCATTTGGGGGTAGGTGGTATTATCGTTTGGAACGCGATACCATACATCACCTGACACACGTCCCTCCGAATACCGCCCATTTCGCAAAAAATTTTGGAGTTAATGTTTAGGCACAAAAATTTTGCGAAATGCAACGTAAGCCGTCGGATCGGAGGCGCCATATCTGACGGTGCGGAAAGCGCGTGACAAGGGATAATATGCGTGGACGAGGGATGGTGGGACTGGCGATTGCGTCAGTGCCTTCGTCGCGTAGAAGACGGGTTTATTGGGTTATCTGGTTAAGTCCCGATCGTCAGATCTTTTTGATGGACGGTTAGGATTTAAAGAGGAATCAGATATATGGATGAGTAAAAGGTAAGGAAGGATGGATAGGCGAATGAATGAAAGTCCGATGGTCATTGATCTGTAGAGATCAACGATTCATATTTATTTTAAAATTGAATTATCGGGGTGGAAAAATAAAGGAAATAAGGGTTCGGAAGAGGGGTTTTAGGCCTTTAAGCGACTGATTATGGGGCTTTAAGTCATATGAAGGTCAGGGTTAACGGACATAAGCCCCCAGGGGCTTAACTCTTTCTGCAAAAGACTATTTATTAGGCCAAAAACAGAGTTTTTTGAGGCCAAGTAATGGTTCCGATAGGTGAGAGGAGGATTTTTAATCCGAACAAAAGGGAGGTATAAGTCTTAAAGGGGTTTTTGAAATGATTTAGAAGACAAATGAAGGTATTTTGAGGGATTTTATGGAAGGAAATAAGGGTGAAAAATGGAATTCTTTGTCAATGAAAGGAAGAGTGAAATTATGGAAAATGGAGTTTTATAGGCAATTTTCTCTCTTAGTAAACAATAGGTACTTTAGGACTAACAGTGAAACAACAGTGAAGATTAACTCAAAGGGTAATGATCATCATAAGACTTCAAGAACTAACAATTTGGACATGAAATTGTTTCCTGAAGGCTTAAAAAAGATTTAGCCACCATTTGGTATGACAAATTTTTTATAGGTGGCTAACAGTGGCTCCACATGGGGATGGCATCTTCTTGAAGGTGTCAAGAACCTCAGCTATTGATCTCTGGATTTTCAGTAAACCAGTGCCTTCATCCATTGGGCATCAACTTTCTTTTGAAAACAACATCTCTACCTACCCACTTCTATAATTCTAACATTGTTTTTTCTTCAGAGTGCATTTGGATTGGTAAACTCTTTTCATCAACATTTTATTCTTTTATTGAAAACATAAAACTAGTCTAAGTCTACTCCTATTTTTTCATGAGTTTAGATTAAGCAGTTGAACTCATAATTTTTGCTACCTAACTACTATTTGTCAGGATTAGACTGTCTGACAGATCTTTATTCTCTAAATTCTAAAAAAGGAAATTTAAAAGCAGCGAAGCCATGATTAAGCATTCTGACTTGTTGCAGATATATGGCATAAAAACAAGCTACACATAGACTAAATTTTGCAGAAAATTTTAAAACAAAAATGTCAAGGCTTAAAATCTAAAAACTAAAACATCCTTCATTATTTCTTTAGCTCTGGTTTTGATTTTTTTTGAGCTCCTTCCTCTTTCTTTCCTAGTTCAAGTTTTGAGCTTTTTAGAACCAATTTGTTTTCTATCATTGGCTCAAGATTAAAACTAATTAGAGCCATTCTTCTTTTGAAACTCATAGGTTCATATTTTGAGTTTGTATGAACCTTTGTTTTTCTATCCTAATCTACTTTAGTGATAAGCCAAGATTGAGCTCTTTGGAAAATCTGATTTACTAACCTATCAACAATAAATTGAAAAGCTAATTAGTCATGATTAGGTTGTATGACTAACTAGAAGTGTGTTTTTTAGGAGTGGAATTTGAGCTTGCACACTTTCAGACTTTATTTCTCTTTTTTGGTATGGGGCTATACCTTTCTTGTTTTATTTCTGCCCTCTTTTCTTTTCTATTGTTTTTGTATTTTAATTTTTCTAACTTTGAATGCAATGTTTAGGGAATGATAATTTACTATGTAAATTAAAAAGCTTTAAACTGGTATAGTTAAGAAAAACAATGTTTTAGCATCCTGCCATTGGTAGGACCTCCAAAAATTTCAGTTCCATTCACTTCCTGCAAGAAATAAGAATTGTTACTAGCGATAGAATGAATGAGATAAGGGCCTAGCCATAAGTTATCAAATTTTCCATGTTTGCCCTTATCTTCTCTCCTAGAATCCCACTTCAAAACTTTGTCACCAATGCTGAAATCACTGGCCTTTGTTCTTTTATCAAACAACTTCTTGATGTTTTCTTTCTTGTGTAGTGCTCTGTTGTAGAATTCCTCTCTGGTTTGTTGAAGATGTATAGTCTGATTGATTCTTCTTGTCATATCATTTTCTTCAGACTGTAATTCTTGGATTAGCTTCATGACTGGCACTCCTAGACTGGTTGGAAAAATTGCATCTGCTCCATAAAATAGTTGGTAGGGAGACATTCCAATTGATTTCTTAAGTGTTAATATGTTAGCCCATAATGCATGTACTAGCTTTGTGTGCCATGATTTCTTATTGTATTCCAGCAAATTTTTGATTATATTCACCAAACTTTTGTTTGAGGATTCTGCCAACCCATTACCTTGAGGGTAATAAGAAATAGAATGGCCCAATGTAATTTGATATTTATGATAGAATTCAACCATATTTTTGGATCCAAATGTAGCAGCATTTTCAGTGATAATCTTCCTAGGACAAACAAATCTAGATAGGATATGATTTCCAAGGAATTTTATGATGACAGAGTCAATGGCTTACCTAGAAGGGATGACTTCTATCCATTTGGTAAAGTAATCTGTTGCAGTGAGGATCCATCTATGTTGGGCAGATGAGGCTGGATGGATTTCCCCAATGAAGTCTAGACCCCACTGCTGAAAAGGAGCTTCAACAGTGATTGGATGCAAGGGTAAGGGAAGCAGTTTTCTTTTTCCTTCAAAGAGTTGGAATTTGTGACAGGAAATAATCATTTTATGGCAATCTTGAAAGAGGGTGGACCAATAGTAACTAGCTCTAAGGATTTTATTAGCATTTGTCTTCCAATAGAGGTGGCCTTCACATTCTCCTTCATGAAACTCATGCTTGATCTTATCTGCATCATTCTCAGGCAAACATTTAAGCAATAATCCACTAGAATTTTTCCAATATAGACATTTATCCAAAATGTAGTAATTAACAGCTTTCAACTTTAAAAAATTTTCCTTCATTTTAGACAAACCAGGAGGTGTATTTAAATTGAGAAAAACATATAAAATATCAGCATACCAAGATGAAAGCAGGAAATGATCTTCAATAATGGGAGTTGACAACTCCTCCTGTTCATCTAATGCATCTAACATGTTTATATCAAGAGCTTCAAATTTTGACTCAGCCATTAATCTTGCTAGCCCTTGGCCTTTCATGAGATTAGTGGGCTTGATTTCTAAATCATATTCAATTATCAAAACAATCCACTTTCCTCTTTTTCCATCTAGATCCTGGGTTAAAATGTCTTTTACAACTGAATTTGACACAAATGCAATTACATGGGAATGTAAAATGTAAACTCTGAAGTGTTTTAAGGTTTTGAATAAGGCAAAGGCTTGATTTTCCATGATATTGTACTTCAGAAGTGCATCTCTCAATGCCTTACTAAAGAATGCAATTGGCTGCTCTTGTCCCTTCAAGTTCTTCTGTAATAGGACAACAGTTATAGTGTGTTCTGATGCAAATGAAAAAATGAAGAAATCCTTTGTAAAATTAGGATTAATGAGAATTGATGTTTTGGTTAATGCTTATTTTACCAGTTCAAATGATTTCTTTGCTTCTAAGGTCCATTTAACTCATTCTTTTTTTAGCATATTTGTTACGTTTCTAAGGAGTTCATCGAGATTGGGTATGAACCTTCTCAAGAAATTAATCTTCCCAATGAAATATTGAAGTTCCTTGATGTTTCTAGGATGGTTGATTTGCAATATACCCTCAATCCTCTTTGGGTATATCTTTATCCCTTCTTATGATATGATGTGTCCAAGTAGTTTACCTTCTTGGAGACCAAAAATTGTTTTCTTTGGATTTAAAAATAACCCATATTTTCTGCATTTCTCAAAGACTTTTCTCAAGTGTTCTAGGTGTTCTTCATCTGTTTTGGAAAAAACAGTAATATCATCAAGGTAAATAATGATGAAGAAGCCTAATTCTTCTAAGAATGAAATATCCATGGCTCTCTAAAATATAGCACCAACATTCATTAAACCAAAGGGAATTTTCACATACATGAAAGTGCCCCAAGGTGTAGTAAAGACTGTTTTAATTTGATCATCAGGATGTACAAGAATTTGATTGTAACCTGAGAAGCCATCTAACAAAGAAATTCTTTTATAACCAACTACCCTTTGTAAAATGTGATCCATCTTGGGTAAAGGGTAGTTTTCCTTTAATGAGGCTCTATTTAAGTTCCTAAAATCAATACAAAGCCTTATTTCTCCTGTATTTTTCCTAACTAACACAAGATTAGATACCCAATCTGAATATCTAACAGGGACTAGAATTCCAGCATCATACATTTTCTTACTTTCTTTCTCAACCAGGGGTAATTTAACAGGGTTTATTCTACGCAATTTTTGTTTATATGGCTTCTGTTTTTCCTTGAGGGGTATTTTATGCTAAATTATCTTTGTGTCATATGATTTTAGATCCTCATAGCTCCATACAAAAACATCAGAAAATTCTTTAAAAAGCTCGATATATTTCAGTTTGATGTGAGCTAGCAATGTCTTAGATAGTTTAATCATTTTTGGTTTTTGTTCACTGCCTATGTTACATTCTTCTACTTCAATTTCAACAGGTTCCATTTTTTGGTTTTTTGGCAACATCATTGAAATCAAACAATTCTTCTAATGGGACCAGTCCTTTTGGCAAGCTTTGAGTGTTAGATTGCAGCATTTCTAAGTCTTATTTTTCTAAATCTCTACTAATTTATGTTGTATGTTCAAGGTTATTAGATAATAGATTTATATTAGCAATCTCTGGAGACTTTACTTCTTTATTAAGTGGGTTTTCTTCAATAGGACAGTCTGGGTCATGTTCTGAATCTGAACTTGATGGCTCAAATTCATTTCTGGACTGTAGGAAGTCTTCTATTTGTTTATCTCCTTCAAACACTTGCCAATATTTTTCATTGTCTAGGACAGCTAGTCTAAATTTTACTTGGGTGGTATATTGTTTGGTTTCATAAGGTGTTAGACGAGTTCTAGCAGCAAAGGCTAAACCATTGGCAAGGACATTTTGGTTTTTTGGGACAAAGATAAGTTGAAATTCATCAAATGTTTTTAATAAGTCCATGACATCATTTCTATAGGCTCTAAGTCTAGGGTGTTTGGCGCTATATTCCCCATTCACTTGCCTAATAATCAACTTTGAATCCCCATGAACTTTTATCCTTTTGACCCCTAATTTCTTCAATAAGTGTAGGCCTAAAAGGAGGGCTTCGTACTTAGCTATGTTATTTGTACATTGAAAACTTAACCTGTTGGAATGCCCTTCAGCATGATTGATTTCAGTGTTGTGTATCCATATGCCTACCTCGGCATTATTATTAGTGCAAGACCCATCAAAATTCATTTTCCAGAGAGGACTGTTTACAGAATTACTAGTTTGGCTACCCTCCTCTTTATCTTGTGTGATTTTATATTGCTTTTGTAAGTCATAACTATGTTGAAATTGGTTTAGTTCCTCATGTTCTTCATTATGTTGAGGAATCTTCTCTTGACTCTGAAGGTTGACAAACAAAGGATGATTATTTTGTAGCCCTAGACCTGTGATAAGTTTGTTGTAATTTTCGGATTTGGAAAATTGTCTTGTTACCTTTGTCTTGTCTTCCTCCTTTTCTATGTCTGCCACTATGTTACAGTCAGGGGTGGCCACTAAGCCAGTTAAGGTTTCTTGCTCATTAAATGTTTCATGATTAAAGAGAATAAATGAGTCAAGGTTTGTATGTACAGAATAAAGAGGAGAGTTTTCTAGTCTCTCTTGGCTACTGACCATGTATTGCATGTGAGATTCCCTATAAAGTCTTCTAGTTTGATTAAAAACAAGGATGGTAGCATATGTCATATCCATTTGCATTGTTCCTTGTAACTTAGCTCCCCATGATCTTGATAAAAGCATACCATACTTGGGGGGTACATCAACCACTACAATATCCATTACTAAACACTTGGCTGGAATTTGAGCTAAGTTTACATAAAGGTATTTGATCAAACCTAAACATTTCACTCTACTGAATTCAAAGGAATATAGATCTTTGTATGGTCTGGTGATTTCAAGGCCTAGACTCTCCATTACTGCTTTGGGTACTAAGTTATGAGAGGCCCCTGAATCATGCATAGCATTGTGTAAAAATTTGTCATGAATTTTCAAACTAACATAAAAATGAGGAACTAGCCCTTCTTGGTATCTTCCTTCAATATTTTGACCAAATAAGAGCTCTGGTTGGTCATGATTGAGGTTGACAATGTCATTATTTACTCCTATGTTGAAAGCTTTCAAAATTTGTGATCTATATACATCTTGGGTGACTAATTTAGTGAGGGGAACATAGATTTTAATCTTGGTAATTTCTTGTTCCAAACTAAAAGGCAACTGATTTTTTACAATGTTTGTTTCATCCTTGTTAATCACCACTCTATCAGAAAAATCAGCTTGTTGATTTCCTCTATTTACATTGGTCAAAATTGTTTTGATAGGAGCATTAGCTGAAGTACTAACACTACTAAGGTCTGCACTCTGTTTTTCATTAATTTGAATGCCTTTATCTTTGTTTTGATCAGAATTTACAGCCAATTTTTTGTCCTTTTATTTAATGTTTTTGGGTTTTCTCATAGGGCTTTTTTTTGTAGAATTTTCAGAGGTTTTATTTATGGGAGTTTCCTGATTCTTTTTACTCCTAAGGTCGTATTCTTTTGGAGTATCTATGATGACATTTTCCAATTCTTGATAGTAATTTTCATCTTCCATTCTTCCATCATCATAGGGTGTATATAAACCTTATTTCCTATTATGAGGAACATCAAAAGTATCATTGTCTACTCCCAGCATGTTTATGTCATCTTCCTCTATTTTTTCAATTGTTTCTTCAACCTCACTTACATAGTTTTGATGAAAAGGAGGTATAATCTCTTGATCAGGGTCTCTTGGTCTATTTTGAGATTGGTTTCTCCTGAAATTCTGATTTTGATTTTGAGATTGATTTATGTTTTGGGGAGCTGATTGGTTTTCTCTAGATTTTTCTATCTCAAGTATGCTCATCTTCTTCATCATTTCCTCCATCATTCTTTCCATTTTTGAGCTATATGTGGAGGGTACAGATTCGTCCCTAAATGATACTTTCTTTTCATTCCTCATCCTTGCTCTTTTCTCAATTAGATTTAATTCCACAGCTAAAGCTCCTTTTTTCATGTCTTCTAAAGTCAAAGGATCTCTTTCTCTAAGTTGATAAGCCATTTCAGGATCAAATCCTTCAGGAAATTTGTTTAAAGCTGAGCCTTGTGGAGGTTTCAAGTCTGGGGACAGTGCATTATAAACACTATTGAACCTAGTGCAATAATTTTTGACACTTTCCCAAGTGTTTCTTTTGAGATTGTTGTTGTCTGAAAGTATTTGGAGAGGGATATTCCTAACTTCCCATTTGTTTAAAAATAATTGATGAAAGGTTTGGAGGTCATTAATACTATTAGGGTTTAAGCCTTTAAACCATTTTCTTGATTCTCCCCTAGACTTTGAGTAAACAATCTGAGTTTGATAGTTTCATCATCTATCTCATTTCTATCAAAGTAGTCATTCATCTTTTCCACATGTTGTGAAGCAATAGTAGCACCAATGGCATCATACAATGGTATCTTGGATTGATATTCCTGGGGAAAATTGACTAAAGGTAAAGGAAGGACTAGGGGAGCATACCATGTTGCCATGATAGGAGGTTGTGGGAAAAATGGGGGGTTTACAGGTGGAGGATGTAAGATAGGAGGGGATTGATGGAATGGGGTGGTTTGAATAGTAGGTGTATGAAGAAAAGATGTGGATGGACCAGTAAGAGACTGTTGAACAGATATAGGATGAGAGAAACCAAAATTATGCAGGAAATGAAAATTAGGTGGGGTAGTTTCTCTACTACCAATATTTTCACCACTATCTTGGGATAAAGGTGAAGGTTCAAAGTTTGTCTAATCTATATCATCAAGTGACCTAATTCTGAATTGGTTTCTTAAGTCAACTTGTGAATCTTGTAGAGCTGCAAGGTTTTCAGGAACAGAATTAGCTCTGTGGAGTGACCTAACAATAGTTGAAGTTTTGGCCTTAGGATATTTCCTAAGGATTCTTTCATGATTATCAACTATCTCAGGAGGATTTGGGTCAAGATGGTCTCTAGTATGGATTCTTCTAGAAGCCACTATGATATGTTTTCAGATCCAATAATAAGAAAATTTTAACCAAATATGACAATCTTTAGTAGGATAAATGATCTTTAGCAAGGAAACTTTAATCTTTAAAGTTTTCTTAATTGAGTTTATATGATGTTATGATAGTAATGGGCTTCCCAGTGGAGTCTTTAGGTCTATTTAGGATCATGGAGTCACTAGGTGGAAATTTTTAGCTTTTTAGAAGTAAAATGTTTTTATGGTCCACTGCCATTTATTGATTTGAATACCAATCTGAAATATTTTTGGGTTATCTGAGTTATTTCAATCCTATGGGTTATGAGAGTGTCCTAAATCTGTTTCAACACTTAGCTACGGTGATGAGACAAAGATATTTTACTCTTATGGCTTAGCTAGCTGATTCCATCAAGGTTTGATAAGGCTCTATGAGAATCATAAGGGTTACTTAGTTTGTCACTGATTCAAATTAATCCTATCATGATCACCATTATGCTTGGTAGTGCTTGAAGAAAGCTACTTATACTACACTGAATGCTGAGTGTTTTGTTTTAAGGATTTTACTCAGAACTCCCCGATGGAGTCGCCAGAATGTTAGGTCTCTATAGTTTTCAATATTGGAAAATACAAATGCTGTAGAGCCTACATGTGAACCACTTTTGGATTCTAGGATCTAGCCCTCCTGAATCTAAAGAGGGATCTCTCTATAAGTGCAAAGATTTATTTATCTTTTAAGGTTTTAATATGATATTAGGCTAGTTATTATGAACAAGGGTTTTGTTTGTTTGGTTGGTTGGGTGTGATTTTTAATTGAGTGGAAAGTCTTGAAAATGAAAGGGTTTCAAAGGGGTGAAGGTGTGAATAATCAAAACAAGGTTTAGCTGATAGGATAGGTATGAAACAACGCTTAATCCATTGGGCTATGGAGTCATAAAAGGTTTTAATTGTACAACAATTATCAAGAGTGTTCCATGGGGCAAGACATCTATAGCAAAAGATCCTTTAGATTAAATGATGTAATGGAACATTAATAGTGTTGTGAAAGTGGAAAAAGCCATTAATTTCAACAAGGATTTATCAACTTTCCAAATAAGAAAATCCTTTTTAAGCAACTGTTTGAAACTAGCCAAAGGACAGGGCTAACCATAGACTTCTTTGGACAAGCTTGTATTAAAGCTAACTTATCAAACAAACAATCCGGTAATCCACATGACTACTTTCAGAAAGGATGAAAATAGATAAGAAAAATAAAGTGTAGCTTAAGATCAAGTAACATATCATTAAAATCTAGGCTTGATTTCAACATACTCTTACGGAAACTTTCAAACAACCTTTGGAGAAAGAACTAGAAGATAGGACAAACCATAAACTTTTCTAGTTTAACTCTACTTAGCATGTAATGAAAATATCATTTAAGAACAATGTTTAAAGTTTAAACAGTAAGACATGGGCTCACCAACATTCCTTGACTGTTTGGACTGTATTAAATCATTCTTAAATACACAATTGGAGGAAAACATAAAGATAAATCTTATTAGTGAGAGTAGGGTACTTTTAAGAGTAAATCCTAGCTCTATATTTGTTGTTCTTTATCAGAGAAAAATGAACAATTTTGTGGAAAACATAAGAAGGAAAACAAGTACAATGAGAGGCACATCACCAATGGTATAGACTAGGATCCCATGAATCAGCTTGTGTATTGATGTCAATCTAGTTACATACTTCAAGTCCAATGTTTCAGTACAGAAAAAACTTCTCTTCTCAGCCTAACTTCTTTGATTACAAACAGAGCTTCAACAGCCTCTGAGAAATATTTACATGCAGAAAGTTTCGAGCAACAATGTATTACATCAAAGTCCAACAACCAACCCTTTACAATGTGCTCCTCAAGGAGATTTTATAAGAAAATGAGGTGGAAGAATTTCTGGGGTTGAGTATCATTAATTCTATACTTAATGCAATTCCTAGCCTTGAAAACCATGCAAGGCATAAGGTAGGAATGCATTGAATTACAACTCTGTTTATTTTATTCCATTTCTACTTTTTAGTCTTAATGGGAAAAAATATTGACTTTAAGGCTCTTTTTATCTTTTACGATAACTTTACTGACAGTTTGAAATATATTCCTTTGTTTGTAATAACTGTTATGTTGTCTTTGGCCTTAATGTTTCAGACTAAGATTTGATCTGGGTATTCTTTTGAGGAAGAAAGGTTGCAACATGTCAATTTGGTAGTTGGGGAATCAATTAGCCCCTTTGACGTGGTTTTAAGGTGTCCTTCATTGTTTTGTCTTCTTTAACTTTTAAACACTGATTCACTTTTAATACTATGTGTTATGCCTGATTCGGGCTTTGAGACTTTATCTTTAATCATCCTCGAACTGCTGACTGTGCCTATCTGCTTCATTTGTGGATTAGGCCTTTGATTTCCAAATTTATGCCTTAACCTTCTTAAACTTTGTTTAGAACTTTTAATATTTGGATTATGCTTTCATCCTCTGTTTTCAATTCTGATACTCTTCAATTGATTGATGTTCACTGTGTTTGTTGTTTGCAGGTGCAGAGAGAGTTTGTTGGAAAATTTGTTTAGAAAGTTGATGATCATGACTTATCGGCGCTTTCAAACCATGAAAATTGGCCTGTGGACCATCATCCTTGGCCCTTGGTCACTTTTTATGACAGTGGGATGGCTATGCAACCCTTTATCCATTAAACCTGCAACATGAAACAAACATTTAGATAAATCCTACGTTTAGAGGTTAGACTGCTTCGAAGGCTGGGTGAAGTGGAGGAGCGATGTAGAGGAAGGGTTCTTATGCAAACAGAGAAGTCCTGTGGAGAAAAACGAGCTAAAAACATAGTTTAAACCATTTCTAGCGATTTGGCGAAAATGGTTTTGGGAAAACCATTAATGGTTTTCGCATTTCATTTGGGGGGGGTAGGTGGTATTAGCATTTGCAACGCGATACCATACATCACTTGACACGCGTCCCTCCGAATACTGCCCATTTCGCAAAATTTTTTGGTGTTAAAGTTTAGGTGCAAAAATTTTACGAAATGCAATGTAAGCCGTCGGATCGGAGGCGCCAGATCTGACGGTGCGGAAAGCACTCGACAAGGGATAAGATGCACTGACAAGGGATGGTGGGATCGACGGTTGCGTCAGTGCCTTTGTCGTGTAGCGGACAGGTTTATTGGGTTATCAGGCTAAGTCCCGATTGTCAGATATTTTTGATGGACGGTTAGGATTTAAAGAGGAATCGGATATATGGATGAGAAAAAGGTAAGGCAGGATGGATGGGCGAACGAATGAAATTCTGAAGGCTGTTGATCTGCAAAGATCAACAGTCCATATTTATTTTAAAATTGAACTGTCGAGGTGGAAAAATAAAGGAAAGAAGGGTTCGGAAGAGGGGTTTTAGGCCTTTAAGTGCCTGATTATCGGGCTTTAATTCATATGAAGGTCAGGGTTAATGGACATAAGCCCCCAGGGGCTTAACTCTTTATAATGCAAAAGACTGTTTATTAGGCCAAAAGCAGAGTTTTTTGAGGCCAAGTAATGGTTCCGATAGGTGAGAGGAGGATTTTTAAGCTGAATAAAAGGGAGGTATAAGGCTTAAAGGGGTTTTTGAAATGATTTAGAAGACAAATGAAGGTATTTTGAGGGATTTTATGGAAGGAAATGAGGGTGAAAAATGGAATTCTTTGTGAGTGAAATGATGGAAAAATGGAGTTTTATAAGCAGTTTCTCTCTTAGTAAACAAAAGGTACTTTAGGACTAACAGTGAAATAGTAGTGAATATTAACTCAAAGGGTAATGATCATCATAAGACTTCAAGAACTAACAATTTGGACATGAAATTTTTTCTTGAAGGCTTAAAAAAGATTTAGCCACCATTTGGTATGACAATTTTTTTATAGGTGGTTAACACGACTTAGGATCACAGGAGAATCTCATTATAGTAGATCTAGTCACCAAATTTATATTGGAAATTCGTGACCATATAAGCCCATATCCTTTGTATGGGTAAATAAGGTAACCAAACAATGCATAATTATATTTTCTATCAATGTTGATTTTATTGATGAAGTAGAACAAGATGTAGTTTTCCTTGATGTATGTGGTGTTAGTGTCTGTCATTCTTGCCAGTCACCAGTGATCAAATATGATCTTACAAGGTTTGGTTAGGGTCTTAAGTCAAATTTTTATGGTTTCAGTAGGACTTAAAATAATAACTTGGTCACTAGCTAGTGTGTCTAAGTGTATTACTACTCCTTTCAGTCCATGTTTTTGTCTTGCCATAATTAATTTTGATGTGTCATCACTGAAATATATCCATCACCATCTTAGTCACATCACCATGGTCATCATTCAGCTCATTTCATGTAGTGTCACCATTAGGTCTTAGGGTCAAAATCATAAAATCAGTCATTTCACCATCAAATTCAGCATTGGAGTAGTAATATTGAAAATTTTCCAATAAAGGTTTTAAAAGCGTAATTTCATTTAAATCATGATGTAATATGTTTCTTAAGGTTTGAAAGCTGCATTTTAAAAATCAAAACATGAAAAAGACTTGGTGGGGGCCACCTAACCACCAAAGGAGAAAATCATTTTTCAAGCTACAAAAGACCAAAAAGAGCTTTGATTTTCTCTTTTCATCTTCAAGAGATGTCTCTCCACCTTGAAACACCACTTGCACCCTCATAAAAATAATTTTTTTGCCCAAGAGTGCCATCTCTCCTCTGCACTACGCACTCCCTACGCATTCCATGATCCAATAGCTGATGTTTTGGATAATATTTGTAGTCAAAGTCCTTCTCCATTAGCTAGTTATGATCTTCAAGACATAGATGATAAAAATTTGATTAGGAAACCAAATTCATTATTTTATTCAGCAAGAGTCTCATTACAAAGCACATCCAATAATTTTCAGTCATATCAAGAGAGCAGCGATAAAGAAGGGGTTGTCTTAGAGCCTCTCTCACATGATGATCTTCCTCTAGGATTAGAAAATGAAAGGAGTGCTTGTGTTTCTACTGAGTTTCAAGACATGGTAAAATTTCATACTTTTTAGGATCCTTTTACTGATTTGCTACATCTAGCAGGGAAGATTTATTTTCTTGGATTTACGGACTAGAAGCACATTTTCATTGGATATTTGGAGTTGCCTAGTTTTTGTCTTTTCTGCCTGCTCAAAGAAAATGTCAGCGTGATTCTAGTAAGTAACCATTTTCTGGATTGGTTACACTGGAAGGATCATTTCACATTATTGTACATATTTCTTTAGCATATAGGTGGTTTTCATTAGGATTTGAAGCCCTCAAGTCTCGATGATATGCTGCCATCAAGAAGTTTTGTAAGTGTTGTTGCAGTGAGTAGTTAGTTTTTTTTTAGTCAAGTCAGTTTAGTTTGTCTATCAGTTTTTAGTATTGAGTTTGGTCTCTTAATTTTTGAATCCATGCCCAATGGATAAGACTACTTGGTCTATGGTGTTCTTGACACCCCCAAGGAGCTTCCATCCCCAACTGGAGCCAATGTTAATGTCTGCCAGTCCTTCCAGTCACTAGTGATCAAATATGCTCTTAGAAGGTTTGGTAAGGGTCTTAAGTCAAATTTTTATGGTTTTAGTAAGTCTTCAAATAAAATTTTGGTCATTGGTTGGTGTGTCTAGGTGTGCTACTACTCCTTTCAGTCCATTTTTTGGTCATACCATCATTCATTTTGATGGATCATCACTGAAATGTTTCCATAATCATCACAGTCACATCACCATGGTCGTCATTCAAATCATTTCATGTAGTGTCACAATTAGGTATTAGGGTAAAAATCATAAAATCAATCATTTTTCCATCAAATTCAACATTGAAGTAGTAGTAATATTGAAAAGTTTTCAATAATTTTTTTAAAAGTGTAATTTCATTTCAATCATGATGTAATACATTTCTTAAGGTTTGAAAGTTGTAGTTTCAAAATAAAAATGTGAAAAAGAGTTGGCAGGGGCCACTTAACCACCAAAGGATAAAATCAATTTTCAAGCTACAAAAGACCAAAAATAGATTTCATTTTCTCCTTTCATCTTCAAGAGAATTCTCTCCACCTTGAAAGACCACTTGCACCCTCATGACAGAAATTTGTGTGCCCAAGATTGTCATCTCTCCTCTGCGTTGCTCACTCGCTACGCATCCACTGCACATTCTTCATTTTGGCACAATTTATCATCTTAGAGGATTTCTACATCAAAAAGCAAGTTTAAACACATCTCTTACAAGTAATTGGGTCTTAGAAACCTCTTGTGTCTTCATTTTGTGATTAGAAATATCAATCCCCCTTTCTAGGGTTTTGAGTCCAGTAGCTTGGTTTCATGTTCTCATTGACAAATTTATCACTCTCCCTAAGACTAAAGCTCACTCACCTTCCCTCACCTGTTATAAAACTACCTAATCACTTTCCCCACCCCCTACTCTTCATTTTATCTATTTTCCTACAAAACCTATCCTAGACTAGACATTTCTAGGTTAGGATTGTTTTTTCCCTTTTTGGGTCCCTTCCTCTCACTCATTCCCTCAAATTTCCCTTTCCCATACTACCTAACATATCTCCCTACCCCCCTATATTTTATCAAGATTTTAGGAAGCCCTAAACCACTTCATCTCCCTTCATTCTCACAAAATACCCAAATCCCATGTTTTTCCCTTCATTAAACCCTAATTCCCTTTCCCATTGAGTCAGGGTTTGAAAATATATTCTGAAACCACTCAGAAGAAGAGGCACAAGGAAGGTCATATCAGTAGGTATGATCCCACCAAATTCCAAGAAATCCAGTGTCTTGGGCAAGAATCAAGTAGTTGAAGAAAAGGTTGAATGAAACCCTAATGAGGTAATAAGAGGTAAGAATCAAACAACTGAAGAAAAGTTGAAAGAAACCCTAATGAGGAAAAAAGAGAAGGATAGGCTTGATTTGTTAGCTGAGGCCTTTCTCATGTCCTAACACATCCTTATTTCACTTCAAGGAGAAATTTTGGACTAATTTTGAGCAAATTTGGAAATATTTTGACAAATTTTGAAATTTTTGGGCATTTTAGCAATTTTACACAGTTTTTGGTCCAAAAGGGTAGTGAGCCTCACATTGTGCTTTTGTTGGGGGCATAAAAATGACAAAAAAATTTTATTTCTAGATTTATTTTTACATTTACATTAACTTCAGATATTGGGAACCCCACGTAGTGTAGAGTAGTCGGTGATGGGGTGTACTGTTAAGGCACTTCGTATGCAAGGTCACTGGTTCGAAACCCGTGGGTTTAGGATTAGCCTAGACTACCAAATAAAAAAACTTTAGCTATTGCGAGAGCCATGTCATCACATTTTGGTGGGTGAAAAGGTAAAAAAAATACAAAAAAACATCGTTCTGCCATGTTTTTCAGAGGCATGCTACATTTTTGGAGTAGCTGTGGGACAAATGATTTTTGGAGGGCTAGAAGCAGTCTTTTTTAGTGCTTGAAGATTCTATAATTTAGTAGATAGGTAGATATTTCTCCAACATATTTCAGATATTGATTTGGACCTCCGGAACCCCTAAAAATTCCACTTTCAAGTAGCACGCTACGTTTTCTCTAAGCACGCTACATTTTTAGGCAATTTGCTACGTTTTTGCCTGGAATTCATTTTTCTCAGTTTGCTCAATCCAGTTCGAATTTTGATGATGTAATTTGTCATTTTTTGGGTTGTAATGATGCATTTAGGTGTAATTATACTTTTCAAAGTAAAAATATAGTAGATCCATGCTTTTATAGGTTCTTATGGTCAAATGAATCAGTTTTAGGCCAATTTGGGAGTTTGTTTTAACCTCCCTACTCTTTAGGTTTTCGTTGGAGGAATTTTTGTAACTGATTCTTTACTGAGAAATTCGACTGTGGGAGAGAGGAAGATGTTTTATATGGTCTATATTTATCTATTTTTGATGGATTCTCAAGGTTGGACATGAGAGGGTGGAACTCTTGTAGCTTGTACTTCGTCTTTTTATACAGGAAATCAAAGGAACATTTGCAACTATTATTTAGTTTTTCTCATGTTTTGAGTTTTTGATATTTTTATTTTCTCTGTTACAATTTTATATGAATTATACACTTATCTCCTTACCACATCTTGTTTTCTTCTCTGATTTTCCTAAGATATTTATAAAAAATATTCTTTCAAGAAATCTCTGTTTTGTTGGGAATGCCATTTTATGTAATCTTCCTTAATTTTTAATGAATTCATGGTGCACATTCTCATTAATATTTTATTTCTCTTTCAAATCCTACACTACACTGACAAAATTCTAAAGCCATCACAAAATCATAGATATGTTTCTCCTCCATATCTCTTGTAGCTATGAGCTTTGATACTTTGACCTATTTTCTTCATTTTCATCCCTGAACCAGCATAAAAACCATAAATATTTAAAAACCCTATGGCTAAGTTATCTAGCCTAAAATACACTCTTGCATCAGTCAAATAAATGGTTGCATTTTTCATAGAGAGATCCCTCTCTATTTTGGTAGGGCTAGATACCAAAATAAAATCTTGGTTTTAGGTTACCTCCATCGATATCCTTTCAGCCTTGGGACATTGTGGAGGCTAACATTTGTGGCACCGTTGCTGGGGAACGAGGTGACATATATTCCCTTAGAAAGCACAAAAAGGATTAGATCTGTTGTTGATGGTGGACAATGATCAGACACAGGAAGGTTGAAATCATCCAACTGACGACTCCAAATCAGTTTTAAATAAAATCCAAAGGCTCCACTGGAGGATGAAACTTACCAAAAGAAACATGAAAGGACAACATGGGAAGATCAGGTATTCAACTTGGACTTTCATCCAAGACATCATGTTCTTTGTCATGAATTATTTTTTCTCTTTTCCTGGCAATGTCAAGAAGGTTTTTCAAAGTATACTATATTTGAGAAAATATCCCAGACTTGTATTTGATTCCTTTCCTTTGAAAATTGTGAATACAAATTCTCCTTAAACTTTTGATCTTGGTCAAGATCCTTCTTCTAAAACTTGTGTTGACCATCTTCAGCTTGATGAGCCTCAAGAGATCAAGATTAATCTTACAACTTCTGTACATACTCCTCAGATCTTCCAAAATTATAGATAGATACAAGCCACTCATATTACCTCATATACTCCATGATTCCATGAAAACTATTACAAATACCTTCCTAGGTTTGATGGAGAATATGGTAACATCATTGATGAGAAACACATTCAGAGTTTCAAAATATTCTTGACCTTTTTGAGGTTGAAGAAGATGATGCTAGTATCAGGATATTTTCTCTATCTTTGCAAGGCGAAGCTAAGAAATGGTTCAAAAACTTGCCAACTGCAAGAATTTTTTATTTCCATTAGTTTGTGAAATTATTCCTTGATAAATGGGTGATCCAGAGGAATCCTTTTCTGATTATAGAAGAATATAATCATTTGAAAAGACAGCCAAGAGAAAAAATGCAACACTTTTCAGCCAGATTCAATCAAGTATATCATTCAATGCCTGTTGATATAAAACCGCCTCTCAGATTAGCTCTCTTACACAACCCATATGCCTTTGATCCAGAAATGGAGTTTTAATTGAGATAAATGAATGCTACAACACTCGAGCACTTGACATATTCAGAAGAGAAGATCAACATTTTGGTAAGTATAATGGAAGCAATGATGCAAAATATCATCATGAGAAATGAATTTGGTGTTCAATAACACCATGTCCCACTTATTGCAGAAGAAGTAGAGGTTGCCGACCCTAACCATTTTCTTGCTAATTCCAATTACCATAGATAAGAAAATGATTTTTTTACATATTAATTCATGGAAAGTCATGAAAATGGATTTGTAGATCAACCTATGGAGAAATGATCTACTGATCTAATGTGTTTTCTTGATGAAATTCATTATATTGACAATTTACCCAAGTATGATCAGTAGATGATGACTATGTTGTTGGAATCGAGGTTGGCTTTTCAAGGCAATCAACAACATGTCTTTTGGAGGAAAATTTTCAATTACTACAACTCAAATATAGCACTCAGCCTATATATATCAATCATGACAACAATGAAGAGAATGAAAACAATTTCAAAGTAAGTGAAAGTTTTTTTTCCATTCTGTCTCGCTTCATTTCAATTACTGAGAGAAAACATTCCTCAAATTAGAAATCAACATTTTTTTTAGTTTTGATATGGATCGTGGAGAAGACAATGAACTTCTTGATAGGAATCCTTACCCTTGCTTCTCTCCTCATTTACGAAAATAAGAGAAAACTATAAGCAATCAGATAAGCGAGTTGTCAACAATATAAACATGCAACCTTCTAATGGATTGGTTGACGATGTCACTTGTGATATTGAAGCTTCTTTCACTCCAGAATCACTTTCATTGAGTTACATACCACGAATCAAAGCTTAGAACCTAAAACATATTATGAATTGATGCAGGATAATTTTGTACCATTAAGTTTTGATGTATTTCAGTTTTTGAGGAACAAATTTGATAATATCTCCGAAGAAAAGGATGACAAGCCTATAGAAAATCATGTAGTCTCATTGGAACCAATGTATAACAAGTTTCAAAAGTCTTCTCATTTTTTCCATGATCTAATAGCTGATGTTTTGGATAATATTTGTAGTCAAAGTCCTTCTCCATTAGCTAACTATGATCTTCAAAATAGAGATGATAAAAATTTGATCAGGAAACCAACTTCATTGTTTTATTTAGCAAGAGTCTTATTACAAAGTGCATCCAATTTGCAGTCATATCAGGATAGCAGTGATAAAGAAGAGGTTGTCTTAGAGCCTATTGCACATGATGATATTACTCTAGGATTAGAAAATGAAAGGAGTGATTGTGATTCTACTGAGTTTCAAGGCAATGTAATATTTCAGATTTTTTAGGATCCTTTTACTGATTTTCTACATCTAGTATGGAAGATTTATTTTCTTGGATTTACAAACAAGAAGCACATTTTCACTGGATATTTCGAGTTGTCTAGTTTTTTCCTTTTCTGCCCACTAAAGGAAAACATGAGCATGATTCTAGTAAGTAGCCATTTTCCTAATTGGTTACAATGGAAGGATCATTTAACATGATTGTACATATGTCTTCAACAGGTGGGTGTTTGTCATTAGGATTTGAATCCCTCAAGTCTCGATGATATGCTGCAATCAATAATTTTTGCAAGTGTTGCTGCAGTGAGTAGTCATTTTTTGTTTAGTCAAGTTAGTTCAGTTTGTCTATCAGTTTTCAATACTAAGTTTGGTCTCTTGATTTTTGGCTCCATACCCAATGGATAAGGCTACTTGGTCTATGGTGTTCTTAACACCTCCAAGGAGCTTCCATCCTTGGCTGGAGCCAATGCTAGTGTCTTCCAGTCCCGTCAGTCACCAGTGATAAAATATGCTCTTACAAGGTTTGGTTAGGGTCTTAACTCAAACTTTTATGGTATTAATGTGTCTTCAAATAAAAATTTGTTCACTGGCTAATGTGTCTAGGTATGTTACTACTCCTTTCAGTCCATGTTTTGGTATTACCATCATTCATTTTGATGTGTCATCACTGAAATTTCTCCATCACCATCTCAATCACATCACCATGGTCATAATTCAACTCATTTCATGTAGTGACACCATTAGGTCTTAGGGTCAAAATCATAAAATCAATCATTTTGTCGTCAAATTCAACATTGAAGGAGTAGTAATATTGAAAAATGTTCAATAAAGGTTTTAAAAGTGTAATTTCAATTCAATCATGATGTAATTTGTTTCTTAAGGTTTGAAAGCTGCAGTTTCAAAATCAAAAAGTGAAAAATACTTGGTGGGGGCCACTTAACCACCAAAAGGAGAAAATAAATTTTCAAGCTACAAAAGACCAACAATAGCTTTAATTTTCTTATTAATCTTCAAGAGACTTCTCTCCACCTTAAAATACCATTTTCACCCTCAGAACATAAATTTGTGTGCCCAAGAGTGCCATCTCTCCTTTGCATTGCACACTCATTGTGCATTTGGTGTGCATTCGCTATGCATACTTCATTTTTACACAAATTATCATCTCAGAGGATTTCTACATCAGAAATCAGGTTTAAACACATATCTTACAAGTAATTAGGCCCTTATAACACCTCTTTTGTCTTCATTTTGTGATTAGAAAGATTAATCCCCTTTTCTAGGGTTTTGAGTGCATTAGCTTGGTTTCATGTTCTCATTGACAAATTGCTCACTTACCTTAAGACTAAACCTCACTCACCATTCCTCACGTATTATACACCTACCTAATCACTTTTCCCACCTCCTACTCCTCATTTTCCCTATTTTCCTACAAACCCTAGCCTAGACTAGACATTTTTAGGTTAGGACTGTTTTTTCCCTTTTTGGATCCCTTCCCCTCACTCATTCACTCAAATTTCACTTCCCCATACTCTCGAACATCTCTCCCTACCCCCATAAATTTTCTAAAGAATTTATGAAGCCCTAGACCCCTTCATTCCCCTTCATTCCCAAAAAATACCCAAATCCCTTGTTTTTCCCTTCATTAAACCCTAATTCCCTTTCCCATTGAGCTAGGGTTTTGCAAATAGATTATGAAACCACTGAGAAGAAGAGGGAAAACGGAGGTAAAATCAGTAGGTATGAGCCCACCAAAGTCCAAGAAATCATGTGGCTCAATTAAGAAACAATCAGTTGAAGAAAAGGTTGAATGAAACCCTAATGAGGCAAAAAGAGGTAAGAATCAAGCAGTTGAAGAAAAGGTTGAAAGAAACCCTAATGAGGAAAAAAGAGAAGGATAGGCTTGATTTGTTATATGAGGCCTCTCTCATGGCCTAACACATCCTTATTTCACTTCAAGGAGCAAGTTTGGACTAATTTTGAGCAAATTTGGAAAAATTGACAAATTTTGAAATTTTTGGGCATTTAAGCAATTTTACAGAGTTTTAGTCCAAAAGGGTAGCGAGCCTTACACAACACTTTTGTTGGGGGTATCCAAATGATAATTTTTTTTCATTTCTAGATTTCTTTTGACCTGTACATTAACTTCAAATATTGGTAGAGCCATGTCAACACAGTCTGGTGGGTGAAAAGGTAAAAAAACTACCAAAAAAACACCTTTTGGCCATGTTTTTCAGAGGTGTGCTACGTTTTTGGAGTAGCTATGGGAGAAATGATTTTTGGAGGGATAGAAGCATTCCTTTTTAATGCTTGAATATTATATGATGTAGTAGATAGGTATAAATTTCTCCATCATCTTTCAGATATTGATTTGTACCTCGGGAACCCTCCAAAAGTATCTTACAAGAAGCACGCTACGTTTTCTCTAGGCATGCTAGGTTTTTAGGCAATTCACTGCGTTTTTTCCTTGAATTCATTTTTCTCAGTTTGCTTAGTCCAGTTCGAATTTTGTTGATGTAATATTTCATTTTTGGGGTTGCAATGATGCATTTAGGTGTAATTATGCTTGTTAAAGAAAACATTTATTATATTCATGTGTGTATAGGTTCTTATGGTCAAATGAATCAGATTTAGGCAAATTTGGGAGTTTGTTTTAACCTCCCTAGTCTTTAGTTTTTGGTTGGAGGATTTTGTGTAACTAATTTTATACTGATAAATTCAACCCTGGGAGAGATGAATATGTTTTCTATGGTCTATATGTATTTATTTTTTACTGATGCTCAAGGTTGGATATCAGAGGGTGGAACTCTTGTAGCTTGTAGTTCATATTTTTATATAGGAAATCAAAGGACCGATTGAAACTATTATTAGGAATTCTCGTGTTGTGAGTTTTTGATATTGTATTTTCTCTATTATAATTTTATATGAATGATATAATTATCTCCTTCCACATCTTATTTTCTTCTGTTATTTTCCTAAGAGATTCATAAGTAGAATTCTTTCATGAAAGCTCTGTTTTGTTGGGACTGTCATTTTATGTAATCTTCCTTCTTGTCTAATGAATTCATGGTGAAAATTATCTTTAATATTTTCTTGCTCTTTCAAACCCTACACTACATTGAAAAAATTATAAATCCATCACAAAATCATAACTATATTTCTCCTTCATATCTCTTGCAGCTATGACCTTTGATACTTTGACCTAGTTACTTGATTTTCATCCCTGATCCAACAGAAAAACCTTAAATCTTTCAAAACCTTAGAGCTGAGCTATCTATCCTAAACTCCACACTTTCACCAGTCAAATAATTGGCTGTGTTTTTCAAAGAGATATCCCTCTATGGTTTGGTAGGGCTAGCTACCAAAATAAAAGCTTGGTTTTAGGTTACCTTTGTTGATATCCTTTCAGTCTTGGGAAATTGTGGAGGCTAACATGTCGAATGGTGTTTAGAAGTCCTTGTATGTACACAAGAGATGGAATATTCATGTAGAGAGTGAACTAGTACCACCTCATCAAGGTTGGAAAATCCTTCACCTTCAACACACACAAGGGAAAGTATAGAATTTCACTAGGAAGTGCCAACCAAGCCAAGAAACTGGCCATTTTTAGAAAGAAGTTTGTTTACTATTCTTAAGAGAAAAGTTTTTTATAGAAGGTTAGTGAGAGAAAATTGATCCCTAGAGGGGTGTAATAAGAAACAAAGAAAACAACTAAAAGAGTTTCTACATGCATACAAGGATGTGTTTCGGGTGCCTAAAGAGCTACTACCCAAGAGAAAAGTAGTTCACAAGATCTAGATATTTATTCACTCTCCATTTCCAAACATTGGGATGAATAGGTATTCTGTTATAGAAGTAAGTTAGGTGAATAAGTAGTTTCAAAAACTAATGGAACAAGGTTTCATTCGACCAAGAACCTCACCATATGGGTATCCCATCATTACTATGCCAAAGAAGGATGTGACTTGGAGGATGTGTGTTGGTGAAAAAGGAGGTCTCTGGGCAAGACCCAGGTTCATGCTTGAGGCCAACAAGCTTTTTGCAGTAGTCTAGGACAACGTCAAAATTTTCAACCTACTCGAGGGAGTGGGGAATCTCACCCAAGGTGTGTCGTGACCTTACTGAGATTAGAGGCTAGATCATTGATGTCAAGGAAAGATTACTAACACTGATCATATTCATGAACATACAAAATACATATATGTATCTCAACTCTAATAAGTAAGCTATCATTCATCGCTACATATTCAGAGTATCGAATTAAAAATTTAAAACAGGCATATATTCCCCATTATCAATCAAGAATCAACTAATTCATAATATACAACATAGCAACAGTTCAATTCCATTAATCTTGGCTCAAAATAGCATAAACATACTCTGCAAAGTCTATTACAGTTCAGTTAAATACAAAAGGCTCCACAAATCTCTCCCTAGGCTTTACTCTCCTATCAACCTCTCTCTCTGACTGACTAACTAACTACGTAGTCGCTTATTTCCTGCCTATTTGTTCCTGCTGACTGACACTATTAGTATTTTCCCCTTTTGTGCTCATATGTTCCCTTGCGCTCTATTGCCTTTTATTTCTTATTTATCACTGGGAGTTATACTATTTGTTTCTTGTCTCCCATCTTTTTCCATTTGTGAAATTATTGTTTTATGCCACACCACCTACCTCCAGGTCTTCCGTAACTGTGACAACTCCCTATCTACCTTGATTGCACTCCGCCACCTGTCTTCCGACTCTCCACAACTCCAAAACTATTATGTTCAAAACAAAGTCCCCAACATGCCCCGACCACATGACATTGACTCGTCCCGAGTCAATATTTCCCTGTTGTTGCGGCTTCTGGTGGTTTTTCGGCTCCCGGTGTTGTCGTAGTTTCTCCTGTTTCTTCCATCTATGTTGGTTTCCCTGTTCCAACAAAGGCCCCAACTCGGGAACCTTGCTCATTGTTTATGTTCTTAGCTCTATGAACTTAGTTATGGCTTGATGCGATGCCTTAATCACAGACTCTATTTTAGTGACGATTCTATCGGTCTGAGCTACATCCATTACCCGCGTCAGTTTGTTGAACAATTCGCGGATTTTGGGTTCGCTGAATTGCCTCTGCCTTTTGCTTCATAGGTTGTCGTAGGTCCTTGAGAAGCTGCTTTGTTGTTACTGAGTGTTCATTGATGGCCTGAATTTTTGTTTCAAGCATATTTTCTTGGTCATACAGTTGAGTTATACTGACTGGATCTATTGTACCCCTGATTTCAAGTATAATATTTTGCAGTTTCTCTGAAACCGGTTGTGATTTCATTGTTAGAGAATTTTATCATTCATGTAGTTTCGACAAAAGGTTGCATGCTTCCTTGGCTGTCGTTCCGAGTGTGTCCTTTATGTTCTGCATTCCTCTTTTCCTCTCCGCTACTTTATCGACATTTACTGTAGAGGGATATGGTAATGTTGGTCTTGTCACCAATGCCTCTTTCAGCTCTTGGTTTGCTCATCCCAAGCTTGTACATGTCATTTTGACTCGAATGGATGTTTGGACCATTGAGCATGACAAAATATCTGCGGGTGGTGTGTTGTCCAGGGTAGTGACGGTCAGCCATAGATCCTTAAAGACCTCTATTACTTGTTCTAGTTGCTGTTGTAGGTTATCCTTCTTTCCTTGGAGTTGATTGCACTGATCAGTAAGCACAATGCTTGCTGTTGTTGCTACTCAAATATCTGCAATAGGTCATTGTGTAGACCCTCTGCTTGTCTTGTTTCCGTTTGGATGAAACTGAACAGTTGGCTAGGTCTCGAGCTTTGCATGTTCCCACTGCTTGACATATCTTGGCTTGGATGTCTTTCCCAGAGTAGTTTCCCACTGGTGATTGATCTTTCAGATGTCCCTGTGGGGATGTTGGTTGAATTTTCTGTGGCATCTGTAGTTCAGGAATGTGTAAACTAGTAGATGGCATGAACTGTTGCATAAATAAATTGGATTGTTGGAATGGGTTTGGCTCTGGTGTGGTGGGGGCTGTATCAGAAATGACGGACCCTTCCTAGATTAATAACTCTAGAAAGGTGCCCTGTCCCACTCTGGCTTGGCCAACCTCGGGTACTCCAGTTGTACCCAATTTAACCTCTACCTTGATATCAACATTCGTTAGAGTCCCTGGTGGTATCAGATCTGAAATGGTTGTAGAGGTGGACAGAGTGTGGGTTGGGTGGTCCTTGGACATGAATGAGGTGTGCGGTGATGAATTGTGCGAATGGAGTGGTGATGAGATTTGTATGTTGATAATTGATGATGGATCAAATACTGGTAATGCATAGATGGTCTGGGTGGTGACCTCTAGCTCTTCTTGAATTAACATTCCTATCACTATTGGCTGGGATTGGTCTTCTCCGGTGAGATCGACAACTTTCTCAGGTCCCGTAGTTCAGGATATTTTCCCTTTAGGTGCTATTACTGGGGGTTTAGTTCACTTGGTTTTGTGGATTGGAGTGACAGTGGGCAATGAAGGGGAGTTGAATATGGTATATGGTAGTGCAGTTAGGATGGTGGTAGTGGTGGACAGGGATGAATTCAATGTTTAAAATTCTGAAGAAAATTTGGAAACACAGTAGATGTGATGCCAAGAGTTTCTATTACATTATTGAAGCCTTTCACCCATGTGTCCAGTTGGTACAGCAGTGGCCGCAATTGCAATTGGGAGATTCTCTGCACTGTTTCTTCTGGTGTCTCCCCTAGAAGTGCTTTTGGGAGCATCGCATCAAAAGAGTAAATTGGGATCCCGCTTCTGATCTCCATTGCTGCTCCTGGCCATGGAGAAACTTTTGTGTGGTGTAAGTCATCAGTATTTTTGCATGTTTTGATGACTAGATTCCTTGGCTGAGTTTTCTAGAAGCTAATCTCAAATTTATCAATTTGTCGTCTAGAAAACACCTCAAATAATTTTTTTCTTCCTACCCCTCCCTTTCAGCCTATGATGAGAATAGTCTTCAGTTTCCCTACCTATCATAATTTAACAAAGCCTCCCTGCCTATAGCTATCATAAGTTTGTCTCTCTACCATCAAAATCCCTTTTTTTTCATACAACCCACTGTCCAACATTTGACAAAGTTTCTACCCCTCTATCCCTGATCATCTTGTCATGTGATAACCTACTCATGCCTAAGAAGCCAGTCAAGAGCCGTGACAAAGTCTGTAGGTCTAGGTGGTGGTGTTTTAGGGAAAACTCCTTGGCAAGACTATCTTAAGCCAAAAAACCTGTTTTTCATCATCATGTCAACCATCAGTTTCTTCTCATAATACAAACAACACCCTGGTCTATCCTTAGGTCACACACCACTAAAGGGTTGCTTTGTCTCCTTTCAAAAAAGCTCAAAAATGTTCAAATAGGGAAAAGAGAAAGAGTTTCCATGTCTGAAGAAAGATGATCAGATCAGGCCTGATCTCCATGAAACACCAAAGAAGCTCTCCAAGGTTCAGAAGCATCTATTTTTTTTTTTACATCTCTGCAGGGGTGTATTTAGTGATGATAGTGTGCAAATGGGAGCAAAAGAGAAAACTCAACAAGGTTACCATTCTGTGACATTTTTCCATCATGAATCAGATGAAGTGTAGTAAGTGAAAGAAAGCAAACATACAAGTTTCAAATCCAAAGGGTGCCTAAAGACAAAGGTCATTCATCAAAGACAAATGAACACAAAGGATTAGGTGATGTCTCTCTTCATCACCCCATCATAACTCCAAAGGCATCTTTGCATGAGCTCTCAAAAAGGTGACCTAGCCCTGCAAATCACTCTATTTCAAGGAAGAAGACAGTCTTTGACAGAAAGATATTTAAAGCAAATTAGGCATCATAGTGAAGGTGTAAGAAGGAAAGCTACTTCTTATATCTTACCATGAACTTGGACTTTGAAAATCAGTCAAAGACAAATTCACTATACCTTATGAGAACACAGTCGGGAAAAAGGAGTTACTTTAGGAATACACACAGTGAGCATTTACCATTTACAAATCACATTGTCTTCTCCCAGGTTTCACAGTGATGTTATGCAAAAGAGATATACATTACAGACAGGTCCTCATAAAGCAAGAAGATAGTATGTTCAAATGATTTCATCAATGATAAGTGGCAACGATTCACATTTGTTTTCTATTTTGTATTTTTCAAAACAAATAGACCAAGGGCACAGTGTTGAGATGGATGAAGTTTCTGTGTTTGATAGGACCTCCTTCATGATAAGCAGAGGGTCAAAAACACATTTTTATGGCCTCCTTCACAAACAAGCAGAAATAAAATCACCAGGTGTTAACTCTATATTTGAGAAAAATTTTCATTAATAGACAGAGTTGAGAGACCTTATTTTAAAAAGGTCATTAAATGATAAACAAAGATAACAAGAAGTCTGTACTTGATGCCTCCATCAGATGAAAATTACAAGGTTAAAGTTTTGAGGAGAAACCTTATTCAATTGATAAACAAAGCTAGGCAAGGTTCCGTTTAAGGGAAATTTTGCAACTGATAAGAAAGGGAAATTACACAGGTGGTTTGTTTCAAAAGACATCTTTCATTTGCAAAACAATGGCAGGGCCTGGATTTTATAAGAAGTTGAAAACTGAAGTATAAACAGAGCGCTCAGATGGTTTGTTTAGAATGACCTCCTTCACAAATGAGCAGAGCATCAAAACACAGCCAAAATGCCTCCTCCAAAAGATGAGCAGAGGGCAAGTCACCAAGTGTTAACATTCTGTTCAAAAGGCTTTCATTAATAAACATAGATCAGAGACAATGTGTTTAATTTGTTTATTTAATGATAAACAAAGTCTAAAACAGTTTGTGTGACATGTACCCTTAAAAGGCTAATCAAAGGGCATACACATCTCTGCTTGCAATTCATCCTTGGTGCTAAATATACTCAGTACATAAGTTTTATGTTTCAAGAAGGTTTTCAATCCTCAAATGATATAATAGGGATGAAGGATAAGTTTTTTTTGCAAGACAAGTAGAGAGCTTAAGAAGTTTTGTTGACAAGATACCTCCTCCAAAAAGATGAACAAATGGCAAACATAACACTTGTTTCAAAGAAACTGTCATAAAATACACATAGTGATGTTTGTTTTATATCTCTTGGTAAGAAGTATACTCATGGCACAAAGTTCAATCTTTCAAAGAAGACACCTTTCAAAAAAGATAAATCAATTGGTAAAAAAAAAGCCCTCAACAAAATGGAGAAAGCCACTTTTCATTACAAACACAAAGGAAAAAGGGGAATTTTCTAATCATCAAGAAAGGAGGGAAAATGACCATTCAAATAATTCCAAAATAGCTATAAATCCCTCAAGGAACGTTATCTTACGTCATTTTGCAAACTGGCAGAGGAGAGAACCATTTCTTGAACCCTGAGATATTTTTGTGCAAAGTTTTAAAGGCGCGACAAACCTGTAGAGTGGCACGACGCACTTGTAGTGCCCCTCTGAAGAAGATTATACAGGGCATGATGCACCTGTAGAGAGGCGCGATGCACCTGTGCCTCAGCCCAACAAGCAGCGTTCAGGCGCCCAAACTCTGCCCAGCGAATTCCACGATGCCCTCGCGCACAGCCTCGTTCCCAGGAGTACCAATTTTCGGATGAATGCACAGAAATTGTATTTTTAAGCTGCAGAGGAGATTTCTAAAAAAATTACTTCTGCTCTTCCACCTAAGCTTTTTTTTTTGAAAGCCATTTCTGAAATCAAATAACGAGGAAGAAGAATCAGTGATTTTAAAGGGCTAGAGGTCCTATTTGTAGGAAAAGAAACCTGTTTTCAAAATCAAAGAATTTCTTTGCTAACTCTAAGAGAAATATAGTTTTGCAAGGAAGGAAAATAATTATTTCAGGGAGAAGGGTAGACTTTGTTTTATAAATGTCCAGTTTACTAAATGAAAGAGAGAAGCATTGTTTGAAGAAGAATACCTAGTGACAATTTAAACACGTGTTTTAAAATCAAGTGCATGAAAGGTAACACATTCTATAAAGAGAAAATAGAGGCTTCTATGAAGGCCCCTTTGCTCAGTCACAAAGAAAAAAACAGTTCTTAGGAAGGAGACTGGTTTTCATTGATCAAGAACTTGTTTTCCAACTAAGGAAGAGAAACATCGTTTGAAGAAGGGATCTACTTTCAGTTCATTCAAAAGTATCTTCTGATAAACTAGTAAGGGAAACATAAAGCAAACATGCCTCCAAGGAAAGCCAACAAAGGTGGATTTCACAATAGGTTTGAGCCTACTACAACTCAAGAGATAAATGAATCCCCTTCAGTTCTTTTTAATTTTCATGAGGTAGGGTGTCTTGATTTTCACCAAAGAGTCCAAGAGGTCACAAATAACCCTCCCTTGACACAAGTGTTTTCCCTAAGACTGCAAGGAGAACATGTTCACATAGCATGCCTTGATTTTGTTCTCACCCCTAGATCAGTGTCAAAAGCAACCAAGATCCCCTATCTTGGTGAGAAATGGTTCAAACAATCCTATTTGGACCTAGAACACTACAAGCCATTCTTGAAACTAGCTTACCAAAATGAATGCAAGGCGACCTTGCCCTTTTCTCATCTATTTAACAGTTATGTGCCCCTAATGTAGGTCATCATGAAATACTTCACATGTGAAGGGAGATACTCTCGAGTCTATTCCTATCATGTCCAACTGCTAATGCATTTCACCAGGACCCAGCTATTGAATCTCCCTTTCTTCCTCTGCAGGATCATTGACAAAATGGCCTCATTTGTCCAAAATAAACCCCCTGCTCAACAAAAGGCTAGCTTATTTCATCTTTCTCTCATAAAAATTCCCATCCTCCATCAACTTGAACAAAAAGGAGTTTCTTGGGAATACTTCATCTCCCATCCAGATTTTACTATTTCCTCTTCATCTCATGGCCCATCTCATGTGTCCTCCTCACCCTCCACTCACTATGTCTCCCCTTCATCTAGTCAGTCCACCCCTTGAAACAAAAAATCCCCTTTGATTGATAGCGAAAGAGAAGAATCCAATGAAAGCAGGAATGAGGGTGATGAGGAACATAACAGTTGTCAAGAAAGTAGTAATGATGAGGAACACAACAGTCCTCAAAAAATTCATGAAAGAAAATAGAGTGATAGTAAAAAAAACAGTGAGGAAGGAGGTAATAATGATGAGGAACAAAGTGAAAAGTAGTAGAGCAGTGATGATAAAGAACAAAGTGATGAACATGAATAGAGTAGCACTCAAAAAACTAGTGATGATGAGGAAAAAACTGAAGATCAGCAGAGTAGTGATGATGAGGAACAAAGGGAAGAGTCTAAGCAAAGAAATGATGAGAAATAGAGTGACAGTCAACATGAAAGAAATCAAAGAGACAATAAGCATAGTGGAAATCAGCAAGACAGTGAGCATGATGGAAGTCCTGATATAGCAAATTAGGTAGTCTCTAAAAATTACAACCATGAAAATAATAAGGACAATGAACTTGAAGAGGACAAGGCACAAAACAGTGAACAATATAAGGGTGATATCATGAAACCAAAAGAGAAAAACAACCCCAATGATAGTCAAGATCAAATAAAAGACAGTGAGAAAGGCAGCCCAAAAGAAGATAGTAAAAAAAATCAAGCATGAAGAGAGTTCTCAAAAGCATGTGCTAGATGCCTCTCCTAGGCAAGGGGCCATGACTCTTTCTCCAAAAGTGGTGAAGCCAAAGACAACTAAATCTACAAAGAGAAGACTATTCAAGTTGTAACTACAAATGTTACAAGAGCACTCTCGGGTAGAGGCAAGTTGCCCAAGCAGCCTATCTTTGAAGTGCCAAAGAGGACAAGGGAAAAGAAGCCCATTCAAAGCAAAGGTAAGGAAAAAAATGGAGCAGCAGGAGAGCAACCATGAACAAGAAAGAGAGTTTGACATAATCCAAGTGGACAGTGATGTCGAAGATGACCAAATCCGAATTCTAAACTCTCTTTTGCAAAATAGAGAGTCTCAAATTAGGGATTTAGAAGCTGACTTAGAGAGGTGTAAAGACCTCATTCACTTCCTACAGCTGCAAAATAGAAAAATGAGTGGGAAAATGGAAAGATATGAGGCCCGGGCCCTGAAGTACCAATGGGAAGCATAAAAGGCACAAGTAAAACTTGAGGAATACATGGGTGAATTTGATGATGTGGAGTAAGAAGAAGAACCATTGAGGAAAATGCCTAGGACCATGGGTCTTAGGAAAGCCTTGCAGAATCAAAGGGAAGAAGAATCAGCCCTTGCTCAACAATACCCTCTCACACAGCTGCTTGCCGAAGAGATAGAGAATGATAAAGATTCTTGGCTCGAAAGAGAAAACAAACACTTGGAAGAAAAATTAGACAAGGAAAACAAAGATTTTGGTTGTCAAAGCAAGATGACCGAGCATTACAATAGGTTAAATCAATTTGCCCGAAGAAAACTAAAGATTGCCCAAGAAAAACTCAAAACTGCCAAAAGAGGGCGCCCAGTTAAAAAGGGAGGAAAAGACACATATAGGCTTGGAATATTGGCTCAAGCTTCCATGCATGCTCCTTAAGGATTTTTCTCACCAAAATTGAGCATTTTTTGACATGATCTTGTTTTTTGTGTTTTTTGGGCCTAGTTGCACAAATTCATGGGCGCTAACATTTTTGTTTGGAGGATCCTCAGCTGATGAAAGTTATATTTTTGGATGCATTAAATTGGAGGGAATATACTTAGAAATTTTAAGATCAAAAGAAGATGTTTTGATCCCTCAAAAGGGAAAAAAAAAGTCAATTTTTACCTTTCTGCCTCACATATCAGCAGGCGCTACACTCCTGGGTTTTTTCACTCATTTTAATTTTTGACAAACTTCCCAACATCAGTTTGGAAAAAAACAAGTATTTCTAGAAATTTGACATCCAGGGATTTCCAACGAGCCATGACGAGCCTCGTTTAGACATCGGGAAGTCCCTCAAAAGTCCTATGCAATACAGACTTTTTTCTACTGGTACTCTCCTGTAGGATTTTGCTGAAAAGAAGTTTTCTGAGTATGAATAGCCAAATGTGCGTTAGGAAAGTTTATTTCATGTGTCAGGCCTGAAAAGTGATTCATTTTTGCTATTTTAGTCCGAAAATATTTTTTAGAGGATATTTTGTGCCTTGGACCTTGTAAGGCCTCAAGGACAGTTTTAGATATTTGTTTTTGGCTAATGGCCTTCTAGTTTCTCTAGGTGGGTTTCCTCCTCTTTGGCCTATATAATCCAAGAGGATTCATTGTAACAAAGAGGGGAGAACTTGAGTTATAGAGAGCAATAAATAGCACTATGATCTTTGAAGAAATACTTGTTTTATGAAGTGGATGATCTCTTGCTTGGCTTGATAGTGGAGGAGCATTGTGTGTAGGATTCCATGGCTTGGTGAATGGTATTGTGTTTCTTATTTGTTATGTTTTCTTAGTTTATCATACATGTTTTCATGCTTCCTGCTTGCTAAAGTTCAGTAAAGAATAATTTTGAGATATGCCCATGGAGGCACCTCAAATTTCCTGATTCATTGCAGCTTAAATGTTTTCATCTTTCTTGGTCATGTCAAAGAATTCTTAATTTCTCTTTGGTTCACTAAGAACTTGTTACTTGTTTCATTAATGGTTATTATGTATGTTATCTAGTATGATTCACGGTATGCCCTGCTTACTCATAGCTAATAAAAACTCCATTCCTGAAATCTCTCTGTGAATTATTGGTATTTTTAGTTAAGTCAAAGAGGTCTTGTTTCGATCTTGCCCTTTGTCTATGCTTTGTAGTCTTATTTCAGAGTTCCCGATAGCTCAAGATATGATGTTTAGGAGTTCCCTCTTCATAGACTGAGTTGTTTTTTAATCTTATTTGTTTTCCCAAAAGTTTGAACATGACTTTCTCAAATTTAGAGGGTCTTATACTTCTATATATCACTATATTGTTTATTTTCTGCATCTATCAGTTTGAGTTTCGTTCATAGATATTAATGGTCATCCCTAACTCATGAATTCTTGTTGTTTAACTATTTATGCTTAAAATATCTTTGTCTTTTACAAACTTAATGTTCATCTCATTTCACTTTCACCCAAAGAATCCATTTACCTCGACTAAATCGGCCCTGCAGTAATACCTTGTCCATCATTGAAACAATATTGACCTTATCTGACCCCATAGCCCAATTGATTTGACGAACTCCATATCTATTTGTCCTTTTAATTAGTTTCCCCTCAAAAAACTCAAAACAAACCAAACATACTTAAAAACTAGCCTAAAATCAAACATGCAAAAGAAAACAAGTTTACATCCTTTTGCATAATAGAGAGAGCCCTCTCTGAGTCCAGGAAGACTAGGTCCTAGGGCTCCAAAGCTTGGTCTGATGTTACCCTATCATTTGGTTTACTAATCAGAAAAATTACAGGACACTAACATAATGGCGATCACGGTGGGACGTTGAGTCAAAACATCCTAGGTATCCCTTAGGAGCTCTCAAAGTCTCAGTCAAACTTAGAAAACTTAAGTGTTGTCCGAAGAGTAGAAACTAGCTCTTTCACCATCTTAGCAAAATGATGATTCAGTTATAGGAAACTCTTACAAACCTCAGGGCTACATATAGGAACTCAGAAAACCCCAAAAACATCCCTATATTGGCTTTTTATCAGTTACTAGTGGTGGACCATAAATACATATCTCTAAAAACAACAAAAAACATCCATTTGGCGACTCTAGTACCCTCTAGTAGGCCTAATACTCCAACTAAAAGCCAAAAATTCATAATCATACTATCCTGTTGACCTACCTTTCCAAAAACACAAAAAATCATGGTGCAACCTCTGAAATTAGTGACAAACTAAGTGCAATTAGGAATCTAGAAACCTTCATCTAAAACATAGGAAATCAATAGAATAGCCTGCGAAAAGAACTATAGCTTTCTCAAACAATCTAGCAAACTGTTGAACTAAGTTTTAAAGTCATTCTTACAAGTTTTCACATAAAGAGTTTCCTAGAAAAAGAATTTGCCTAAAAACATTTTTTTCAGTATTGGTGGTGGACCATAAACCTCAAGAACATCCACCTGGCGACTCCACTAATATTCATTTATTTTTCACTTTACTAGCATCCACAAAACTCTTAGAGAGGACAACCATCCAAAAAAACAATCACAACTGTCACCCTCTCTAAAAATTTTGACTTTGAAATCTGGCTTCACAAAGAATTAATACCAGATCTCACCCAGACCTGAATCCTCCTATCATAGTTGATGACCTAGAAAATATTTTGTGGAAAACTTCTGAAACTCGTAACTTAGCTACCAATAGGACCATTCACAAAGCAAGCTCTGTACCTAAACATCTTACATCCTTGCAAGATTCCCAGTTTAACTTGAGTTCAGAAAAAAACCCTTTTTAGAAACAAATCTCAAAGTAAAATCAACCTTACCAATATTGAGCCTTTAGATTTGCAGCCAAGTATTTGCAGAGAAGCCTCACCTACTACACCACCTGATTTTTAGCTTCTCCACCACTTCGACTCTTATCACTGCAAATTTGCTCAGAATCAGTCTACAAGTCCAAGTACCTCCGCCACACCCATTCAGACCACCACTGTGAAAATCACCTCATCCCATACTACAAATCCTCATACTGTAAATCTACCATCAGATCCCATCATGGCAGCTTGGTATGTGCCCTTAGTGCTACCACAGCCTTTGGTACCTTTGCAAAATGATTACCAAACCAGAATCCCACATTTCACCAGAGCTGAGGCTACTATTTCCCAACAGCATGTAGATAGAATTAGTGATTCTTTTGACTATATGGAAGTAGAAGATGAGACCATAAGGATGAGAATGTTTTCCCAAATCCTAGGAGGGGAAGCCAGAAAATGGTTTAAAAAATTAACACCTAACAGTATACATGATCTCCTAGCACTTTACCAAACTTTCATAAACAGGTGGGAAATCAGGAAAAACCCCATCCAAATCCTTTCTGAATATAACAATCTTAAAAGGAATATGGGAGAAAGTGTTCAAGAATATTGCACTAGGTTCAACAGTGTCTATAACACCCTCTCGCCTAACATGAAACCTCCACTTGGCTCAGCATTAGCAAAATTTCCCGAAGGTTTCGATCCAAAGATGTCATACCAACTAAGAGAAAGAGACCCCACAACTTTAGAAGAAATGAAAAAAGTAGCGATTAGTGTCGAAGCCAACCTAGATGAGAAGAGAGATAGTATGAGATCAAAAAAGAAAGTCACTTACCGATATGATGCCATGCCTTCAAATTCTTCCTCAGGTTCCAGAATAGAAAACCTGGTTAGAATCGTGGAGAGAATGTTGGAAAGAATAAATCTAAGAGAAAGAGCACCTCCCAGAGACAACCAGCCAAATCCTCAGAACATAAGTTGAAATCAGAACTTTAGAAGAGTCCCACCTCAAATCAAACCAAGGGAGAATGATCAATAGATCAGGCTGTTGATCAAGCCACCTTTCCAAGAAAACTATGTTGATGAGGTAGAAAGAGATATGGAACCACTTGATGAAAATTACTTAAACTTTATAGGTTCTGATAGCAAGGGTGAGGTTCTCCTCATAGAAGAAGAACAAGTTTTCTTCTCCTCAAACCAAAATGAAACAAATTATGAGGGCCTCGAAGAACCTAAAATAGGATTACAAAATGCCATAATGGAAGTTCATAGGCAATATGATCTTAGGATTAAGAAAAACCAAGACAACTCTAAGAAAGGTAGCTCAAACACTGCTGTTACAAAAGCCCCTGATACCATTCTTAAAAGAAAAATAGATAGTAACAAAATCATGGCTAAGAGAACTGACCAAAACAAAGACAAAACTAGCCAGGCAAGCCTTGATCCTAACTGTCCTAGTATCTCTACTAATATCCCTGAAACAAATGTATTGAAAAAAACCCCAAACCAAAATCAGCAAATTAAGAATATAGAGAAAGTCATGGCTAAGAAAACTAAAGAAAATATATCTAAACTACAAGTACCATTCAATTTTGAAGGGGAAATTGCCAAAATTAATATCACCATGCCTATCACTAAACTTATTTCCCAAAGCTCATACAAATCTCAAGTGCTAAAGGTCCTAAACATAGGAAATTATGCAGATAATTTACACCTAGCTGATGATACCCCTGAGGTGTTGTTTGGACCAAAAATAGAAGAAAAATATCAAGAGGGAACCACTCTTCCTTTTTACATTAGTCTGAATATACATGACCAAATCCTACATAATGCCATGCTAGATTCCGGGGCCTCTCACAATCTCATGCTGAAAGTAGTAATGGAAAGATTAGGCCTAGAAATAATGAAACCTTATAAAGACTTATATTCATTTGATTCAAGCAGAGTCAAGTGTCTAGGCCTGATAAAAGATCTTTGTGTCAATTTGGTACAAGTACCTACAAAACAACTGGTCATGGACATAGTGGTAGCACACATTCCTCCCAAGTATGGAATGTTTTTATCCAGATCTTGGGGTGCCAAGCTTCAAGGAAATATTCAATTAGATATGTCTTATGCCACCATTCTTGTGTTTAACCAAACAAGAATACTGTATCGGGAATCACACATGAAAAATATGGTTAGGAACCAAGAAAGGCCAGATAACATCCCTATGTATTCCATACATTCAGACCTAAATTCCTTCATTTTACATACTGATGAAGACATTGATAAACATGTGGGAGAAATTGAAACAAATCTAGGCACACCGCATCGGTGCCTGGTTCCACGGAGCAGACACTAAGCCATCATGACCTAACGTTGTCTTGAGAAGGCTGATTTCTTAGAAATAGAAATAAGTAATGACTGCTACACCCTCAAGCCAGATTTCTCTCAAACCAGGAACAAACATCAGAAATTTGGTCGCTTTTTCAAAACGAGCTTACCAGAACTTGGCAACCTGAAACCTCTTTGAAAATCAGAGCGAGATGCCTATATTCTACCTTACTAAATACTTCACCATCCCAGGGTCCTCTCAATAAAACCTTTTGCAACCAATTTTGCCAGATCCGGCTTTCTTATGACAAATTTAACTTATAGAATACCTTGTCTGCCGTTATCTAAAACACTAGCTAGTGAACCTTAAAATACATCATTTCACCAGAGATTAAGAACTGCTAGAATATGCAAAATTGTTCAAGATAATAATACATGTCGGGAAAACAATTTGAAACACTATGACACTGCCATCTGTTGGGGTTCCCATGTATTGGCTAGATTGGCAAGACCAAAAGATGAGACAACATTAGAACCACTTTCAGACCTCAGGATCTAGCCCTCTGCCGAATCGAGAGGTGCAGCAAGCTGAACGACACATGCGAAACCAAGCCAGAACAGCCAGAATAGACATAGCTTCTAAGGGGTGGAAAATATGTATTGAACGAAACCCCGTGTCTGAACTCCGTAGTTTTAGCAAATGGCTAAACGGAATATTCAACAAAAGATAGATAAAGAATTACTCCGTAGGCAACGAATCGCGAAAACGGCCAGCCTTTAGGCAACAAGGCACAGTGAAATATGTACAAAAATTTATTTTGAGCCAAACATTGAGATAGGCCTCAAGGACGGAAAGTGGAAGAAAGCAACATTTCTCCCGCAGGTGACCGTCTCCATGCTCGATTTGCCGAACATACTAGAAGCCGAGACAGCACGGCAGTCATAGAAAACAGGTAGTACTAAGGTCTAATGACAAGTGCTCATAGTACGGGTGTTCCCAAATCCTCCAGCTTAAGCCCAACAAGAACATCTAAGAATAGATTCATTTAATTCATGCATCAACTAGCAGGAAATAACATCCACTACACTGGTTAAATTAACTGAAATTAACCCTTAGATAACACATTTAGCAGAAAATATAGAGGGCAAGGAGAGCAGAAACATAGGGTACCTAACAAGGATAAATCCTATGCCAATATTCTGATGCGAGCCCAGAAGAACAATGAAACAGTCTGAAAATGTAATAAACAGAGTTAGGAAAACATCACCAATAGTAATAGACCAGGATCCTGTGAAATGTGCTTTGATTGATTGATACAAAACCAGTCACATACACTGAGCTCAATGGCTATTACAATCCAAACTTCTCCTCCCATCCTACTAAAATACAAACTACTCCGCTACTTTCTCCCAGGACTGTTCTACAATCAGAACTGAATCCCTCTAACTACAACGGCAACAGCCGAACAACAACCTTTACAATATGTTCATGGGAATTATTATAGGAGGAGAGGATAGAAATGGTAGGTGTAAACTTAAATGCAGCATTAAACTTTGAAGCAGCAAGAGGGCCGAGGCTCCATCCCCCTTTAAATACTAGGCATTTATCTCTGGTATTATTTGGATGATGGAGTGGTCTTCGTCAGGTTTCCATTTACTCGAGGTATGTCTCTGGTGTACTGAAAAAAATGCAGAACGATGATGCTATGGTCTACCATACTATATAACTAATGCACTGGTAGCGTAGGACTGTTTTCAGGGCTGGAAAATCTCTCTAGAACACGGCATAGGATGAGAATTGTATGGGCACATCGTCCTTTCTTGGGTAGGAACATTTCTGCCAATGGTGACACTGATACACATTAATTTCTGCATGTTGTACCCTCTGTGTGATATGATGTCTTCAATCTGGTACCTTCGCCTTCTAAAATCCCTGAAGAATCTCAAAAGTCTTCTATTTCTTGCCTCGAGCTCTCTGCTGCTCTCATACTGTCTCTGTCTGTGAAATTTGAGCTTTAATGGCACTGGAGCAGTGATACAGAGTTGAACCCTATTTCTTTAATGGCAGTCACGTCATAACACCCTCTAGGCCTTCTTTTGTGATTTCAAACTTTGCACACGGTCCTTTCTGCGTTTTCTATCACTGTAACGGGACTGTGCATCATGGCGGTTTTCTGCCCCTCTGTAACCTTGCAAAATACGAAACTATGTTAAGAAAACCATGCACGAGGAGGATGGATGTAGCAGGGATGATGGGACTAACTTTGCAGAGTGCTGAAATGGCAGAATAGAGCAGGATCATGGTGGAAGATGCAACACAACCGTGGGAGATGGCCATGGTGAAAGTTGGCGGAGCGCAGCAAATTTCAACGTAAAACAATGGAAATTTGACCTTTGAATTGAATATAATGGGAATGGACGAAAATATGATGAAGGCATGTGGAAGGATGACGTGGCGGGGTCGGATCAATGGTGGGCGTGCGTTAAATCTGGACCGTCCGATCTCAAAGGAGATCGACGGTGGAAAACACGTCGGAGGGCGATAGACAGTGGGCCAGTGGGTACGATTGCCTCGGTTAACGTCCGTGCATCTTTGTGAAGCGATGACCGTAGGGTGGGCCACCCCAGATCGGACGGTGCACAGTGATATCACGGCACGTCTATGGACGAATGATAACGTGTGATGGAGGGCGGTTTTCCAGCCATACCAGTGCCACGCGTCGAATGTTGTATGGAATCGCTGGCCCGTCGGAAAATACTGCCTACCTCCGAAAGGCGGTGCGATAAAAACTGGATGGTTTATGGACAGTGTTTGCGGGCGTGGGGACCACTGAGCAAGGGAAAACAGACCGTTGATTTGCGGTAAATGAACGGTGGATCGGCATATCGGAAAGGTGAACAGGGAGAGCCACGGGCGCGATGGAGCCAGTGAACGTCGTTTGATCTGTTTAGATCAGCGGTTATAAATGCACCCGGTATCCATGTGTGATCAGTGCCTTCAGGGCTAGCACTCAGTTCTAGCGCCCGGGAATATGGGAAAGAAGGCTGAGGGGCTAGGGCCGAAAGGGGCTGGCCCATCACAAAGGTAGAAAATGGGTTTTTTGGCTCGTTTCAATGAAATTAAAGCCCATATGGGGTAACGATATAGGGAACAAGGGGTCTCTTGGATAAACCAAGGGTGAATGAATGGTTTAAAGGGAGATTTGGGAGGATTAGAAGGACTAGGGGAGGGATTTTGGGGGTAACAAGGAGATTTAGAAAAAAGGGGGGCAAAGGAATGAAATGGAGAAAAACTACAGGGGTACAAGGGGAAAAGGAAGGCCTTTTGGAGCACAGTCTTTTACAATCAAAGAGGCTTTATAATGGGAATCAGCAAAGGGGGTTTTATCAAGGGAAAAGGCACAGGAGGCTTCAAGGATGATGTGTTTTCAGAGGAAATGCATTCCTTGAAGGCTCAAAAAAATTTTAGCCCCCTGTTTGCTTGTCAAAAATTTATAGGGGGCTAACACCATCATTTCAAGGAATAACCTTGACAAAAATAAGTGCAAAAATCTTGATCAAACATTAATAATCAAAGACAAGACAACTGGACATAGGATGTGTACAGATTTTAGGAACACAAATAAACACTCCCGGAACAGAAATTATATTCTTCCTAAAAAATTTCATACCATAAAGAAGCTAGGATTTTCTAATCATATGTCTTGGAAGAGTTATGTTTCAGGGTATCATCAATTAATTCCTCTCCAAAGCAAACAACTCAAAGAATTTTTCAAATACACTAGAAGCAGTTCAAATTTCAAACCTAGCATTACAAAACTGCAAGACACCGAAGACCTTTTCCGAAAGGCTATGTTCCCAGTGCTGAATTTCTTCACTATGATGTACCTTGATGATGTCATCATATGTTTTAAAAATGACAAAGAGTATCTGTATTACCTGAAGAAGATGTACAACAAAGGCAGGAGTGGAAACAAAATGTATAGAGAAAAGCAGCTAACAGATACAAAAAAATTTAGAAACTCTTGCAAGAACCCTTTTGTTGTGCTTGAAAGGGAAAATTTTACAAACTTTTATTTTCAAGCGCTGACCGGACCAAGAGCATCAGGAGATCCCTTTGAAGAAAAAATTCTCAAGTTCCACCATTTTAAATATTTTTAGTTTCAAAAACATTTTCACTCATTGTACATATCACTGTTTGAAGAAATAAATCAAAAACAAAAAATACAAAAATAGTAGAAAAGTAGAAAAGAGGGCAGTTTTAAAATAGCAGAAAAGCCCCATGTTCAAAAAATAGTCATGTTGAAAGTGCGCAAATCTAAATGCCACTACTAGTGCTCAAAATATATCTTGTTCATTTATCTAGCCTAATCATAACTGGACATGTTTTAAATTGATTGTTGATAAGTTAGTAAAAGAAGTGATAGTCAAATTGTCTAAGCTTGACTTATCAATGAAAGTAGATTAGGAAAAGACACTGGTTCCACACACTCAAAACAGAACCAAAGAGGAAAACAGGGATGAAAAACAAACTATGTATCCTAGCCTTGATTTTTCTAAATCTCATTTTGTGCGAAAATAATATTTGTGTGCAGCTTGTCTTTTATGCCACAAACACATGACAAATCACACCGTCTAATCCTAATTTGGTCATTTTTCAATTTCATGTTTTAGTTTAGTGAATGAAATCATGTCAAACAACTTAATCTTGATAGTCGATCTAGCATAGGTAGAGAATCAAAGGAGTTCATCAGTTTAATCTGAACTCCTGGAAGATATAAGTGTAGAAGTAGATAGTGTTTTCACTTTCAAAAATGTCATATCAAAGGGTTGCTAGTCTAAATGCACCTAAAGAAGAAAAAATGTTAGGAAATATAGCTAGGTAGGTAGAGATGACTTTGATGCTAATCATGTTGTAAATTTTCAGAAATAGCATCAAGAAAGAGAGAAATTTGCGCCATTGGATAAGGCACTGGTCTTCACAAGCCAGAGATATGCAATTCTGGACACCTCCCAAAAAGGAGCTGCCCTCCCCAAATGGAGCCACTATTAGTCATCAGCATTTTTGCATGTTTTGATGACTAGATTCCTTGGCTGAGCTTTCTATAAGCTAATCTCAAATATATCAATTTGTCATCTAGAAAACACCTCAAACAATTTTTTGTCTTCCTACCCCTCCCTTTCAACCTATGATGATAATAGTCTTCAGTTTCCCTACCTATCACAATTTAGCAAAGCCTCCTTGTCTATAACTGTCATAAGCTTGTCTCTCTACCATCAAAATCCCTTGTTTTTCATACAACCCACTGTCCAACATTTGAAAAAGTGCCTACCCCTCTATCCCTGATCATCTTGTCATGTGATAACCTACTCATGCCTAAGAAGCCATTCAAGAGCTGTGACAAAGTATGTAGGTATAGGTGGTGGTGTTTTAGGGAAAAATCCTTGGCAAGACTCTCTTAAGCCAAAAACCCTATTTTTCATCATCATGTCAGCCATCAGTTTCTTCTCATACTACAAAAAACACCCTGGTCTATCCTTAGGTCACACACCACTAAAGGGTTGCTTTGTCTCTTTTCAGCAAAGCTCAAAAATGTTCAAATCAGGAAAAGACAAAGAGTTTCCATGTCTGAAGAAAGATGATCAGATCAGGCATGATCTCCATGAAACACCAAAGAAGCTCTCCAATGTTCAGAAGCATATATTTTTTTTTTTACATCTCTACAGGGGTGTATTGAGAGATGATAGTGTGTAAATGGGAGCAGAAGAGAAAACTCAACAAGGTTACCATTTTGTGACATTTTTCCATCATGAATCAGATGAAGTGTAGTAAGTGAAAGAAAGCAAACATACAGGTTTCAAATCCAAAGGGTACCTAAAGAAAAAGGTCATTCATCAAAGACAAATGAACACAAAGGATTAGGTGATGTCTCTCTTCAGCGCACCATCCTATCTCCAAAGGCATCTTTGCATGAGCTCTCAAAAAGGTGTCCTAGCCCTGCAAATCACTCTATTTCAAGGAAGAATACAGTCTTTGATAGAAAGAGCTTTAAAGAAAATTAGGCATCATAGTGAAGGTGTAAGATGGAAAGCTACTTCTTATATCTTACCATGAACTTGGACTTTGAAAATCAGTCAAATACAAATTCACTGTACCTTATGAGAGCACAGTCAGGAAAAAGGAGTTACTTCAAGAATACACACAATGAGCATTTACCATTTACAAATCACATTGTCTTCTCCCAGGTTTCACAGTGATGTTATGCAAAAGAGATATACATTACAGAAAGATCCTCATAAAGCAAGAAGACAATATGTTCAAATGATTTCATCAATGATAAGTGGCAAAAATTTAAAATAGACATATATTCCCCATAATCAATCAAGCATCAAATAATTGATAATATACAACACAACAACAATATGATTCCATTAATCTTGGCTCAAAAAAACATAAACATACTCCACATATTCTATTATAGTTGAGTTCAATACAAAAGGCTCCACAAAGCTCTCCCTAGGCTCTACTCTCCTATAAACCTCTCTCTCTAACTGACTAACTAACTACGAAGTCACTTCTTTCCTGCCTATTTGTCCTTCCGACTAACACTGTCATTATTTTCCCCTTTTGCACTCATATGTTCCCTTGCACTCCACTGCCTTTTGTTTCTTATTTATCACTAGGATTTATACTGTTTGTTTCTTGTCTCTCGTCTCTTCCATTTGTGACGTTATATGTTTATGCCCCGCCACCTGCCTCCGGGCCTTCCGCAACTGTGACAACTCCATATCTACCTTGATTGTGCTCTGCCACCTGTCTTCTGGCTCTCTGCGACTCCAAAAATGTTATGTTCAAAACAAAGTCCCCAACTGGCCCTGACAACATGATATTGACTCATCTCGAGTCAATATTTCCCTGTTGTTGTAGCTTCTGGTGGTCTGTTGGCTTCTAGTGCTATCCTAGTTTCTCCTGTTGCTTCCATCTATGTCTTTCCTTGTTCTGTTTTGCCCTATTCCAACGAAGGCCCCAACTCGGGAACCTTGCTTATTGTTTATGTTCTGAGCTCTATGAACTCAGTTATGGCTTGATGCCATGCCTTAATCACAGGTTCTATTTCAGTGACGATTCTATCAGCCTAAGCTGCATCCATTACCTATGTTAGTTTGTTGAACACTTCGTGGATTTTGGGTTCAGCTTCAGCTGCCATTTTCTGAATTGCCTCTGCCTTTTTCTTCACAGGTTGTCGTAGGTCCCTAAGAAGCTATTTTTTTGTTACTGAGTGTTCCGCGATGGCCTAACTTTTTTTTTTCAAGCATATCTACTTGGTCATACAATTTATTTCTACTGACTGGATCTGTGGTCCCCCTAATTTCAAGTACAATATTATGCAGTTGCTCTGAAACCGCTTGTGCTTTCATTGTTAGAGAATTTGAGCATTCATGTAGTTGCTCCAACAGGTTGTATGCTTCCCTGGTTGTTGTTCCGAGTGTGTCCTTTATGTTTTGGATTTCTCTTTTCGTCTTCGCTACTTTCTCGACATTTACTGTAGAGGGATATGGTAATGTTGGTCTTGCCACTAAACCTTCCCAGGATAGATGATCTACTTGATTAGTTACAGCAAGCCAAATACTTCACTAAACTAGATTTAAAGTCAAGATATCACTAGGTTTGTGTTAGAGAAGAAGATACGTATAAAATTACTTTCAAAACCAAGAAAGGTTTATATGAGTGGTTATTCATTATGTTTAGCCTATGCAATGGAACAACTTCATTTGTGAGAATAATGAATGATATATTGCACCCTTTTATAGATTCATTTATTATTTTCTATTTAAATGATATACTGGTATAAAGTGCTACCTAGGAGGAGAACCTATCAAATTTGATATAGGTGCTAAATACATTAAAGAAGACCAACTATTGGAAAATATCAAGAAGTGTGAATTTTCATAATATTATTTGATTTATTTTTGGTTTATAATAGGTGGAGGAGAGATGAATGTAATATTCCCAAATGGGGAAAGCAGGAATATAGAACAAAATGCTTGAAAAATCAGTGCAAACATCACATTAAAATATGAGACCAACATGGAGCCTTTCCATTAATCACAATAGCAGTAAAATAGTACAACATAATGAAGCACAAGTAATATAATACAAGCCCACAAGCCTCCAATGAGTAAATCCCTCAAGAAAGAGGTGTTGCTACTATATCAAAAATGCCGGAACACTGCTACAACATAGTCATAAGAGAAATTCTACAACAAATGAATACACAAAAGATAAAATGGATGATATATGCCTCAAAGATAATGTACAATGAAGATCAAGGCTCTATACAACCTCCAACAAGAAACCTAAGAGGGTTTTCAGAAATACTCCAATATAAAATAAATGAACCAAAGCCCTAGGGCTGAAGATTCACTACAACAATACAGCTAGAAATATGTGCCTGATCTGATATGGAAAAGAACATAGCCTTCTCTAATAGGCTCTCTATATGAAAGGTTGATCCCTTCACTAGAAAAACCTCTCCCGAGATAGTGTATTGAAACCACGCCTGCAAGTCCTCCCTAAAATAACGCAATCCAAGACTGAAACTGCACTGTAGGGGCAAAGAATAATGTGGCCTAGTGCCAAATGCTGCAATAAGGCTCAAGGTCCTTCCTTAATAGCCTCCCAATGGAAAGAAACCTTCCTCCACCGAAAATCTAGATCAGAAATCACCCAGATGTATTCTCCATTGTTGCACCCTGCAACTCAGCACATCTCTCAATAGAAACTATGATATAGAATAAAGATGGAGCTTGGCCTGATGCCGGATGGTGGAAATATAGTGAAAATACTCTTCCTGACTGGGCCCTTGAATTCCCCCGAGGATGAAGGTTGGATTCCCACTCGGGAACACCCTGGTGCTAAACAACACTGCAATCTTAGCTAAATAGCTGAAGAGAGCCAAAAGTTTTGACATACCACAATCAAATAATAATCCAAAAACATAAAAATATAACATATCCTTCTATGGCTGCCATCCCCTTCCTTATATAAGTGGCGAGCTTCCTCACCCTTTTCCCCACTCATTAAAGTCACTATCTCCATGCATGAGATCTCCCTCCAAAACTATTATGTCCCTCAATAAATGTCCACTCCTCCATAATAATGTTGTTGATTTGGTCAAATTTGACCCAGTCTTCATGCTCCGACACTTTTTCACACATAAGGGTGCTTAAAAAAGCTACTAAGATGATCTCCTTTCACATTAGCAGTGATTTTATTCCTACTAAGGAGATTTATGGGTCTCCATACCCTCTTATTCAACAAATTAAGAAGCAAAAGCAAAAATTAATATTCCAACTAGCTCATGGCTAATTGGGAATATTACAATGAAGATATATCCTACCAAGATGGAGGCCATCATGAAGTGGTTAGTGCTTAATAGTGTTTTTGAGGTTAGGAGTTTCATTGGGCCTGCACAATGCCTGAGGAAATTCGTAGCCTTTTTCTCAGTAGTAGAAAAATCACTTCATTCCATAATAGTGAATGGAAAGAGTTTCTAGTGGGGAAAAGGTTAGTAGAAGGACTTTAATGATTTAAATAATAAGCTCAATCAAGCAATATTTTTTGAATTACCGAACTTGTAGTAGCTTTCTGAGGTGGAGACAGATGCAAGTAGGTATGTTATGGGATTAATTTTGGTATAGTGTGTTAGGTCCCTATATTACTAGTATAATCCCTTATTTTTATTAGTGTAACCCCTTTATTGTTATTATTGTACCCTTGTAACCCCCATTTTGTTATTATTGTGCCCTTAAATTATTATTGTTAGGTCGGCTAGGATTACATTGTGGCCCACTAGGATTACATTATGGCCACATGGACTCATATATATAGAAAGGAGGTTTTGTAAATTGTATCATCGAAGAATTTTTCAATTATGTAATGTATTGGAGGTTTCCCCCTCGAAGTGGTTTATTTCTAAGGTGTTGATATCTCTTTTCTTCTATTTTTGGAGCTGGTTACACAACATTTGGTATCAAAGCTTTGGATTCTAGGGTTTCGCTGCTCCAAACAGGTCATCGTGGAATTTTCGGTATAAATTTTTTTCTACAAATTTTCATAAGCTGAAATTTTTAGGGTACGAAGCCCAAATCCTAAGGAACCTCTTAAAAATATTTCAGATCTTGGTTCGCAATATTGTCGGAGATATGATCTGTGGAAGTTAGGTCTTTTTTCAGGCTCCTAAACAGGTCATCGTGGAATTTGTGCTATAACTTTTTTTCTACGAAGGTTCAGAATCGGAAATTCATATGGTGCGAATCTAAAATCCTGAGGAAATTCATCAAAAAATTTCAGAGCTTGGTTCGCAATATTTTTGGAGATATGATCTGTGGAAGGTAGTGCTTTTTCAGGCTCCTGAATTGCATCTCAAAGAGGTGATCGTGGGAAAAGTTCAATAACTCTCTCTCTGGGCATTGGATTGGAGTGCCGTAAAAAGTGGTCACAAGTACACAGACTGTAGTTTCTTGGCTATCAATTTTAGAGACAAAGGACAAAACAGTGGCACGTGGCAAGTCGTACAACTTCGCTCTACTGAACCAGTCCATAATTAGGTCATTGTGGGAGATTGGACACAACTTTGTCTTGGAGAATCCAAATCAGGTCAGACCTGTGGCATTCGAAAGATAATTCAGAGGGCTACGTTGGTACCGAAATTCAAATATTGAAGTGCTGCAATCACAGAGATAATCCAATTTCAATATCGAGCTCCTCAAAAGCAAGAAAAAGGTGTGTATTGTTTTTCCGAATTGCATAAGTCTTGTTTGAAGAATCAAATTGAATTGATTCCAAGGGCATATTGTAGAATAGATATCAGTATTAGGTTCTAAAATATGCCCTGTAAAAATAATTCAACACCCATTAAGCCTTCAGAAGGCTCTACTATGACTCATGAAGATGAATAATTGCAACATGATCTATCAAAATTACAAGAGCAAGTGCAACAAATTTCACTCTCACAAAGAGCAACAAAAAATGAAATGGAAGCTTTGAATAAAGGTGTGGAAGTGAAGATGGACGGTTTGAAGAAAGGCATGGAAGCTAAGATGGATGGCATGGAAGCGGACATGAAAGACAACATGGAAAACATGAAGAATGATCTCAAAACAGACATTGAAGGTTTGACAAAGTTGATACAAGAAATGTTTCCTAATGGTGAAAAGATAGTAGAAGAACCTCATGATGAGAACAAAATAAATGTTAATCATGATTTCATAAACTCTAATGTTGGCGGGAAGAACCACCATATTCAAAAAATGGATATGAGGAAGTTTGATGGAAAGGATCATGTAACATGGATACTACAGATGGAGCAATATTTTGATCTCCATAACGTGCAAAACACACAAAAGGTACGCATTGCAACTTTACATTTAGAACAAAATACATTTGTATGGTATCGATGGATTTTCTCCCGTAAAAAAAATGTCACTTGGTCAATTTTTATGGAAGAAATGATAGCACATTATGAGGATACAAAGAGCAACACCTTCTTTAGCCAGTTGATAAATCTCAAACAAAAGGGTTTAGTGGGGCAGCACATTGAGGAATTCCAAAAATTGAATATAAGGGTAACTGATATTCCAGAGGAACACAAGATCGATCTCTTCATAGGCACTTTAAAGGATAATATCCAACATGAAGTTCGCGTTTTGGAACCAGATTCATTGGAGAAGGCATTCAGGCTGGCAAGAAAAGTTGAATGTAAAATAATGGCGACAAGGAAGCCTACCACTCAATTCTATAAAGAAGGAAGTGTTGCTATGCCTAGATTTCCAAAACCTACAAGGTTGACACCACAAAAATTGGAAGAAAAAAGAGAAAAAGGGATTTTCTATAGTTGTGATAGCAAATACACTAAAGGATATAAGTGTGCTGAGAAGAAATTATTTTACATAGATTGTGAAGAGGAAGAATAAAATGAACAAGAAGAGGATATACACCAGGAACCAGCCCTAGAAGAGGAAGAAATGAATCTGACCATATCGTGTAATTCATTGGCAGGAATTACCACTCCTCAAACTCTCAAGATAGAAGGACATATCAAGAAGAAAAAGGTAATAGTGTTGATTGATTCGGGTAGCACCCATAATTTTATTCATTGTAAGGTAGCCAAGGAATTGAATTGTTTCCTATACCCAGCACCAGAATGTCAAGTGATGGTTGCAAATGGAGGAACTATAAATTGCTCTGGAAAATGCCATAATATCAAGCTAACCATGGGGGAATATGTATTTACTAGTCCAATGCTTTCCATTCTTATGGGAGGTGTTGATGTTGTACTAGGAGTGCAATGGTTACAATCTTTGGGGACGGTAGCTTTTAATTTTCAAGAACTTTTCTTGATTTTTTTTCAGAAGGAAAGGAAGTCAAATTACGGGGTATTTCCGGGAAGCCAGGAAAGATAATAAGCTATAATGTCATGACAAATCTTCTAAAGAAATAACAACGAGGCGTAATTGCACAATTATGCTCACTAGAAGTTCCAACATCAAAATCATCTATTTCTGCAAATCTCCAACAAGTCTTGGACAATCATTCCAAGGTGTTTGAAACTCCCAAAGGACTTCCACCTATTCGTGATCATGATCATGCTATTCATTTGATTCCAGGAAGTGTTCCTCCAAACATCAGGCCTTATAGATATCCTTACTTTCAAAAGAGCGAAATTGAACGTATGATTGCAGAAATGTTAGAGGCGGGTATAATTCAACCTAATCAAAGTTCTTTCTCTGCTCCTGTAGTATTGGTACACAAGAAGGATGGATCATGGTGAATGTGTCTGGATTATAGGGAGCTCAATAAGCTCACCATTAAAGATAAATTTCCCATTCCTGTGATTAATGAATTATTGGATGAATTACATGGAGCAATTTATTTTACCAAGTTGGATCTTCGTTCAGGATATCATCAGATTAGAATGAAGACTGAAGATATTCCAAAAACAACATTTCGAACTCATGAGGGTCATTATGAATTTTTGGTCATGCCTTTTGGCCTTACCAATCCACCTTCTACATTTCAAGGGTTGATGAATTCCATTTTCAAACCCTTCCTTAGAAAATTTGTGATAGTATTTTTTGATGATATAATAATCTATAGCAGGTCTTGGAAGGATCATGTTGAACATGTTGACAAGGTGCTCAAACTATTGTAGGACAAACAATTATATGCAAAAACATCCAAATGTTTCTTTGGAGTACAAGAGGTGGAATATATGGGTCATATTGTATCTCACGAGGTTGTAAAGTAGACCCTAACAAAATTAAAGTCATTAAGGAATGAAAAGTCCCCACAACCATAAAGCAGTTGCGAGGATTTCTTGGGTTAACAGGGTATTATCGAAAGTTTTTTAAGAATTATGGGAGAATAGCAGCACCTTTAACAACATTATTGAAGAAAGATGCATTTTCATGGACTCCTGAAGCAACTAAGGCCTTTGAACATATTAAAGAGACAATGTGCCTAGCACCGGTCTTAGCTACACCAGACTTCACAAAAACCTTTATTGTGGAATGTGATGCCTCAGGAAATGGAATTGGTGCTGTTTTAATGCAGGAAGGAAGACCCATTGCTTTTGAAAGTCATCCAATCAAAGGAAAGTATTTAGAGAAACCTATTTATGAGAAGGAAATGTTAGCAATACTGCATGCACTAAAGAAATGGCGAACTTACCTAATGGGAAGACACTTCAAGGTAAAAGCTGATCATGATAGTCTTAAACACTTTTTGGAACAAAGACTATCTTCAGAAGAGCAGCAAAAATGGGTCACAAAGATGTTGGGTTATGACTTTGAAATAATCTACAAAAAAGGAAAGCTTAATGTTGTTGCAGATGCACTCTCGAGAAAGAATGAAGAGGTGGAAGCATTGCTTTGTGCCATTTCTATTATCCAACCAGATTGGATAACCGAAGCAAGAGATGAATGGAAGAAGGACAAAAATGTATGGACACTCATTCAAAAGTTGCAGCGAGATCCTAGTACATCTGATACATTTAGTTGTAAAAATGATTCCTTATGGTACAAAGATCGCTTATATCTTTGTAAGAATTCCCAACTAACACAAAAGATTCTTCTGGAAATGCACACTTCTCCTTTAGAAGGACACTTAGGATTTTTTAAAACTTACCACAGGGTGAAGAAAGATTCTTTTTGGGATGGCCTTAAATTTGATATTCAAAAGTTTGTGGCGGAATGTTTGGTTTGTCAGCAGAATAAAGTTGAGACAATTAAGACCCCAAGACTTCTACAACCTTTATCCATTCCAAGTCAACATTGGGAGGAGATTTCAATGAATTTTATCACAGGTTTACCTAAGTCTGAAGGAAAGAGTGTTATCATGGTGGTATTTGATAGACTTACCAAGTATGCACACTTTTTTGCATTATCTCATCCATTTAAAGCAAGTACAGATGCTACTACATTTATGGATAGAATTCAAAAGCTACATGGAAGCCCAAGAGTTATTATGAGCGACAGAGATCCCATTTTTACTGGAAATTTTTGGACGAAGTTATTTTCTTGTTTGGGTACTCAATTAGCTCATAGCTCATCTTATCATCCTCAATCTGATGGTCAAACTAAGATAGTAAATAAATTTTTGGAAGGATATCTTCGTTTTTTTTTATCTGATAAACAAACACAATGGGTCAAGTGGTTACCTCTCGCTGAGTGGTGGTATAACACTTCCTTCCATACTGCAGCAAAAATGACCCCATTTATGGCACTTTATGGATATCATCCACCATCCATCACATCATATTTAGGGGAAATTTCGAAGGTTCAAGCAGTGGAAGATCACATCGAGCATCAACAAGAAGTTCTCCAACTCTTAAAGGATAACCTGAATTTGGCACAAAATCGAATGAAACAACAGGAAGATCAACATCGCAGCGAGAGAAGTTTTGATGTAGGAGATTGGTTATTTTTACGGCTACAACCATACAAACAAATGTCCCTCAAGAAAGCTAAGAAGGATAATAAATTATCGTCAAAGTACTATGGTCCTTACAAGGTGTTGCAAAAGATTGGTACTATGGCATACAAATTGGAGCTTCCTGCTTCTTCGCGAGTGCATCCAGTTTTCCATGTTTCATGCTTAAACAAGGTTATAGGTGAAAATATTCCAGTTCAAACAATCTTGCTAGAACTTGATGAAGAAGGAAAAATCATATTGGAACCTGAAGCGGTCACGGAAACAAGAACTCGACAGCTACGGAATCGATCAATTTCAGAGTATCTCATCAAGTGGAAGAACTTACCCACTGAATATTCTACATGGGAGGATGAGAAGTTTATAAAAAAGCACCCAGAGCTACTCAAGCATTGAGGACAACACTTTTTTGAAGGAGACTGGCATGTTAGGTCCCTATATTACTAGTATAATCCCTTATTGCTATTAGTGTAACCCCCTTATTGTTATTATTGTACCCTTGTAACCCCAATTTTGTTATTATTGTGCCCTTAAATTATTATTGTTAGGTCGGCTAGGATTACATTGTGGCCCACTAGGATTACATTATGGCCACATGGACTCATATATATAGAAAGGAGGTTTTGTAAATTGTATCATCGAATAATTGTTCATTTATGTAATGTATTGGAGGTTGCCCCTTCGAAGTGGTTTATTTATAAGGCATTCATATCTCTTTTCTTCTATTTTTGGAGCTGGTTACACAAAATAGTGAAGAAGGCATGTATCTTGCCATTCTAAATTATTTCATGGGGCGGTTCTTAACTACCCTACCTACAAAAAGGAGTTATATGCCCCGGTGCAAGTTGCGAAGAAGTGGAAGCACTATTGGATGGGAATGAATATACTAATTGACACAAATCACTAGCCACTATAGCACCTATAGGACTAGGGCAAGCTATAGTAGACCATGAATTACAAGTGGACAGGGTTTTTACAATAGTTTCATTTGGTGATAAAGTACAAGAAGGGTAACTCAAATAAGTTAGTCGATTTTCTCGCAAGGCCACTAACATCAAATATCATTACTTTCAGAAATTTTATGCACATGGATCCATTCACCCATGATGCATATGGAGAGGCACATTCAAATGATGAGGACTTCAAAGAGGTGTTTTAGCAGTCGTAAATCTAGATTCATGTGCATGATGGTGATAGCAAAGTTGACTAGCATATTCAGAATGAGTTACATTGTAGGCTCGATAAGTTATGCTTCTAAGGGGGAGTGTATGTATTTAATAGAGACGCTCACACCTCCAAGTTTGTAGGACACTTTAGTGTAGGGAAGATAGTCACAAAATTTTAGAGGTATTTTTATTGGTCTAAGATACTTAAACAAGTAGCTATTTTCATAAGAGGATGTGTGTTTTGTTGTACCAACAAACCTAGTAACATTAATTAGTGTTTATATCATCCCTTACTTATACAAACTCATCCTTGGGAAAAAAATTCCATGTATTTTGTGGGATGTTTACAAACAAACAGTAAGAAAAATGACTATTTATTCATATTAGTTGACAATTTCAACATGATGTGTGCTTATATGCCTTATAAAAATACCATCAATAGGTAAGAAGCAACAAACATGTTCTTTGGACAAGTTTGGGTGCACTTTGGGATACCATGGAGCATCACTCCAGGTAGGGAAACAAGATTTATCAGTTCATTTTGGACTACATTGTGGGAGAATATGGACATGAAGTTATAGAGGTATACAACATTCCATCCACAAACATCATGGGAAAAAATAGTCAATAGGACTTTTGTGCACATTTTGAGGGGTTATAATTAGAAGCACCCAAATACTTGGGATGAAAATATGGTATATATACAATACTCTTATAACAAATTAATCCATACTTCTACTGGTAAGTACCCATTTGAAGCTTGTTTTGGATATTTTTCACCTTCACCTTTGGAAATTTCATATGGGAAGTAAAGAGTAGTGAGGGAGTATCTTATATGGGGTGCCTTGATGGAAGAAAAAATTGTTGAGAAGAACTAGAAGATCCATATATAGGTACAAGATACATTGTATATGTCACATGAAAAATACAAGGCTAGGTGTGATTAGCATTGTACAAAGAGGTCATTTAAGGTGGGAGACAGAGTATGGATAAGGTTGAAGAAGGAGAGGCTATAGGGCCCTGATAAGAAAATAAGGGCTCCACAATATGGTCCCTTTGAGATACTTAAATAAGGTGGGAGATAACTCCTATAGACTTAGTCTACCCCCATATATTTGAATTTATTCAATGTTGAATGTAGAAAATTTGAAAATCTATGAGCCTTACGTGCTAGATTAGAAAGAGGAACATGTACCACCTTCTTTAAAGGATTTCGAACTAGATGCTCAAGTAGAGTTGATAGAGGATACAATTTTGAGGAAGGGGTCCAAAAATACAAGACAAGATAGCATGACATTTGGTATATTGGGTTTAAAGGACAAATTCCAAGAAAGGCTAAATGGTACACTGAAGAGGAGGTGGAGGAAATATTTCCTCACCTCATTTAGTAGAGTATTTTTGTTTTTGTGACAAAAATACTCCAAAAATGGGGAGGTGTGATCCATATTGTATTATTGAATTTTTTTTTCATGCATCTCAAATATATTATAGTGGAAAAAGTGGATGAATTAGCTCACATGACCATTTTTAATAGTGAGACCCATTTTGGGAAATTAGGGTCTGGAACATTTCGAGAGCAATTTGAGGAATCAATTAATTATTTTTTGGGCTACAAAATTTCCACTTAAGTGAAAAACCTTTTTATGCTATTATACACATATATACTATTGGATATCTAATACATTAGGGTTATGGTTTAGAATGCATACAATTACTAGAAGTCCAAGAAGCCTTGGAAGTTGAATCCAATGGTCATAATATTTTATTTGTGTGTATAATATTTAATGAAATTCATTCATTCCCATTGGGTTATTTTGGTCTGCACATTCTAAGAATGGTATTAGAGCTAAGTGCTCCTCTACCCAAACCTAATTCTTCCCCATCCTTATTAAAAATTTTTGTTGAAGTTGCTATGATATCTAATTGTGTAATATTCCTAATTAGCCCAAGCTAATAGGAATATTTCACTTTGTTATAATTTTATTTATTGATGAATAAAATGTAAAGGACATGAAAAAACTCCTAAAACATGAAAATAAATCAATGCCCAATGTGAACAAAGACAAATCAGGGCTTTCTTAATAAAAGCCATTTTTGTGTGAACAGGATTGAGCCACTTGACTGGGTCAACAGGACCAAATCACTAAGAAGTCCAGATACATAGAACCACATTGAAGACCCAGCGCAGTTCTAGAAGGAGGATCCCATGTGAAAGGGGTTAATTCATTTGAGGTGGTTTAGGTTTTTGCACATCCTCATCTTATAAAAGGAAGGAGAAGGCTCAAGAGAAGGTAGTTGAAGATATTCATAAATTAGTCCCCTTAGGCTAATTCTAATTCTCTAGGTTGTTTAGCAAGAGAATAGTGAGGGTTTCTTGTTTACGAATCCTCCCTCCTTCTTTGAGGATTATTGGAGGAGATTGTGTTGCTTTAGTCCAATATCTTGCATTGGCCAAGCTTCACCTCCCTTGGCAGCATAATTCATATTTGGGGTTTCATTGTCTAGAGATTTGCAGCAAGTGGAATCAAATCTATTTAGATCTAAATATTTCTATTGCATCTTTTCAGTGGTGGAGTCATCTAAATCACTGGCAGGAGTGCAATAGATGTTTGGAGCTGAAAATTCAGATCATGGCATCAGGCCAAAGGGTTCTTCACTTCATCTGCATAGTTCCTTGAGGAAATTGCGTCCTTTTTGCTAGCATAGTTGTTGTGTTCACTTGACATCCATTTGGAGGAGAGATCTCCGGTGAAAGGGATATTTTCCTTCACTGTGGTGATCCATAGATTAGCCAACAAATCTATGTTACATTTTAGATCTGATCTGTTGTGCATCACATTCTTCAAAAATTTCTAAATTTTACTACAGATCTGTGACTTAGATCTTAGATCTACTCACAACTGCTCATATTTTGCAGAGATCCCCAAGGGGAATGTAATAGAGAGCTCATTTTCTATTCATATCTATAATAGATATATAATTTTATACTCAGATATATTCTAGATCTAAAAATTAATGAAACATTGCTTCAGCCATTAAATATTACGCTATCTAACTCATTATGCATTTTATTGTGTTGCAGCCCCTCTATTTTGAGGCATTCTTTATGTAAAATCTTTTCCTTTCTCATGTAAAATGTATGAACCATGTCACTGATCTGATTTATCAATGTTCAAGCCATATTGCAGCTAAACCCTTCAGTAAATTACACTCTTGTGCTTCAGTAAATTTCTACATGCTTTAAGTCTTAGGGAATCAGGGTTTTTAAGCCTAGTTGGGGAAGGAGTTGTTTAACATAGCTAGAATGCTTTGTTTGAGCTGAAATGAAGAGCGTAGGTCCCTCATGACCTACGCTATCAGATCCAACCGTCCATGCCCTATTTTCTTACGCAGATCTCTGATATTAAATGTTTTAGTGCATAAATTGTTGCTTTTCCCCATCCTTTGTGAGTGGAATGAATCAATTTCCTTGATGCTGCATATATTAATGATAGTGAAATTTTTATGAACATATCCCATGTATTATTAGTCTGCTTCTACTCCAATTTAGTGTTGATATATTGATGCAGTCCCTCATTGGGCAGTTTCAAAGCATAATTGGGTGTGGGAGACCTGTTTAACCCACCTAGTTTAATTTGTTTCTGATCTCCTCTTGGATGTGGGTATTAGATTACCAAATATAAGGGATCCAAGGCCTGATCTTGGTTGCTGAAGCATGCATTCCTGAAAAATGTTTTTTTTAGGCATGTCTTGCTGAGCAATCCCCTTTTAGGATATTATAGTGGTATCAGAGCATGATCTCTGGCACTGCCTGTGAGATCAAGATTTCAGAAAATTAAAGAGAATAAGCAGAGATCAGAATCATGGATAGGATGAGATTACTCTCACCAATATTCAGATCCAAGAAGAGCCTATCCAAGGAGGAGGAGCAGACAAAGGAGGAAAGTTGCAATGAAACTCTAAGATGGTTTCGAGAAATGGAAAGCTGCAGTGAGACCTTTATGAGGTTTCAAGAGAAAGGAGAAGACATGGGGATTCCTCCTTCAAGAGAAGACCAAGATATCAGGTCTCCTATTGAGGATGAGGAATTTTCCATCTTTAAAGAAAAGGCTGGGGGTAACAGCGCAGTCATAACAAAGGAACCTCTAGCATCTCATGAAGAAGAAGAAGTAAGGGAAGTTGCTCCAAGAAGAGAAGCTCTTGCACTTTTGCAAGGAGTTTCAAAGAATATCACATATAGATATTGTGGCACAATCCATGAGAAATGTGCGTCAACATTATCAAATGGTGAGATCTTGAATATTGTAGAATATAAAGGGGAGACCAAGTTTCATAGGGTAAGCAATATCTACCCCTCTTTATTTCAGAAAAATGATACACAAAGAAGGCAAGAAGATCTATGCAAGGAAAGCAAGAGAACATTGGTTCATCCATCTCTCTATTATGATCTATGCCTTGATGTCTCCTCATTTGAAAAAATTTCATTAGGGAAACCTCCTGATGTAAGAAAGAGCAATGTGTTCTCTCAACATGATACATTGAAGACACCTGGGGTCAAGGGAGACACTGTTATAGCGTTGGAGACTATGGGTAAGAAGCATGCTCATGTAAATTTCATTTTATTTTATGATTTCATGTACTCTCTTACCTTATACTTGCAGGCCATAACTCCTAAAGGGAGTGTTTTACCTTACAAGCTTCATGGCCAACTATGGGCCAAGATCATTTTCAAATATGGCCACTCCCTTGATGAGCTAAGGGAGGTGATGCAATATGATGGGTGCTTCCCTAAAGCCCCAAATATACATTTCACTTTCAGCCATGGTGAAATGAGAAGAGCAGCAAGTAAGTGGCATTCAAACCACTTACCATATCTTGATCTGAAGCAGGAAGGAGATGACTTGCGCTGGTTTCTGTTGGGTGAGTGTGGGTACTCCCAAAAATTTCTGATTTTCTTGTCTCATGCCTTGTATTCCAAGAAAAGGCTGCATAATGGGAAGGCATGGTTGCTTGGGTTGACAAGAAGAAGGTATGGACATCCCATGATTAATTATGTGTCCATGCATTTAATTTTGACTACAATGTATGTACGTATATTTCTGTTTAGAGTGCATTTCATAAACATGTATGTACTTGGGAGGGATGACAAATTCGGTGAATGTGTTCATGAGGAAAGAAATCTCCCATATATATTCATACTTCAATAAGAGGGTAAAACAGTACATGGTTACTTCATTGTATATCTTGTATCTTTTCACAAAGGGCCATGTATTGAATTTATGCCATGAAGAAAAGTCTTTCATATGGGAAAATTTGGAGCATGACATGTGTTGTTTGATTCATACCCAGCCAACACCTATTATCCTACAATATTCTCAAGCTTTGAAGAAGCTTATTGCAGCAAATAGGTGGTGGGATGGCCACTTATTACACCATGACTTGAAGCAGCATGGGAAGGGAAACCTTCCAACATACACATTGCAGAGCTATTATTGGGAGGGATTTGGAAAGGAGCCACTTCAGCATTGCCAAATATGTATGAGTGTTGTAAAGATGGATCAGCAACATGACTCTTTGGAAGAGTTAAATCAGCCCACTCATTCTTCTTTTGAAGAAGAGAATAGATCCATACTCCTATCCCTTAATAGGAGAAATATTATTGGTGAAGAACATGATCATGTTGCACATGCTCTTATTTTTTATTTCATGTATCCTTACACCATGTTTTTGCAGGTCATGACTCCAAGGAAGAGTGTTATATCATGTTAGCCTCTTGGCCAATATTGGGCCCCAAACAAAATTTCTAAATTGGGCCACTCCCTTGAGAGGAAAAGGGAGATTTTGCAAAATGATGGGTGCTTCCCCAAAGCAGGGGATGCCTTGTGTTGGTTCCACATGTGGGACTATGACCCACCTCCATATGTGCACTTTTATGTTCCCATGTACATTGTTTTAATTTCCTATCCTAATAATGTACTTTTATTTTATGGGGATGTATGGGGAAAGAAGGAAGGATGGCATGCACCTCATGGGATGGCTACTCTCCATGTACTTTATGTTTTCTTGTTTCAGGGAGAGCATGGGGGAAAACCATTTTTGTTTCATATGATCTATTGTCTACTTATGGGATGAGTTATTTGCATATTATGAGAAATTTGGAGGAGCAAGACATGGATGGATGGATTGGTGAGAACTTGGCTTCTAGAGGAAGCTTATCTTGTGTTGGTGTCACCAAGGAGGAGATTTTGCAGCACTCACCTTGCAGTTGCTTGAGGACAAGCAACAATTTTGGAGGGGAGGACTGTAATATTCCTAATTAGCCCAAGCTAATAGGAATATTTCATTTTGTTCTAATTTTATTTATTGATGAATACAATGTAGAGGAGGACATGAAAAAACTCCTAAATCATGAAAATAAATCAATTCCCAATGTGAAAAGAGACAAATCAGGGCTTTCTTAATAAAAACCACTTGTGTGTGAATAGGATTGAGCCACTTGACTAGGTCAATAGTGTTAGCCCCCCTATGAAATTATTGACAAGCAAGTTGGGGGCTATGTCATTTTTGAGACTTTCAAGGAATGCATCTCCCCTGAAGACACATCATCCTTGAATTCTCCTTTTGCTTTGCCTTGTACAATTTCCCTTTGCTGATTACCTATCTAAAACCTCGCTGGTTATGAAATTCTACTCCCGGAGAGGCCCATCATTGCTCCTTACACCCTTGCAAATACCATATTTTTTCCCCTTGTCCCCTTGGTCAAAGTCCCCTTTTTCTTCCCCCAAGTTTCCCCTTGTTTATCCCTGAAAATCCCCTCAAAAATCCCTTTAAAATCTCTGAAATTCACTTTGGATAGTTTATTTCCCCTCTCCGCCTCTATCGTTACCCCTTCTAGCCTTTAATTTCATTATAAATGGGATAAAAACCCACTCCCGACCTTACAATAGGCCCAAGCCCCCTTCTGATAGCCCCCGCCCCTTTTCTTCCATGCATCCCGACGCCGTGACTGAAGCGCTTACCCCTGCGGAGGTTCCCTCTATCTGTAGGGTCAAACCATGGTACCCCCCGCAGTTGAATCATCAGGATGTGTGAAGACCTAATCTAACGGCTGTCATTCACTGCGGGGGGTCACTCCAACAGCCTCGGGTCCGTACACCTTGGCCCCTCGTAGTCCATCTCCATCGTCCATTTAAAGAGCCAGATCTAACGGGCCGCAGTCGAATCATGTCGGGTGCGTTTTTGACCGTCGATCTGTACAAATCTGATGGTGCGGAATCTGCCCGCCACGGTGGTCCCCCCCCCTACACGTACTATTCCAAACCATGTGGTTTTCATCGCACCGCCTTTGGGCAGAGGGTGGTTTTCCCCCATCGCCCAGTGATTCCATTCATCGCTCGATGCGTGTCCTTGTGTATGATTTCTAAACCGTCGTTCCCGCCCGCTAACTCCATCCATCGTGCATTATTGTACGGACACAGATGCCCAGCGCAATTGCCGTAGACCTTCTGATCTGGAGTGGGCCATCCGACGGCTATCGCTCATCCAAGATGCACGACGTTTAATGTAATTGTGCATGTGATATCTCATGCCATGGCCCGCCGTCCGTCGTCCTCCGTCGTTGATATCCGCCACGATCGATGGTCCTGATTTTTTCGCCCGTCGCTGACTTTTCCACTATCCCCAGTCCCGCCACGTCACCCCACGTGCATTTTCCGTACCTTTCGACCATTCCATTCCATATAATCCTTCATTTTCGAGTTTTTTAATGATTTTTCCATTCAAACTCCGCTCTGCAAGACCGCCACCTCCGCCAGAACAATTTGTCACCATTTCTACCCCAGTTCATCATCTGCACGGCCATTTTCATTCTCTGCACTGCCTCCACCACCCCGTCCGTGGTTTTTCTTGACAGGTTGCGTGTTTTTGCAGGTTTATCAGTGGGTAATGGTCTGCCATGATTACACAGCATTTAATGCAGTGGCAAAGAATTCTGTGCATAGGAAATTAATGCATAAGCCAGTTTTTTGCATTGGCAGAGCTTTTCTCCATTGAAGGACAGAGTTTAAGCTCTGCAAACCCTGTCCAGCACCATTAAAGCTCGATTTGCGCCATCAATGGAGCAGCAGTGACCTCGAGGCATGCAAACGCAGATATTTAGGCCTAAAACTCAGGATTAAAGCATTATGATGGGGATTAAGGGCTCAATCCAGTTTTTCAGAAGTGAAGCTTCAGATTGAAGACCCCGAGGACCTCTCAGAGATTAAATGCAAGGGAAGCCATACCACCAGGGTTTTTTCTACAGCAGCAGTATGTTTTTCTTCATCAGAGGACAAAACTCCCATGCGGTTTTCATTATGCATCGTGTCCCTGAAGTTTCCTACCCTGACAGCAGTCCTACAGGACCATGAGCATTTGTTGCACAAGTAGGGCAGATTTCATTGTTTCTTATTTTATTTCTGTTATTTCACCACATGTACCACACAGTACTGTAGTCAGAACGCCTAAGCCATACCAGGGATAAATGCAGAGATTTAAAACAGGATGGGTTTCGGCCCTCTATTCTTTTATGTGTTTAATGTTACATTTAGTGCTCACCTACCTCCTCAGTTGATCTTTTGTTCATCCTCCACTATAAAACGCAGAAGGAAATTATTGTAATGGTTGTTGATTGGATATCAGAGAAATGCAAGCATTTTCCTCTTGAGACAAGTTTTCTGTGTAATATTGTAAGATAGGCTGAGATTTGATGTATTCAGACTGAATGTTCAAGCTGTGGGAAATGTTGTACCTGACTGGTGTTGTTTTTAATATGACAAGCACATTTCTTTGGATCCTAATCTAAAGCAGCTGGTGATGTTTTCTTATCTCTGTGTTTGTTTCCATTTCATTCCATTTCTACAGGCTCACATCAGAAGTTTGGCATAAGATTTACCCTTGATAGGTACCTTATGTTGCTGCTCTCCCAGCCTTTTATGTTTTCTGCTTATATGTGTATCTGAATATTGATTTCAATTGATTTAACCAGTGTAGTGGATGTTATTTCCTGCTCTCTGATGTATGAATTAATGAAATCTATGTTTAGATGTTCTTGTTAGGATTTAGTTAGATGAGTTGAGAACACTGGGAGGTCTAGAACCCTGTCTCTGCCTCACTAGGATCTTTCCATCTCATTAAGCCTTTCTAAGATCCCTTGTCTTGCCTCTAATTTTGTCCAAGCAGGTCTGGAGTTAAATTACCTCTGACCTGATCTATAGACAGAATTGGCTGGTTCCCATTCATTCATTTTCAGTCCTTAATGTTCCATTTCACCCATCATCCATTTAGATCCAAATTCTCTAGATAACTAGCCCAACTGAAAGCTTGCACATTGAACACAAGTAAATCCTTTCTTGACTCCATTTCCCAATGGCCTTGATGTTTTCTAAATTATCTATCTTTTCCTAATTTCCTTTTTTCTCATCCTTGTCTTATACTGGACCCTTCTTTCCTGATTCCAAACAACCAAACCTAAACAATCAAACAAACAAACCCTGCACCTATAACTAGCCTAATATCTCGAACCCGAGCCTCAAAGATAAACACCTTTGACAATCATAGAGAGATCCCTCTCTGGACCTATGAGGGCTAGATCCTAAGGTCTGAAAGTGGTTCTATGTTGTCTCATCTTATGGTCTTGTCAACCTGGCCAAAACATGGGAACCCCAATATAATGGCGACTCTGCTGGGGATCTGAGTGCATTTCACCTTAAACCTTTTTAAAGACTCAGAAACTTAGAACTCTGGTTAGGTTGATAGTAAGTCACTCCTTTCTTGAATCGACCTCTATTGTTGAGTGTCCATCATACTCTTAGACAGAGCCTGGAAAGGGCCAGGTAGCCTCCAGATCTCACCCTCTTCGGAGGTGACATATCTGGTAAATTCCCTTCCAGTCAATCTCTGGTTGGATTTTGCTGTTATTGAGGTTATTCTTGAGAGGTGATAGTGCCTGAGCACTGTGGTGGACAGTGTAACCCCTTTGACATACCCTAAACCTTCCACCTGGAAACTCCAAAGTTCCTAAAATATCAAGTCTCCACTGGTGATCAGTAGGCCTGCTGATTAACTTGGTTTCACATAAGACTCCACTAGGAGACCAGCCTCTAAGACAACATCAACCACAGTAGCAAGTAGGGTTAAGCTGCTTGGCTAGGAAACAACATTCTGGCTTTTAGAACCATTCACACAAGAGCTTATCCTAACCCTGACCCACCTGAAATAGTTGACAATCCGGAGAGCATCCTCAAGGGAGCTCCTACACCTAAAAGACCAACTATTTCCAGTCACATTCATAGAGCTAATTTTGCACCAGAAGACCTAAAAGCTCTATCACATTTTCTCCCTAACCTAGACCCTCCAAACAGTTTACCAAGAGCTAGGTCATTCAGTCATCTAGACTAGCCAGACCGTGAGCTTCGCAATACACCCTCTCATAGTGGTCAACATACTAGGGACAGAGGAACCCCTCCATCTACACCACCTGATATCCATTTCATTCAAAACTTGGGGCTCTCCCACCCTAGATCTGCCCAACAAACTCCTACTGGTCCTAATATCCCTGTCATCCATATACCAGCTGCTCAAGTTAACCCTTTACCCCATAAGAATATCACCATGGCAGCATGGTATGCTCCCTTAGTATTACCCCAGCCCTTGTTACCCTTACCAAATGATTATCAATCAAATATCCCACACTTCACTGCAAAAAAGTGCATAACAGCTCAGCAACATGTAGATAAAATGGAGGATTCTTTTGACTACATGGAAATTGATGACGAAACTATAAAAATGAGAATATTTGTCCAAAGCTTAGGGGGTGATGTAAAGAAATGGTTTAAAATCTTACCTCTCGGCAGTATCCAAGATCTCCCTGCATTGTATCAGACCTTCATAAACAAATGGGAAACTAGGGAAAATCCTCGCCAACTCCTAGCAGAATACATGAGCCTTAAAAGGAATGTAGGGGAGAGTGTCCATGATTACACCACTAGATTCAACAGCATCTACAATGCTCTCCCTCCACATATGAAACCTCCACAAGGCATGGCCTTAGCAAAGTACCCTGATGGGTTTGATGCTGACATGGCCTATGAGCTCAGGGATAAAGAGTACACCACATTGGAGGACATGCAGAAAGGAGCAGTGAACATAGAGGCAAACCTGATGGAGAAAAGAGCAAGACTAAGATCTGAAAAGAGGGTAACATATAGGGATGACACTATAACCTCCACATCAGATCCAAACTATGACAGATTATCTAAAAATGTGGATAAGCTACAACAAATGATGGAAAAAATGGTTTTCACAGTTAGCAATTAGAACAAAAACCAGAACTTTAGAAGAAACAACAATGCTCCCAACAGACAGAGAGAGTTAGATCAACAAGTAATTCCCCCATTCCAAGAAAACCTTTTAGATGAAGATGAGGGAATCATAGAAGAGTCTGAAGGGAATACAATAAACATGTTTGAAACAGAAGACTCAGTCCTTAACTGTGATTCAGGGGAAGATCAACCCTCACCGTCATACTGGGATGAGGAATCGTTAGAAATTGAGGATTACAGATTAGGATTTAAAAATGCCATGATGCAGGTCAGAGAACAATATGAACTTAGGAGTAAAAAGAACCAAGATACTTCCAAACCCAAAGCTCCTGAGGTTACCATCAAGAAAAGACCTGACAAAACTTCTAAAGCATCTGCTGTAAATAGCAAAGCAGCAGCTGAAAGCTCTGGAAAAAACAAAGGAAAAGACAACTAGAAGAATGAAAAACAAGGTGAGCCCGCTAGCAGTACTAGCACTTCAGTTAGTACTCCTGATAAAATTGTTCCTAACCCTGTACATAATGAGAAATCACAAACTGATACAGCCACTAAGATAGTGGCAAATAAAATAGAATTGAGCATTACAAAGGTCCAGTCCACTTTCAACCTAGAGAGTGAGATTGAAAAAATAAAAATCTCTGTACCATTATCTGAGCTGGGCACTCAGGATGTATATAAAGGCCAAATTTCGAAAGCGTTGAATCTGGGGGAAAACAACGACACTGTGAACTTAAGTGATGATCAACCTGCCCTCCTGTTTGGTCCAAAGATTGAGGGAAAGTTTCAGGAAGGGGTAGTTCCACCTTTTTATATCAGTCTCAACATTCATGACAAAATACTTCACAATGCCATGCATGATTCTAGGGCATCACACAATCTAATGCCTAAGGTGGTGATGGAAATATTAGGCCTAGAGATAACCCACCCGTACAAATATTTGTATTCATTTGACTCTAGCAGAGTGAAATGCCTAGGTCTAATCAAAGACTTGTGTGTAAGCCTCACCCAAATTCCTGCTAAGTGTATGGTCATGGATGTTGTGGTGGCAGATGTGCCACCCAATTATGGCATGTTATTATCTAGATCATGGGGAGCCAAGCTGCAAGGAACAATGCAGATGGATGGTTCATATGCCACTATCCCTATCTTCGGCCAACTTAGAAGACTGTATAGAGAAGCTCAAATTAAATTCCTGGTCAGTAGCCCCGAGAAACCTGAAAATGCACCATTATACTCTATACACACAGACCTGGATTCTTTCATCCTTTATAACGACCCATCCTTAGGAGAGCCAGCGTCAGAAAACAGAAATACAAACAATAACATAGAACCCATGGACTTTAACATAATGGCTACCCTAGAATAATACGATGAAGAAAACCATGGGTAGGGTATTGAAAACGAAACTCTGAGTGAAACAGAACCAGAAACAGGACGTAAACAACAAGATAGCCAACTCTCTGAGCCCCACACATGTCATGAAGAACAAAACAACCCGCAGCCTAGTACAGACCCTGCAGTGCAACACAATGGAGAACCCAGCTGTAGGGAAGGAAAAAATGATGAAACGGAAAATGATCCCCTATGGGAAATGAATTTCGATGGGTCTTGTACTAGGAAAATTGCTGGAGCAGGGGTGTGGTTACGTAACACAGAAAATGACCACGCGGAGAGCCATGCTGTGAATCTGCATTTCAAGTGCACTAATAACATTTCAGAGTATGAGGCTCTTATCCTGGGCTTGAATCTGTTGAAAAAATTAGGAGCCCGTAGGATAGCTGTGCAAGGAGACTCAGAGTTAGTCATAAAGCAGGTGAATGGTGAATACACGGCAAAACACCCCAGGCTCAGGGCATATAGGAATGATGCCATGGATATACTGGAAACATTTATGGAATATGAATTAGTGTTTGTTCCTAGGAGTTAAAACGTCATTGCAAATGGATTAACTTGTCTAGCCAGTTCATATCCTAAGACTCCAGCTGACCAGCAAATCATCATTCAAACCAAGTTCAGACCTGCAGTGCCAGACAACGAAAAATATTGACAGGTCTTTGAAGGAGACAAACAAATCGAGGATTTTTTGGTGGGAAGAAATGAGTTTGAATTTTCTGATTCTGACTCAAAATCTGATGACAGCTACCCAAGTGAGGATTCCCCAGATAAACAATAAACACCCTGTAACATAGAAATAAACGCATTTTTTGAAGAAACTGGAAATCCAACCAAAAAATGTGAGAACGCAGATGGTGAAGAAGTAGAAGTGCTACAGGCCAAAGACAAGAATATACCCAAAGGCCTAGCACCCTTGGAAGACCTTTTTTACTTTGATGATGTAGCAAAAAGGCCCACTATAGAACATGCAGATTCAGATGTGGAAGAATGCAACATAGGCACTGAAGACAAACCCAAAATGATTAAACTAGCTAGGTCTTTACCTTCAGACATGGAGAAGAAATAAATTAAGCTGTTTAAAGAATTCATTGATGTGTTTGCATGGAGCTATGAAGACTTAAAGGCCTACGACACAAGCATAATACAGCACAAAATACCGCTGAAGGAAAATCAGAAGCCTTTTAGACAAAAACTCCGCAGAATCAATCCAAAACAATTGCCTGCAGTGGAAAAAGAGATTAAGAAGATGTATGATGCAGAGATAATAGTTCCTGTGAGGTTTTCTGATTGGGTATCAAATATAGTGGCTGTGAGGAAGAAAACAGGAGATATCATATTATGCATAGACTTTAGAAACCTCAACAAAGCCTCACTGAAAGATATTTATCCTTTGCCTAGAATGGAACATATCTTACAGAAGGTAGTGGGCTCTAAGAGAATCTTCCTGCTTGATGGTTTTTCAGGATACAATTAGGTCTTAGTACTCCTAGAAGATCAACTCAAAACAGCTTTTACCACTCCATGGGGCACCTTCATGTATGTGAAAATTCCCTTTGGGTTGATGAATGCTGGCGCCACCTTCCAGAGAGCAATGGATATAGCTTTCTCAGAGGAGATAGGAAAATTAATTGTCATCTACTTGGATGACTTGAATGTCTTTTCTAAAACTGAAGAAGAACACCTGAAACATCTGAGGAAATTTTTCGAAAAATGTAGAAGATACGGTCTGTCTCTAAACCCTAAGAAAATTGTTTTTGGGCTCCAAGAAGGTAAACTTCTTGGTCACATTATATCTGAGAAAGGGATTAGGATAGACCCACAGAGAGTTGAGGGAATACTACAAATCACACACCCAAGAAACATCAAAGAACTACAGTCTTTCATTGGGAAGATCAACTTCCTTAGAAGATTCATTCCCAATCTAGCTGAGCACCTCAGAAAAATGATTGACATGTTGAAAAAAGGTGCCGGAATTAAGTGGACCGTTGAAGCCAAGAAATATTTTGAGTCAGTAAAACTTGCACTCACACAGACCCCGGTACTTATCAGCCTAGACTTCTCAAAAGATTTTCTGATCTTTTCCTTTGCCTCTGAACACACAATAGTTGCATTCTTGCTGCAAAGGAATTCAAAAGGTAATGAACAGCCAATTTCCTTTTTTAGCAAAGCCTTGAGAGACGCACCCTTGAAGTACAACACTATGAAAAATTAGGCCTATGCCCTGGTGAAGGCCTTAAAAGACTTTAGGGTGTACATTCTGCATTCTCACACCATTGCTTATGTGCCAAATATAGTGGTCAAAGATATATTGTCCCAAGACCCTGATGGGAAAAGGGGCAAATGGATTGCTATCATCTTAGAATATGACCTTGAGATAAAGCCCACCAAACTAATCAAAGGTCAAATCCTGGCCCAATTAATGGCTGAATCTAATCTGCAGGCCCTTGAAATTAACATGGTAAATGCCTTAGATGAGCAGGAAGGATTGCCTGACCCCACTGTTGAGGAGAAGTTTCAGAACTCTCCTTGGTATTCTGATATCCTTTATGTGCTCACCAACCTCAATGCCCCTCCAGAACTGTCCAAAACTAAGGCCAGATTCATAAAACTAAAAGCTAGAAACTACTGCATTTTGAATGGGAATCTATACTGGAAAAATCAAAATGGCCTATTGCTGAAATGTTTGTCTGATACTGAAGCTGAAAATGTTAAACAAGAGTTTCATGCTAGAGAATGTGGAGGCCACCTGAGTTGGAAAGCCACTGCAAATAAAATACTCAGGGTTGGTTACTATTGGCTTACACTCTTCAATGATTTCCATAAAATGATCCTTACCTGCCACAAATGTCAGATCTTTGAAGGCAGAAGAAAGCTCCTCCCCCTCCCCCTACAACCCATCACTGTTGAAGGTCCCTTTCTGCAATGGGGTCTAGACTTTATAGGGGAAATTCATCCAGCCTCTTCAGGACAACACAAATGGATCCTAACTGCTACAGATTACTTCACCAAATGGATAGAAGCCATACCCACTAGGAATGCCACTGATTTTGTCATCCTTAGGTTCCTAGAAGGTCATATCCTCTCTCAGTTTGGTTACCCAAGGAAAATAATCACCGACAATGATGCTACTTTTGGATCCAAGAAAATGGTTGATTTTTGTCACAGGTACCATATCACGCTGGGTCATTCAACTTCCTATTATCCTCAGGGTAATGGCTTGGTTGAATCATCAAATAAGAGCTTAGTGGCAATCATCAAAAAGCTATTAGAAGAGAACAAAAAATATTGGCACAACAAGTTGGTACATGCTTTGTGGGCAGACAGGCTTACTACAAAAAAATCCATTGGCATGTCACCATTCCAGCTAGTCTATGGGACAGAAGCAGTATTTCCTACCAGCCTTGGAGTTCCAGTAATCAAACTTGTCCAGGAGATCCAATCAGAGGAAGACAACATGATAAGAAGGATAAATTAGACAATCCATCTTCAGCAAACAAGGGAGGAGGTATAAAACAGAGCTGTCAGAGTTCAGGAAAACATTAAAAATTTATTTGACAAAAGAACCAAAGCTGCTGATTTCAAAATTGGTGACAAGGTTCTGAAATGGGACTCAAAAAGAGAAGACAAAGGTAAACATGAAAATTTTGACAGCTTGTGGCAAGGTCCATACATCATCCAGGCCACTGTGGGTCCCAATGCATTTTTTCTACAAGAGCTTGATGGTACAGAATTGTTTGGGGGTCCTGTCAATGGCAGGATGCTCAAACACTACATCTGCTAATTTTCATTTCCAGTTTCATTTCCATTGTACATACCATTGCAGTTCTCATGTTTAAGAAAAAGAAGAAAATGTTCCAAAAAAAAAAAAAAAGGAGAGGTTCAGATATGTTCAAAACATGAACCTCTGAAGTACAAAGATTGGCTCTAATAAACTCAAAACCTGAGCCAAAGAAGAGAAGACAGATGGTCCTAACATGCTCAAAATTTGGACCAACAAGGAACAAAGAAGAATCAGCTCTAATATGCCCAAAACCAGGGCTGAAATCAAAGAAAAGAGGTGACTCAAATATGCTCAAAACCTGAGTCACAAAGAAAGAAGGATATTTCAAATTGCAGATTTCATGCCTTTGTAGTTTTGTTTGCAGTTTTCTACAAGTCTTCGCTCCAGCAAGTCAGACAGTCTAATCCTGGCCTGGCTATTTTTCAATTTCCTACCTTAGAATGTAGGAGAAGAAATCTATTGGACAGTTTAGTCCCAGCAGATGTTATATTAGGTAGAGAAGCATATGAGGCCAACTGTTTAATCTGGTCTCATGGAGCAATAAGGGTAGATTTAGAATAGGTTGTTTTTGTTTTGAAAATAAAATGTAAAGGGTATGCAAGCTCAAATGCACCCTAAAGAAGAAAAATGCTAGGATTGTAGTTTGCGTAGGAAGTTTGATTGGGAGAAATGTTTCTGCTGATGTAACATATTCATATTGTGGCAGATGATCAAAGAAAGGGATGTGCCAAACAGCGGGCAACTGGCCTACTCCAAAGATCATTTCTAGTTTCTTGACTCCTTCAAGAAGAAGCCATCCCCATGTGGAGCCACTGTTAGCCCCCCTATGAAATTCTTGACAAGCAAGCTAGGGCCTATGTCATTTTGGAGACCTTCAAGGAATGCATCTCCCCTGAAGACACATCATCCTTGAAGTCTCTTTGTGCTTTGCCTTATACAATTTCCCTCTGCTAATTTCCTATCTAAAACCTCGCTGGTTATGAAATTATGCTCCTGGAGAGGCCCATCATTGCTCCTTACACCCTTGAAAATACCATATTTTTTCCCCTTGTCCCCTTGGTCAAAGTCCCCTTTTTCTTCCCCCAAGTTTCCCCTTGTTTATCCCTGAAAATCCCCTCAAAAATCCCTTTAAAATCTCTCAAATTCACTTTGGATAGTTTATTTCCCCTCTCCGCCTCTATCGTTACCCCTTCTAGCCTTTAATTTCATTAAAAATGGGATAAAAACCCACTCCCGACCTTACAATAGGCCCAAGCCCTCTTCTGATAGCCCCCGCCCCTTTTCTTCCATCCGTCCCGACGCCGTGACCGAAGCGCTTACCCCTGTGGAGGTTCCCTCTATCCGTAGGGTCAAACCATGGTACCCCCCGCATTTGACTCCTCAGGATGTGTGAAGACCTAATCTAACAGCTGTCATTCACTGTGGGGGGTCACTCCAACAGCCTTGGGTCCGTACACCTTGGCCCCCCACAGTCCATCTCCACCGTCCGTTTAAAGAGCCAGATCTAACGAGCCGCAGTCGAATCATGTCGGGCACGTTTTCGACCGTCGATCTGTACAGATCTGACGGTGCGGAATCCGCCCACCATGGTGGTCCCCCCACCCCCGCACGTACTGTTCCAAACCATGTGGTTTTCATCGCACCGCCTTTGGGCAGAGGGCGGTTTTCCCCCATCGCCCAGTGATTCCATTCATCGCGTGACGCGTGTCCTTGTGTACGATTTCTAAACCGCCGTTCCCGGCCGCTAACTCCATCCATCGCTCGTTATTTTCCGGACACGGATGCCCAGCGAAATTGCCGTAGACCATCCGATCTGGAGCGGCCCATCCGACGGTTATCGCTCATCCAAGATGCACAACGTTTAATGTAATTGCGCACACTATATCTCATGCCATGGCCCGCCGTCCGTCGTCCTCTGCTGTTGATCTCCACCGCGATCGATGGTCCCGATTTTTTCTCCCATCACTGACTTTTCCACTGTCCCCGTTCCCGCCACGTCACCCCACGTGCATTTTCCGTACCTTTCGACCATTCCATTGCATATAATCATTCATTTTCATGTTTTTTAATGATTTTTCTGTTCAAACTCCGCTCTGCGAGACCGCCACCTCCGCCAGAACAATTTGTCACCATTTCTCCCCCAGTTCATCATCTGCACAACCATTTTCATTCTCTGCACTGCCTCCACCACCCCGTCCATGGTTTTTCTTGACAGGTTGCGTGTTTTTGTAGGTTTATCAGTGGGTAATGGTCTGCCATGATTACACAACGTTTAATGCATCGACAAAGAATTCTGTGCACAGGAAATTAATGCATAAGCCAGTTTTTTGCATCGGCGGAGCCTTTCTCCATTGAAGGACAGAGTTTAAGCTCCGCAAACCCTGTCCAGCACCATTAAAGCTCGATTTGTGCCATCAATGGAGCAGCAGTGACCTCGAGGCACGCAAATGTAGATATTTAGGCCTCAAACTCAATATTAAAGCATTATGATGGGGATTAAAGGGCTCAATCCAGTTTTTCAGAGGTGAAGCTTCAGATTGAAGACCCCGAGGACCTCTCAGAGATTAAATGCAAGGGAAGCCGTACCACCAGGGTTTTTTCTACAGTAGCAGTATGATTTTCTTCATCAGATGACAAAACGCCCATGCGGTTTTGATTATGCATCATGTCCCTAAAGTTTCCTACCCTGACAGCAGTCCTACAGGACCAGGAGCATTTGTTGCACAAGTAGGGAAGATTTCACTGTTTCTTATTTTATTTTTGTTATTTCACCACATGTACCACACAATACTACAGTCAGAACGCCTAAGCCATACCAGGGATAAATGCAGAGATTTAAAACAGGATGGGTTTCATCCCTCTATTCTTTTCTGTGTTTAATGTTACATTTAGTGCTCACCTACCTCCTCAGTCGATTTTCTATTCATCCTCCGCTATAAAACGCAGAAGGAAATTATTGTAATGGTTGTTGATTGGATATCAGAGAAATGCAAGCATTTTCCTCTTGAGACAAGTTCTCTATGTAATATTGTAAGATAGGCTGAGATTTGATGTATTCAGACTGAATGTTCAAGCTATGGGCAATGCTGTACCTGATTGGTGGTGTTTTTCATATGACAAGCACATTTCTTTGGATCCTGATCTAAAGTAGCTGGTGATGTTTTCTTATCTCTGTGTTTGTTTCCATTTCATTCCATTTCTACAGGCTCACATCAGAAGTTTGGCATAAGATTTACCCTTGATAGGTACCTTATGTTGCTGCTCTCCCAGCCTTTTATGTTTTCTGCTTATATGTGTATCTGAATATTGATTTCAATTGGTTTAACCAGTGTAGTGGATGTTATTGCCTGCTCTCTGATGTATGAATTAATCAAATCTATGTTTATATGTTCTTGTTAGGATTTAGTTGGATGAGTTGAGAACACTGGGAGGTCTAGAACCCTGTCTCTGCCTCACTAGGATATTTCCATCTCATTAAGCCTTTCTAAGATCCCTTGTCCTGCCTCTAATTTTGTCCAAGCAGGTCTGGAGTTAAATGACCTCTAACCTGATCTATAGACAGAATTGGCTGGTTCCCCTTCATTCATTTTCAGTCCTTAATGTTCCATTTCACCCATCATCCATTTAGATCCAAATGCTCTAGATAACTAGCCCAACTGAAAGCTTGCACATTGAACACAAGTAAGTCCTTTCTTGACTCCATTGCCCAATGGCCTTGATGTTTTCTGAATTATCTATCTTTGCCTAATTTCCTTTTTTCTCATCCTTGTCTTATACTGGACCCTTCTTTCCTTATTCCCAACAACCAAACCTAAACAATCAAACAAAAAAACCCTGCGCCTATAACTAGCTTAATATCTCGAACCCGAGCCTCAAAGATAAACACCTTTGACAATCATAGAAAGATCCCTCTTTGGACCTAGGAGGGCTAGATCCTAAGGTCTGAAAGTGGTTCTATGTTGTCTCATCTTTTGGTCTTGTCAACCTGGCCAAAACATGGGAACCCCAACAAACAGGACCAAATCACTAATCAGTACAGATACATTGAACCACTTTGAAGATCCAACGCAGTTCTAGAAGGAGGATCCCATGTGAAAGGGGTTAATTCATTTGAGGTGGTTTAGGGTTTTACACATTCTCATATTATAAAAGGAAGGATAAGGCTCGAGAGAAGGTAGTTGAAGATATTCAAAAATTAGTCTCCTTAGACTAATTCTAATTCTCTGGGTTGTTTAGCAAGAGAATAGTGAGGGTTTCCTGTTTGGGAATCCTCCCTCCTTTTTTGAGGAATATTGGAGGAGATTGTGCTGCTCTGGTCCACTATCCAGCATTGACCAAGCTTCACCTCCCTTGGTAGTGTAATTCCTGTTTGGGGTTTCATTTTATAGAGAGTTGCAGCAAGTGGAATCAAATATATTTAGATCTGAATATTTATATTGCATCTTTTCAGTGGTGGAGTCATCTAAATCACTGGCAGGAGTGTAATAGCTGTTTGGAGTGGAAAATTCATATCTTGGCATCAGGCCAAAGGTTTCTTCACTTCATATGCATAGTTCCTTGAGGAAACTGCATCCTTTTTGCTGGCAGAGTTGCAGTGTTCACTTGACATCCGTTTGGAGGAGAGATCTCCGGTGAAAGGGCTCTTTTCCTTCACTATGGTGATCCATAGATTGGCCAAAAAATCTATGTTCCATTTCAGATCTGATCTAATATGCATCACATTATTCATAAATTTCTGAATTTTACTGCAGATCTGTGACTTAGATCTCAGATCTACTCACAACTGCTCATATTTTGTAGGGATCCCTAAGGGGAATGTAATAAAGAGCTCATTTTCTATTCAGATTTGTAATAGATTTATAATTTTATACTCAGATTTTTTATAGATCTAAAAATTAATGAAACACTGCTTCAGCCATTAAATATGGCATTTTCTAACTTATTCTGCATTTTCTTGTGTTGCAGCCCCTCTATTTTGAGGCATTCTTTATGTAAAATCTCTGTCTTTCTCATGTAAAATGTATGAACCATGTCACTGATCTGATTTATCAATTTTCAGACCCTATTACAGCTAAACCCTTCAGTAAATTACGCTCTTGTGCTTCAGTAAATTTCTGCATGCTTTAAGTCTTGGGGAATTAGGGTTTTTAAGCCTAGTTGGGAAAGGAGGAACTGTTTAACATAGCTACTATGCTTTTATTGAGCTGAAATTATGATTTTATGTCCCTCATGACCTAAGCTATCATATCCAACCATCCCTACCCTTTTTTTTTACGCATATCTCTGATATTAAGCATTTTAGTGCATAAATTGCTGCTTTTCCCCATCCTTTGTGAGTGGAATGAATCACTTTCCTTGCTGCTGCATATATTAATGATATTAAAGTGTTTATTAACATATCCCAAGTATTATTAGTCTGTTTCTACTCCAATACAGTGTTTATATATTGCTGCAGTCCCTCATTGGGCAGTTTCAAAGCATAATTGGGTGTGGGAGACTTGTTTAACCCACCTATTTTAATTTTTTTCTGATATCCTCTTGCTTTTGGGTCTTATATTACCAGATATAAGGGATCCAAGGGCTGATATTTGTTTCTGAAGCATACATTCTTGAAAAATGTGTTTTTCAGGCATGTCTTGCCGAGCAATCCCCTTTTGGGATATTACAAATTGAATTATGGATCTTTGGTTTGGGATCATTAAGTAGGAAAAAAATTGTTGAGAAATTAAACCCCATAAATTTCCCATGCCTTTGATCACACTTCGCCATCTTTGATGCTAACTCAAATACACTATTCGTGATTTCTGAAACTAATAATTGCTTCTTGTAATATTTCTCTACAGGGATGATAGGGGGAAATGAAGAAATAATGAAAGGACAACTGAAAGTATTAAATATGGCCTTATATTCAAGAATCATAACCACAATAGTGAGCTCCAGGAGTGAGTGGGTGGAAATCACGCAGTTGTAAGGCTCCACCATAGATGTCAATACCTGATGTAAAGGGTATACGATGAAACCCAACTTGTTTTTATCTATTATTTTAAGCCACTTGGTATATGAGTTGTTTCTTCTAGTATTGATCTATAAACTATCCTAGATATTCCACTTGATAGTTCATCACAAAAAATCCGATAATAATATATTAAAATACTAAAATTTTACACTATTACAATTTGATTAAAATTTAAGATTTGTAGGTTTAATTGTAATTAGTGCATGCATGCGAATATAAATTATTAATAAACTTAGATAAAAAAAAATAAGCTCACGCACAAACATAAGACTCAAGATATGTTCTATGGAAAACCCTTTCAGGAGAAAACCCAACTGGAAGGTGAGGCCACTTCGCTCTCTTTATATCTCTGGAAATATGGTTGCAAGTACAAAGAAGTGATGTTTGTGGACCATGGGCTGCTACAATGCACATATGCTCTCTTTGTTCTCTACCTCCTATATCTCCTAGCTATATTTTCTTAGTTATGGTACAAAATTCTCTAGAAGGAATGAAATGCTTTTTCCTCCTAGTGTTCTGGTTATAACATAGCCTGATAACCTATTATGGGTTAATTTTGACTACATCAACTCCTAACTATAGCTACAGAATTGACTATTCTAGATTATTTTACATCAAAAAAATGTGGATATCCCATTTTCCATGAATAATCAGGGTTGACAAGACATCATCCCGAACTATAGGTGTGAAAATAGGAAGGTCAACTTCTGAGTGGCATAACTTTTGCATACATACTCCAATTAATGCACTTCTTACGTCATTGGGAATATATATATGTGTATAATTGCATGAAAAATTTTACCCTCCAAATTTTTTTTTTGATGCCTCAAAAAACTCCCAAAAGGTTTCAGACCACATTTCACCAAACTAGGTCCTACCGGTACAAACGATCTCGTGAGTTGATTCCTCCACTTTTTCCACTCCAAATGCATCGAGATGGATGGAAAAAAATATAATGATCGAATTTAGATCAATCATATCCATAAGATAGACAAAGAAGTGTTTTCTTCATTTTTGAGTGTAGAAGAGCCATCATTCTATTTGATAAGCCATAGATTTCAAGGAACTATCAACTTTGTGTTCATTTTTAATGACTTATCTCTATAAATAATATCCCAAAATGGGGATGCAGCAATACATGAACACAAAACTGGAGTAACAGTGACAAATCAACTCATAAAATGTAAGAAGAGCACAAATCCATCATACTAATTTTACAACAGCAAAATTTATACAAGATCTTGAGGAATTAGTCACTCAAGTTAGGCAATACAAGCCTCAAGAAAACATGTACATGAAATATGAAGAACATTGCTACACAAAGAATGCCCAAGGCTATGACAGTGCAGTTTTATTAGGAACAACTGCTACTAGAAAATTTCAATACATGGATATAAACATGTATGGCTCATACAATGTTGGGAGTGAATATATAGACTCCCAAACTCAATTCCAAGACAATCCGTAAAGGATTTCCTGAAATATGCAAAAATGGAAAAATGCTGGAGTTGCAATCCTAGGACTGAGTAGTAGCTGCAGCTCAAGAAATGGATGGAGATGGCTGAAGATGATACATAAGTTGAACAAACCTCCTCCAACGGATCTTCCAAGTGAAAGGCTGATCCTAACACTGAAGATCTCACCCTCCAACAATCACTTGAAACCCTCACTACAAATTCTCACTGAAAATAACCGTCACTGAGGGATACTGCGTTCTAGGTGCAAGAAAATGGGTTGGCCAAGTGCCAAGATCTGAAATATGCTCCAAGGGGTTCCTAATTGTTACACTAAAATTTTTCACCATGACATTGAGCTATCTATATGGGTTCATCATTACCTATTTATTGCTCCCTTAGAAGTCTAAAAACATAAAATTTCCCTAAATCAAGTCTTGGAACTAGAAGAAGCTCTTAAAAATCCTAAAAAGCCTACTCTCACACTTTTCCTAGTCATTCCCTATGGTACCATAGCTAATTGCTATAAAAACTGTGGCACATCCTGCACGTAAAGCTCATAAAAACTGCGGACCTCCGTAAAAGGTAAAATAAAGAGAAAATTAAGTTCTAGAAGCCTAGCTGGTCGAATATTCTCCCAGTTGGGGCCTTCTAGAAGTGCTATTTGGTCGAGCTTCGTCCCTTCCATTCATGAACCTTCATCCCTTCATAAATGGATTTATCCCTTGGTTTTTGGAGCTAAAATACGATAATGAGAGGGCTTTATCCCTTCCTTTTTGGAGCTAAAACTACCTCTCTTCAGCTATAAATTGAGACTAAGTTTTAGTTTCAAGGAGACTTTTTTGGATACTTAGTAGTTGATACTTATTTCTTAGCTTATAGAAGAGAATTGCTGAAATAATTATGCTCTCCACAATCAACATCGTTGGTATGAGAGAGATTGCATACTCATGGCCATAATTTTATGCTGATCTAGAGAGTTGGAGTCTTGTTAAACTGAGGAAAACGGTTGTTCGAGACCCCAGAAAAACCTGTACAAACATCAAGGCGTTAAGGTTGTAAGTTTTCTTCTTTTACTCAAAGTTAATACAAATGGATTCTATTTTCTCATTGAGTTGTTCATCTATCTTTGGAATGATTTAATTCTTGGACTCCTTGATCACTAAGATAGATTATTGCTTTCGAATTATCATATTTCATAGATTCTTTTGATCTTGTTTGCCTGTCTTTGATTGCAAATATTATACACTAGATCGATAACTTCTGGAGTGAATAGATTGAAGAAGCAACTGTATTGAAGACCAAATAAGCATTGGACTTCAGGTAGGAGTATTTATCTGTAACTGATGAGAAATTATTAAGAAAAATAGTCTAGAGAAAATGGTCTACATCTGTCTGTTTCTTTCTAGATATCCTTAGGATACTAGGGAGATCGCTCTTTTCTGCAAGAGGGATTCATCCGTGCAACACAATGGCGACTCCACTGGGGAAATTCTGAACTTAGTTTTATTTTATTTTCAGTTTGATTATTGAGATTTCTTTGAGATTTCTTTGACTGATATTAGCTCAAAACTTGATTTGGTAGAAAACTAAATAGGTTCCCTGACTGTTAATCTGTATTTTTATATTTTCTCTACTTTTCCTGCCTTTCGCACTTTTTCTTTTAAAACAGAGTGGTAGACTCTGCAATCTTTAGTAGAATAAAGTGCGGTACCGCACCTTGTTCTATTAAAAACTGCGGATCTCTGGAAATTTTAGAAAAAGTAGAAATTCTATTTTCTAGCATCCCATTACTTCATTTTTGTTCTTTACCCAATTTGTCTTGACTGTCAAAGACTTCTGTGAAAAGTTTCTTTCAACAATTTCTGTGATTAAGTGATCTATTCAGTTGGTTTGCATATTATTGAATAAACAATTTTCCTAGTCCTCCCATTGCTCTGAATTAGAAACTTTTGTATACCTCAGTTACTTGGTATTTCATTACTTTTATGTTGAGCCATTGAACTTGATGCAATTGTTATTCTTATGAAAATTTGATTCTATTTTCATGTGCAAACTTATAAAACCCTTAAATTGATAAGGACTGAATTTCATTTTTAAACTACTTTTGGATGCTTTGATTTCTTGCTGGAATAAGCAGAAAATTCTTGGTTAGATTACAAACCAAGCTCAAACATCCTCAAACTTTTAGATAGAGTTAAAGATTAGACATTTCTTTTAGTTTTGAATTTCATTATTTTATTATTATTTTTAGTTTTCTCTTGGAAGAAGTTTGTTTTTGTTTCTGATCTCAATGATATAAGGAATTTCAGTTTGAGCAAAAGATTTTTTTTTTTTTTTTTGGAATTGAAATCTCTGAATTGTCTTCTTTTCAAATTTTCTCATATAGGAAAGAAAGAATTGATATTTTGAAAGTTTATGAAAATCTCTCAACTCTTTCCTCTAGATAGACTTCATTGAAAAGAAATGATTTGTTTATCATATAGATGCATTGTAGCGAATTTTGAGTCGGGTTATTAAAACATCATCAAGTTTCATTTCCATACCTATTGTCCTAAGAAAATTCCAATTAAAAGTAACGCTTAATTAAAATAAATCTAGATATTTTATATTTTCTAGGGTTCTTTTCACCAATATAGCTTAGGCTAGTGTCTTGGAATAGGTTTTAGTTAACTCTCCAAGACAATAAAAACAAACAAGTAGTTGATATTGTGGTAGGAAAATCCAATTGTAGCATGTATGCTCTGGGAAGCTTCTCCTAAAGGAGTCAAGCATGAGATCATATCTGAACCAGTGAGGTAATCATACCTATCTCATTGGGAATGATAGAAGGTGTGCATGTATTAAAAACGGTAAACCTCGGATTGACCATTGTCAAGGAGCCTGGGGTAACTTGTCGGTAAACCTTAGATTATGTCAAGGAGCCTTCAAGGGGATTGAGATTATTAGTATGCCCTTGTGTGTATATAGAATCATAGACTATTCCCCCAGGTATATGTGTTCTTGTTGGTGACCTTAGTGTCCATAAACTTTAGGATTATTTCCCGAGGTGACGGTGGAGGGGAGATCCCACTGTACCTGGAACAGACATTGGCTAGACTCACTTGGAATCTCCAGAGGGTTATATTTACTTGAGATGGTTTAAGTGGAGAAACTTGCACTGGTATGTTTCATTAAGAAGGTTGTTGCGGTAACTGTTCCAACCGTCATTTCTGCATCAAAATTCTACGATGTTGGATTTCATCACCAACTAGTGTTTTTAGTGCAAAAATATATTGTTTCTGTGTGGATTGATCTCTTATATTTTTATAGGCGTGTGATTCATTTTGATTGTTTCTTTAGCGACTTTAGGGTTTTTTTGAATATTTATTTGTTTTCATGTGTCAAAATTTTTAATCGTGGCTGAATTACCAAGATGATCACGTAGAACTCAAGGGAAACCCCTTGAGTACACACCAAGCCAACTAGAAGGACTTAAATCTCTGATACCAAATGTTATCGATAGAACTGGATTAACGGAACAAGGAGAATCATCTATAATTATTCATACTAATTCTGAAGTAAATCAACCACCAATAGTAGAACATACTCCAAAAACAGTTTCAATTTCCGAATTAACTGAAGTTTCTTCTACAACAAGTGAATTATCACCTAAAGAAACTGAAATTTCTGAACCGGAAACTGAGCTTGCTACATCAGAACCTATTTTAGAATTTGTTACTCCAACTTCCAATTATCCTGATTCACCCAGAGTAAGAAATCGGATTACAGAAGATCTTCCTTCTGGTCTCATTAGTATTGAAGAAATCACTGATATAGAGGAAGAAGTTTTTCTTCCATCAACTCAAGAAACTTTAGAACTTAGAGAATGTGAATCAATTTTTGACAGCCCTTTTAGACAAGATGCTTGGTATTATTCATTAACAGATTTTATACAAAACGTAGGTCTTCAGTACTCACCACCCTGAATTCCCTTTTTCCCTACACTAATAGGTTATAGACCTCAGCTAAACATGTCTAGTGTGTCATCTTTTTTTACTGAATCGCCAGAAACATTTTTGTATGGTGGTTCTTCTGTTCCTATAGGCTATCATTTTCTCTCTAGTACATTCTCAGGAGCATCTCCTCTTCATAACAAATCAATTTCATCATCTGGTCCAAATGAATCAACAATGAACAATGAGCAAGTTTATATGATGTCTGGAAATATCCCAAACCCCGGTTCTCAAGGTAGTAATATATCGCTTGAGGGGAAATCTCAAAATAGTCAAATACGACTTGGGGGAAACCTCAAGGATAGTGTTAGTGTCAGTCTTTGCAGCCTTCCTCCAGTGATCAAACATGCTCTTACAAAGTGATTTTGAGGTGTCAGGATCAAATTTTGTCATTTTAGTGAGCCTTCAAGCAAAATTTGCTCACTAAGTACTAGGTCTAGGGTTTGCTTTCACTTCTTCCAGAGTTGTCCAAATGTCGGTCCATGTCACCATTCAGCTGAGTGTACCATCATTTAGAGGGTTTTCATCATCATTTCAAGTTCCAATGGGTCATTTTACACCTTGTTCATGCTTCAGTTGTGCCTAGGAAAGGTCCATTTCCCTCTCTTAGGGTTTTGGAGGTAATTTCTCATGGATGGTCAAATCATCAGCAAAACTTGTATCTTGATGTTCATACACCTTCCCTAATCCTTAATGTACCTTATTAAATACTTCCCATCACTGAGATTCCCCATATTCCCCATTTTCACACAAACCCTAGTTTCTTGCTACAACTTGGCAATTTTCTAGGCTAGGCCTGTGTTTTGCCCTTTTGGACCCCTTCCCCTCACTCAATCTCTGAAATTCCACTTTCCCCTACTTCCTAACATCCCTCCCTACTTCCCAAAATTTTCTCAAGAATTCAGAAGCCCCTTATCACCTTCATTTTGCTTCATTTCGACAAATCCCTTGTTCCACACATCGAGATAAGTTTCACTCAAATGCTATTTTAGAGCAATAAAAGATGAATTTTGGAAAACTGAGAGAGGTTTTTTTCCAAAACATTCCAAATAAGAAATATGTCCTTCACTTTTTACACAGGTATCATTTTTTTAGAGAAATGTCAAAAATACAATCGCCTTGGGAGAATTGATGCACCTCTGAAGTGACCTTGGGAAAATCAAGATTTCTCCTAGCTTGGTTGGCAAAATTACTTGCTTGATCATTCAAATGATAAATAGACACAAATATATTTCCAATGAGCTATCATGAGCTCAATTTGGAGTTGAGGAAGACCTTCAAAAGTTGACTGCAACAGCGCTCTACCTTGAGGCAGCCTCATTCTGCTCATTTTGACAAGTTTTGGGATATTTGATTACTGACAAGGTAAATGAACTCAAAATTGATAAATTCCACTTGGGTTGGAAATCCGACTCAAATAGCTTTCCAACGAGCTATCATGCGCCCAATTTGGACACTAGGAAGGCCTCCAAAAGCCTCCTGCAAAATTCACCATTTATGACGCGGCGCATTGGGTAGGAGCGCGGCGCACTGAAGGTGTGCGGCGCATAGAGAAATTTTTCTCAGTGTAAATTAACACTGGCGCGGTGCACCCATTGAGCGTGGCGCATTGGGCTTGTGCGCAGAGCATAGAGCTCCAAAGGCTGAAACTTATCTTCCTTCATCAAAACTCATTTCAATTCGGTTCATTTGCTTCCAAGTAAGTTGACAAAGCCTGTTCATTGATTTTAGGGTGTGTTTGCTGCATGTTGAAGAGGAGGAATTCAAAAGTTTAAATGGTAAAAATATAACCCTATACCCATATTGAAATATGCTCCCTAGGGTTTGAAGAGAGGTGGTTGTATTTTGAAATTGGGTGTCAAAAATTGAACTTGCCAAAACACTTTCATTCCATTTTTATTTCTTCTCTTGTCACTCATATCATTGTTCTCACTGCTATTATCATTGTTATTATACCACAGTCCCTTCCTATTCCTACTGTCCCATATCCCTTATTCCCTTTTATTTCCATGTTTTTGAATCCTCAAACCCTATCATTTTCCATCATCTCCTTCCCTTGCTATCATTGGTGAAATCCTAATTTCCGAAGTATTCAAAGGCTGTCTCTATTGCCTAAACATACCCCCATCATTATCACCTATTCCTATATCACTTGTAAAGGTTCATAATCCCGAAGTTCCCCAAGTAGTGAGTGACTGTCCTTCCACTCTGAATTCACTTGACAGTCTATTGCATTCATGGTGATACTTCCTTGTAGCTTCTCATTTCATTTGTGGCACATTTGGCATTAAAACACACACCAAAACTCTTGTTTTCACTTTACATATATCAGCATATACTTGTCAAACACCTTGCTTTTAGCACCATGTCAGAGACAGATTCACCATATGAGCAAGGGTATGAGCAGGATAGTGATTCATCTACCGAGCTTAATATACCGAGGAGATCTCATAAAAGTGGCAGTCACATATCAGAGAGGCGCCAGAGCCTTGTTTGCAGCATCACGACGAGTACTATCTCCACCCGGGGTGGAAGGGGTCTCGTTGACTTCATCAGCAACGTGAGTACTATCTCCACATGGCATGGAAGGGGTCTCACCTTCGACATCAGCACAGGTGCAGGTCCAAGATAGAGGCAAGAGGCCGATGCAGGATGAGGGCCCCTTAGGAGGCCAAGATACTGAGTTTACATTGATTGATGTTGATGCGAGCTCTCCCAGCTCAAAGCTGAGGGAGGTCATCCAGGAGCAGAAAGCCGAGATTGGCACATTGACCGAGAGATTTCAGAGAGCACAGTGGGTGATAAACTACTTGGAGCAGCGAAACAGACAACTAGAGGATCAACAAATGATCATTGACTTGCAGAAGATCCGTGAAGACCGAGAGTTGGCTCGAAAGAGACCCGGTGACATGACACCCATTGAGCGGAAGATTTGGCTTGAGAGAGTCAACAGGAATCTTGAGAAGTTGTTGGCAAAGGCCAATAGGGACAAAGGCATGCTCAGACATATGAAGAATCACTATTGGGCCCGTACACACGTTTGGAGAGCCAGGATGAAGATCCTGAAGGCGAGATTGAGGAAAGCACTGAAACGGTGAAAAAGGCCTGATTCGCTTAGAATCTTGGCCGAGGCTTCCTTGGCTGAGCATGAGGCATGATGGGGGACCTTCACTCCTAATTTTAGAAAATTTGGAGAATTGTTTGTCATTTTTGAAAATTTTGGTTGCAAAACAGGTTTTTCCGCCCGACGCGTCGCGCCACCCGATGCACGCTTATGATTGGGACATCTTCTGGAAGAAAAATTGACATTTTTGGATTTTTCATGGAAATTTATGCATTTTCAGGAATGGCCGAAGCATTTCATCACATTCTGGGCTGCCTAAAGGGCCAAAAACACCATGAAAATCACCTTTCTGCCACCTTTTGCACCAGCAGGAAGTAGTCTTGGGAGAATGAAGTTTTGGAGGGGTAAATGAGCTCCAAATTGAAAATTCCACTTGGGTTGGATAGAAAACATCCAGAGCTTTCCAACGAGCTATCACGACCTCAATTTGGATTTCGAGAAGTGCTCCAAAAGCAGGTCCAAAGTAGCACGGCGCATAGAGCTTTGGAGCGCGGCGCATAGAGGAATTCAGCCTATTTTTCACCTTCCAGCTAAGGAATTCGGCCAGTTTTGACTAGTTTCACCTCTTGATGTAATTTTTGATCTAGCTTGATGTAATTTGGTAACCATGATTTAATTTTTGCATGTATTTACTTGTTCTAGATGATTCATTCACAAAAAAGTGAAAATCAAGTGAATGGATCAATTTCCTAGCTTATAGAGGCAAGTTGTTTGGCTGCCTAGATTTTAGCTCTTTGTTTAGAATTGGTTGAAATAGCTCCTAGAAGGATGAGATCGACCCCTAGAGGCATGGGAATGGGTTGGGATGGTCTATATCATGTATTTTCTGAGTCATTTTCAAAGGTTGGACTGGTTGGACTCTTGGGAATAGTTTGGCACCCCATTGTATATCCATTTTTAGTTTTTGGCAAAGGAAAGACTAGAGTTTTGCAGCACTTGTTGGGATCCTTGTGGCTTCTGAGTTTTGGTGATGTTTTTCTCCATGTTATTGTAAGTTTCATTAATGTTATATGTATGCCATTTCCCTTCTCTATTCTTCTGAATTAAACAAATGAGTAATTGAGGTAGAATTCATTGATATGCTGATGCTCTGCCTTAGACTTTTGTTTAGTTTTACATGTTTTTCTTCAGTTTGAAGAGGATCCTTCTTCTCTCTTGCTCTCTTCAACTCCTCAGCTGTCTTTTCAATCCATTCACTTGATCAAAGACATCAAAGCCACTGCCTACCTCGCCCCAACTTGAACTCTGCAAGAAATTGGCCTCATCCCCAAGCCCACAAATTGTCTTTCCCCTTTTTCCAACAAAACCCCTAAAAATCAAAATCAAACCCTCCTATTTATTTACTAGCCTAAAATTAGTATCCATTATAAGTCATCTCAGGCCCTATTGGACATCTTTTTCCGAGATAGACCCAGAGAGATCCCTCTCCTGTCCTCGTAGGGCTAGCTACGATGCTGAGTGTGGTTTAATGTTGCCTTGAGTTTTGCCTTATTTCAGCCTAAGGTAGATTCAAGCATTCAACATAGTGGCGACCATACTGGGGAAGAAAATGGTATGCTTGTTGGTGTTATTTGTTTTATAAGCTACAGAAGAAGCCTGAAGTTATGCCAGGTAGCCTTCGAACTGCTCTTGCTCTGCGAGTGCATAGTAGATAAACATTGCTTCAGTCAATATCCGATCTAGCTTATGAACGTGACACTTGACTTGTGGATTTTCTTGCCCCAGTACATGTATCAAGATCAGATCTGAAGGTGGACAATGATCAGACATAAGAAGGCTGAAATCATTCACCTGGTGACTCCAACTCAATGTAGAGACTCCACTGGAGGACTGACTCTTTCTCTGAGAAAATGGAAGGATCTTACACAAATTTCAGGTATCTAAAGTGGAATGGTATTCAGGATCTAATCTACTTTCTTGTAAATTACTTCTTTGCTGGTCTTGAAGCTGTCCTGAAAGTTTTTCAGAATTTGTTGTATGATAAAGGTGATCAAAATATTCACTCGACCTATTCAAAAAGTGTAAATACTGAGTTTCCCTTTGATCCTGGCCTCCTTAATTTTCCCACATCTTATGATGACTCTCTTCAGAGTGATGAGCCTAAAGAAAACAAAACTGATCCCGCAGCTGTTGTACATACCCCTACACCTTGTACAATTCTAGATTGGTACAAACCTCTTGTTTTACCTTCTGTTCTTCATGATTTCCATAAAAATTATGACCTATATCTACCAAGATTTGACGGTGAATGTAACAATGTCAATGCTGAGCAACATGTTCAGAATTTTGAGACTTTTCTAGATCTTTTTGAAGTTGATGACGAAGATGTTAGTATTAGGCTTTTTGCTCTTTCTTTGCAAGGCAAAGTGAAGAGTTGGTTCAAAGCCCTGCCTGATGCGAGCATCTCAGATTTCCAGCAGTTCGTCGAAGTTTTCCTTGACAGGTGGATGATCAGACAGAACCTTTTCTTGATTATAGAAGAGTATAACCAGCTAAACAGACTGCCAGGGGAGACAGTACAACAGTTTTCTGCCAGATTTAACCAAGTATATTTTTCAATGCCAGCTGATATAAGACCTTCTCCTAGATCTGCTCTCTTGCACTACCCGGGTGCCTTTGATCCGGAAATGGAGTTTCAGTTGAGAGAAAGGAATATTGCAACACTTCACGAGATGCAGAACACTGCAGTAAATGTAGAGGCTCATTTTCTGATCCGAAGGGCAAGGTTGAAGGAAGAAGAGACGAAAAACATAGATCTGGAGAAATCGACATCTCTAGAGGTCAAGCTGGACATGTTGGTAAGTGTAGTAGAAGGGATGATGAAAAACAAAACCACAAAGAATGAGTATAATGTTCAAGCTCATGGCTCGCTGATTGAAGAAGAACAAGTTGCTGGTCCAAAACATTTTGTTTCTTATTCCGATTGTCATAGTGATTGTTTTATAGATCATTGTGAAGAAGAGAGAGTTGTTGATATGATATGTATGCTTGATGATTTACCTCATTTTGATCAGTATGATGATGATTATGTTCTCCAAACAGAAGCTAATCTTGCAGACAAATCAATAGCTATTTTGTGGAAGGAGGAAGTTCACTTTCAGCAGCTCGAGCACAGTGATCAACCGATACATATCAGCTATGACAGTGACGAGGAAAGTGCAGCATATTTTGAAGTAAGTGAAGGTTCTTTGCCTTTTTTTTTTTATTCATTTCAGTTCATCAGAGATAACTTCCATGCAATCAGAAATCAACTGCCAACAAGCCTTGATCTAGACCATCTTGAGCGCAATGAAATCCTTGTTCAAGACTTCTCATATTCAGATTTGCAGCCCCCAAAAGCCATTGATTTTCACGATGCAGATGAAGACATGGAAGCTAGCACATATGATCAAATGATACAAGATGACTCTGTACCATTCTGTTTTGAATCATTTCAGTTTTTGAAGGGTAAATTGCATAGTGAATCTTCAAATGAGCAACCTGTTGGAAATCAGCAATCTCTCAGTGTTAATGTGGAGGATGAGATAGATAACGAAATTCTTGAGTAGCCTATAGCATCAGATTTGCAGCCACCAAACAGAATTGAAGGTGAAATTACAGATGAAGGTGTGGAAGATGAAATACATGATTTAATGATGCAAGAGGATTTTGTACCCTTTTATTTCGAAGCATTTCAGTTTATAAGGCAGAATCTTCGTAATATCTCTCAAGAAAAATATGAACAACCAGTAGGATGTCAGAAAGTTTCAATGGATACATCACAGCAGTCTTCTCAAGTTTTTGATGATCCTATTGCTGATGTGTTGGATGATGTTTGCAGTCAAAGTATTTCTCCATTGACTTTATGTAAGGTTGAAACGTGTGCTGATATAGAATTGATCCGGCAGCCAGTCTCTTTGTCATTTTTAGCAGGAGTCTCGTCACAAAGCTCATCACAAAGCTCAAATCAAAGTTTGCATTCATGGTATGAGGAGAAGAGAAGTAATCCATTGGATGAGCTAAGTCCTAATGTGCATTTTGAGATCCTTATGCAACATGAATTTCAAGATCCTTATGCAGTGTTTTTGGAGGCGGATAGAGAATCCATAGTATTCAACAGATCTGTTCACAAGTTTTCATGGGAGTTGCCTTTCAGTGGTTCTCTCTTTTTGTTCATAAACGAGCACTTGCGGAGAATCCAAATAGCAGCTGCAATACTTACATGGTTGCATTGGTTGTTTCATTTCACTTGATCAGGTGATGAATGAAATTTTTAGAGTAGGTTGTATTGAATAAGCTCTACTTTGAGCATATTTTTCAGTTTGTCAATTGTGTTTAGGTATCGAGTTAGTTTTCAGTTGAGTGAGAGTCAATTTGTGTCATCAATTCATCAGTTTTCAGTCATGCATTTCAGCTTGAGTTTTTTACTCCATTGCCCAATGGATGAAGGCACTGTCTGCTTCCCAAAGATCTGTCGTTCTTGGCACCTCCAAGGAGCTACCATCCCCATTGGAGCCAATGTTAGTGTCAGTCTTTTCAGCCTTCCTCTAGTGATCAAACATTCTCTTACAAAGTGATTTTGAGGTGCCAGGGTCAAATTTTGTCATTTCAATGAGCCTTCAAGCAAAATTTGCTCACTAAGTACTAGGTCTAGGGTTTGCTTTCACTTCTTCCATTGTCCAAATGTCGGTCCATGTCACCATTCAGCTACATGTACCATCATTTAGAGGGTTTTCATCATCATTTCAAGTTCCAATGGGTCATTTTACACCTTGTTCATGCTTCAGTTGTGCCTAGGTAAGGTCCATTTCCCTCTCTTAGGGTTTTGGAGGTAATTTCTCTTGGATGATCAAATCATCAGCGAAACTTGTATCCTGATGTTCATACACCTTCCCTAATCCTTAATGTACCTTATTAAATACTTCCCATCACTGAGATTCCCCATGTTCCCCATTTTCACACAAACCCTAGTTTCTTGCTACAACTTGGCAATTTTCTAGGCTAGGCCTGTGTTTTTCCCTTTTGGACCCCTTCCCCTCACTCAATCTCTAAAATTCCACTTTCCCCTGCTTCCTAACATCCCTCCCTACTTCCCAAAATTTTCTCAAGAATTTAGAAGCCCCTTATCCCCTTCATTTCGTTTCATTTCGACAAATCCCTTGTTCCACACATCGAGATAAGTTTCACTCAAATGCTATTTCAGAGCAATAAAAGATGAATTTTGGAAAAATGAGAGAGGTTTTTTTCCAAAACATGCCAAATAAGAAAAAAATCCTTCACTTTTTACACAGGTATCAGGGTTTTAGATAAATGTCAAAAATACAATCGCCTTGGGAGAATTGATGCACCTCTAAAGTGACCTTGGGAAAATCAAGATTTATCCTAGCTTGGTTGGCCAAATGACTTTCTTGATGATTAAAATGATAAATAGACACAAATATATTTCCAATGAGCTATTTGGAGTTGAGGAAGACCTTCAAAAGTTTACTGCAACAACGCTATGCCTTGACGCAGCCTCATTTTTCTCATTTTGACAAGTTTTGGGATATTTGATTTTTGACAAAGAAAATGAACTCCAAATTGAAAAATTCCACTTGGGTTGGAAATTAGACTCAAATAGCTTTCCAACAAGCTATCATGCGCCCAATTTGGACACTATAAAGGCCTCCAAAAGCCTCCTACAAAATGCACCATTTATGACGCGGCGCATTGGGTAGGAGCGCGGCGCACTGAAGGTGCGTGACGCATAGAGCAATTTTTCTCAGTGTAAATTAACACTGCCGCGGTGCATTGGGCTTGCGCGTAGTGCATAGAGCTCCAAAGGCTGAAACTTATCTTCCTTCATCAAAACTCATTTCAATTCGGTTCATTTTCTTCCAAGTAAGTTGACAAAGCCTGTTCATTGATTTTAGGGTGTGTTTGCTGCGTGTTGAAGAGGAGGAATTCAAAAGTTTAAATGGTAAAAATATAACCCTATACCCATATTGAAATCTGATCCCTAGGGTTTGAAGAGAGGTGGTTTTATTTTGAAATTGGGTGTCAAAACTTGAACTTGCCAAAACACTTTCATTCCATTTTTATTTCTGCTCTTATCACTCATATCATTGTTCTCACTGCTATTATCATTGTTATTATACCACAGTGCCTTCCTATTCCTGCTGTCCCATATCCCTTATTCCCTTTTATTTCCATGTTTTTGAATCCTCAAATCCTATCATTTTCCATCATCTCCTTCCCTTCCTATCATTGGTGAAATCCTAATTTCCGAAGTATTCAAAGGCTGTCTCTATTGCCTAAACATACCCCCATCATTATCACATATTCCTATATCACTTGTAAAGGTTCATAATCCCGAAGTTCCCCAAGTAGTGAGTGACTGTCCTTCCACTCTGAATTCACTTGACAGTCTATTGCATTCATGGTGATACTTTCTTGCAGCTTCTCATTTCATTTGTGGCACATTTGGCATTAAAACATACACCAAAACTCTTGTTTTCACTTTACATATATCATCATATACTTGTCAAACACCTTGCTTTTAGCACCATGTCAGAGATAGATTCACCATATGAGAAGGGGTATGAGCAGGATAGTGATTCATCTATTGAGCTTAATATACCAAGGAGATCTCATAAAAGTGGCAGTCACATATCAGAGAGGCGCCAGAGCCTTGTTTGCAGCATCACGACGAGTACTATCTCCACCCGGGGTGGAAGGGGTCTCGTTGACTTCATCAGCAGCGCGAGTACTATCTCCAAATGGTGTGGAAGGGGTCTTGCCTTCGACATCAGCACAGGTGCAGGTTCAGGATAGAGGCAAGAGGCCGATGCAGGATGAGGGCTCCTCAGGAGGCCAAGATACTGAGTTTACATTGATTGATGTTGATGCGAGCTCTCCCAGCTCAAAGCTGAGGGAGGTCATCCAGGAGAAGAAAGCCGAGATTGGAACATTGACCGAGAGATTGCAGAGAGCATAGTGGGTGATAAAATACTTGGAGCAATGGAAGAGACAATTAGAGGATCAACAAATGATCATTGACTTGCAGAAGATCCGTGAAGACCGAGAGTTGGCTCGAAAGAGACCCGGTGACATGACACCCATTGAGCGGCAGATTTGGCTTGAGAGAGTCAACAGGCATCTTGAGAAGTTGTTGGTGAAGGCCAATAGGGACAAAGACATGCTCATACATATGAAGAATCACTATTGGGCCCGTACACACGTCTGGAGAGCCAGGATGAAGATCCTGAAGGCGAGATTGAGGAAAGCACTGAAACGGTGAAAAAGGTCTGATTCACTTAGAATATTGGCCGAGGCTTCCTTGGTTGAGCATGAGGCATGATGGGGGACCTTCAATCCGAATTTTAGAAAATTTGGAGAATTTTTTGTCATTTTTGAAAATTTTGGTTGCAAAATAGGTTTTTCCGCCCGACGCGTCGCGCCACCCGATGCGCGCTTATGATTGGGACATCTTCTGGAAGAAAACTTGACATTTTTGGATTTTTCATGGAAATTTATGCATTTTCAGGAATGGCCGAAGCATTTCATCACATTCTGGGCTGCCTAAAGGGCCAAAAACACCATGAAAATCACCTTTCTGCCACCTTTTGCACCAGCAGGAAGTAGTCTTGGGAGAATGAAGTTTTGGAGGGGAAAATGAGCTCCAATTTGAAAAATTCCACTTGGGTTGGATAGAAAACATCCAGAGATTTCCAACGAGCTATCATGAGCTCAATTTGGATTTTGGAAAGTGCTCCAAAATCAGGTCCAAAGTAGCGCGGAGCATAGAGCTTTGGAGCGCAGCACATAGAGGAATTCAGCCTATTTTTCACCTTCCAGCTCAGGAATTCGGCCAATTTTGACTAGTTTCACCTCTTGATGTAATTTTTGATCTAGCTTGATGTAATTTTGTAACCATGATGTAATTTTGGCATGTATTTACTTGTTCTAGATGATTCATTCACAAAAAAGTGAAAATCAAGTGAATGGATCAGTTTCCTAGCTTATAGAGGCAAGTTGTTTGGCTACCTAGATTTTAGATCTTTGTTTAGAATTGGTTGAAACATCTCCTAGAAGGATGAGCTCGACCCCTAGAGGCATGGGAATTGGTTGGGCTGGTCTATATCATGTATTTTCTGAGTCATTTTCAAAGGTTGGACTGGTTGGACTCTTGGGAATAGTTTGGCACTCCATTGTATATCCATTTTCAGTTTTTGGCAAAGGAAAGACCAGAGTTTTGCAGCACTTGTTGGGATCCTTGTGGCTTATGAGTTTTGATGATGTTTTTCTCCATGTTATTTTAAGTTTCATTAATGTTATATGTATGCCATTTCCCTTCTCTATGCTTCTGAATTAAACAAATGAGTAATTGAGGTAGAATTCATTGATATGTTGATGCTCTGCCTTAGACTTTTGTTTAGTTTTACATGTTTTTCTTCAGTTTGAAGAGGATCCTTGTTCTCTCTTGCTCTCTTCAACTCCTCAGCTATCTTTTCAATCCATTCACTTGATCCAAGACATCAAAGCTGCTGCCTACCTCGCCCCAACTTGAACTCTGCAAGAAATTGGCCTCATCCCCAAGCCCAAAAATTGTCTTTCCCCTTTTTCCAAAAAAACCCCTAAAAATAAAAATCAAACCCTCCTATTTATTTACTAGCCTAAAATCAGTATCCATTATAAGTCATCTCAGGCCCTATTGGACATCTTTTGCCGAGATAGACCCAGAGAGAGCCCTCTCCTATCCTCGTAGGGCTAGCTACGAGGCTGAGCGTGGTTTGATGTTGCCTTGATTTTTGCCTTATTTTAGCCTAAGGTAGATTCAAGCGCTAACAGATAGTACATACCTCAAGGTTAGTATCAACCTCAAAGACAGTACATACCCCAAGGTTAACCTCAGGGAAAATATATGCCTCAAGGTTAGTACGTGCCTCAAGGTCAATATCAACCTCAAGGGCGTACCCAGCTCAAGGATTGCAACCTCCTTTAGGAAAACAGTTCTATCCAGAACAACAAATGTTACAGGGAAGTGAAATTATCCAGTCAATTATCAACCATATGTTCAACCATATTATGTTATGTCTTATGTATAAACTTCATTGGGACCTTCATATCCCAGAATGGTGTGGGATCCATCTCAAGTACAATGAAATTTACAACAAAATATGCAAGTACCTTATTACCAAGCTGGAAAACAAGTTGGTTATAATCAACCCCAACAACCTGTCTAGCCTGTTATTCAAACACCTGCATCTGGTCTTGTTCAACAACCTGGTTCGAGTACACCTGTAACTCCGCCCCAAACTGCTGCTCAGACTTCTGTTCAACAAACCACACCTATTACTGGGGTGTCTACATCTCCTATCACATCCGCCCCTCAAACATTAGTACAAATTCCTCAAGTTTCTACTCAGCAGTCTAGACCTACAATTTAGACTACTATTCAATTGCCGATAGGAAAACCTGGCATGAGTACAGTTATAACAAGTCAAACTTAGTTAACTTATCAACTGTATCAAGGGCCGTATCAATATGGACCTGTTAAAACTCCAGTCTACTCGCAACAATCGTATCCTGGGTATACATATTAGACACCTGCTCAACCCCAGTATGGTCTGATTATTCCTAGTTATCCAGGGGGTACTCTGATTCCAAATGCACAACCTATTCTAGGTTATCTTGGATATCCTCCTCTTGGGACTGGTTTCGTCTCACAAGGTTATCAACAAGACCTTACCCGTCGATTTCCATTCATAGAAACTTTAGATTTACCAAATTTATCTCGCTTGACGAATGATCCTATCTATTATCATCCGTATTAGCCGCCTATGCTGCATAAGTTGCCCAGTGATATCCCAAAGTTTGAAAGAAAATCAGGAGAGGATCCTTCTAACCATGTCATGACTTACCACGCATCCAACTCATTAATCGACAATTCCATTCGACGTAGAATTTTTCAGAGAACATTAATAGGCATAGCTACCAAATGGTACACTAAATTACCACGAGGATCATTTACCAATTTCAACGCTCTAGAAAATTCTTTCCTAATTCATTTTCAATTGCCAATCAGATACGACAATGGCATGGAATTATTAACTTCACTAAGAAAATCTACGTCTACATATATATCCGATCATATTCATGAATGGAGACATAGAATACGTTTGGTAAAAGTTTTTATCCCAGATCAAATATTGGTAGAATGGTTTGTGAAATCATTGCTACCAAAGATCACTGAAGATGTAGCCAAAGAAGGATTTGTCACAGAAGAACAAGTTGTTTCTCAAGCCCAGTATCTTGACTTGGTATATACCCAGTCTGGAACTTTGTATGAGAAAATTCCCGATTTACCCTGTACTGGTCATATAACAACAACTCCTTCAGGGTCTCATGCCGCTGATAGTGTAATCAGTTCAGTTAGTACATCTAAGAGTAAGAATAAATCTTCAAAGGTTACTTCTCCCATAATAACTTTACCTGATTCACCAAAAGGAGAATCTTCCTTGGAAACTTCTGTCGATATTCAAATTGTAGATTCATCTACAAAAAAATTGAAAACTGGCAACAAGAAGAAAGGGAAGAAAAACAATAAACAGACTTCATCTCCCAACGAAAAAACTGATAAAAATGAATCAACTAATGATAAACGGAAGCCTCGTTATCCTTGTATTATCTGTGATGAGGATCATTTCACTAAGGAATGTCCGCATAGGGCCGAGGTATCTAAATTCGTCTAAGGTTCATCTACCCCTAATTTTTTGAAGGATCCTTTTCCTGTTCAAGATAGCAAAATGATTGGATCTTCCTCTAATACATCAGTAGATATTTTGATGGTTGCAACTCGATCGCAAGATTATGGTAGTAAAAATCTCATTTTTGGTAAAGAAGTAGAAAATTCTAGCTCTGCACCAGCTACATCTCCTTCGGTTTATGATCCATTGCATATCGAAAAACCGAATCCTGATTTAGTAATCAAACCTCCTGCCAAAGGTGTACTTCGTAAATCATCTTTCAATCCACATGCGAGCGCTGCTCAGAATTACAACATTGTGGAGGAATTAGCAATTTCTCCTTCCATAATGTCGACCTTGGAAGTGTTGCAATCATGTCCAGCACAAAGGAAATTACTCTTATCTGCAATTGGAGCTTTAGATCTTTAGGATTCAACTCTCATGGTCTTTGATTTAGAAAATTTTACACCTCGTCTCCCTCATCAAATGGCTTTTTAGATCCTAGTACTAGTAAAAAACAGACGTTTCTTTCGTATTGTTATTGATGAAGGAGCATCTACGTGTATCATGTCGTTAAATTGTTGGAATTCACTTGGCTTTCCAAACCTTAACCAGTCACCAATAATCCTCAAAGCTTTTGACGGAAGAGGATTCCATCCATTCGGAATTTTGCAGGATATACCTATGGAAGTTGAAGGGAAAACCATTAATTTAGATGTGGAAGTAGTTGATGCCCCTCTATATTACAACCTTCTTCTGAGTCGAAGTTGGTCTTATGATATGCCTACTATCGTGTCATCCGTCTTTTGGATAATTATGTTTCCTCATCAAGGAGAGATTGTGAAAGTCGATCAGATCTCATATTATTCGTCTGACCTAGCTTCTACTGATAGTATTCAACATGTAGGAAAAATGACTATCCCTTATAAGGATGTAGGAGTAGGTTTACTCAAATATTCCGCTTTAATGGGGATTTTTTCTATGCCTCCACCTAACGTACCGCATAATATTGCTAATATAAATATGATTACATCAAGCACTATTCCATTTGCTGATCCTTGGCTAGTGCCTTCAGAATTATAACTAGATTCATTCAATGGAGGGATGCCTTTGAGTCCTTTTGAGATAGCATATCAAGCAATATAGTAATTTTTCAATTGTTTATCAATTGATAATGATCCAATGAATGTGATCAATGAAGAATCATTTTCAATGTCAAGCTCGACTACAACATCAATTCCTGATCCTTTTCAACAAGTGTTTCAAACTGATGAAAGCATTTGTGAATTCTTGTCTGTAGATGAATTACCATGGGATGATCTCCATCATAGATCATCATCATTTTTATCTGAGCTTGATAATTTTGAAAATAATTTTTCCTCTATTTTTACTGTTGATTATGTCAAAGAACCTCAAAGTCCAATATCGATCACAAATCTGGATTCTAAAGTAAATTTAGGGAATATTTCTTCTACCATTCCTATTGACATCTCAGTAAAACCTAAAATTATTGAAAACATTCATATAGGTGCTTCATGTACACCCGATGAAATTTCTACATATAAAGCCCCATTTCGATAATTCTGCGACATATTTTCCTAGTCTTGTGAAGAAATGCCAGGAATTGATTCCAACATTGTCATTCATGAAATAAAGACTTACCTGGATGCTAAATCTGTTAGACAGCGATTACATCCAATACATCCATGAAAAGTTTCTTCCATTAAAGCCGAATTTGAGAAATTACTAAGAGCAGGTTTTATTTATCTAATCTCGTTAATCGATTGGGTGTCTAATATTGTTCCTGTTATGAAAAAAAAAGGAACAATACAAGTATGTGTTGACTATAGGGACATTAACAAAGCTTGTCCTAAAGAAAATTATCCAACTCCTTATATCGACCAAATTATTGATGATTGTGTTGGAAATGAAATGTATTCATTCATGGACGGATTTTCTGGATACAATCAAATAAACATACTTCCTGCCGATCAACCAAAAACAACGTTAATTTGTCCTTGGGGAACATTTTCTTACTGTAAATTACCTTTCGGATTAAAGAATGCTAGGGAAAATTTTCAAAGGACAATGTCCTATGCTTGTCATGACATTGAACACATTGTGAAACCTTATCTCAATGATTTACTATCTCATTCATTACACAGGAAAGATCATCGTACTCACGAGTGATTTTTATGAGATGTAGGTATTATAAGATTCACTTGAATCCACACAAGTATGTTTTATGTATACAATTTGGTAGGTTACTGGGATTTGTCATTTCAAAAGAAGGAATACGTGTCGACCCTTCGAAGGTTGAGGCCATTATCAATTTACCTCCTCCTTCCTCACTCCTCCAACTCCAAAGTTTGCAAGGGAAAGCAAAATTTATGTGTAGATTCATCCAGAACTGTGTTGAGTTAACCAAAGGTTTTACCAACCTTTTGAAACAAAATATTCCTTTCATTTGGGATGGGATCGTTGATTAATCTTTTGATGCTTTAAAACACGTGTTGACCCATGCACCATTATTGCATCCACCAAATTATAGCCAGTATTAATTTTTATACTTAGTAGCCTCTGATTCCACTATTGGAATGGTCTTAGTTCAGGAAGATGAATTCCACAACGAACATGTGATTTACTATATCAGTCAAAATCTCAATCCTACAGAGATTAAATACTCACATGTGGAAAAATTAGCCTTGGCAACAGTCCAAGCTGTCCAACGTTTGCGTCATTACATTTTGTTACGAAAAACAACTGTGATTTCTAATTTTAACCCGATGATGTACATTTTGACTAAACAATTACTCGAGGGAAAATACTCAAAATGGATAGTTATCCTTCAAGAGATTGATTTAGAATTTGAAAAATCCAAATCAAAGAAGTCACTAGCGTTCACGAAACTAATGTGTGACTTCCAAAATACTGAAACAGAAACTGTGGTAGAGCATCTGATCGCTAATGAATCTCTGTTTCCTATCATTACATTAGATCCTTGGTATTGAGATATCATAATTTATCTCCAAACCCAAAATTTTCGGCCTGAAATTTCACGTTCACATCGACGAAAGATCTGTTACCAATCCCAGCAATACAATATTGTTGGACACAAACTTTATGACATGGTGCGGATTCTGTATTTCGACGTTGTTTAACTCATGAAGAGGTTGAACGAGTTTTTAATGACTTCCATTCTGGAGCATGTGGCGGTCATATTTCTGGGTATGCCACAGCCCAAAATATATTGTGCGTTGGTTATTTTTGGCCTTCTTTATTTAAAGATTGTATTCTTGTAGTCCAAAAATGCCACAATTGTCAAATTTTTGATCGGAAGATGCGTGCACCACCCGCTCCTCTTCACCCCATAATTGATGTTGGTCCTTTTTCAAAATGGGGAATTGATTTAATTACATGTAATCCTCACTCGGTCGAGGGGCATGGGTATATTATTCTAGCAGTAGATTATTTTACCAAATGTGCCGAGGCGATGCCTACATTTGCAGAAGATGGAAAAACTGTAGCTACTTTTGTATTCAATCACGTGATTGCTTGATTTAGTGTACCCCAAGCTATCATTACCGATCATGGGAGCCATTTTCGAAAAATTATGATGACTGAACTTTCTGACCAGCTTGGCCTGCGCCATGATAGTTCTACTCCATATTACCCGCAATCTAATGGTTAGGTTGAAGTTGTCAATAAAGTTTTAACCACTATGATTAAATGGATATTTGGAATTCATAAATCGAATTGGCATACTATGATTTTCTCAGCACTTTAGGCATACCGAACCTTAACAAAAACCACAACAGGTTTCAATCCTTTTCAATTGGTCTACGGTTTAGAAGCTGTGTTACCAATTGAATGCTAAATACCGTCACTCCAATTAGCCATAGAGTTACTACCAGCTACCTCTGAGGAGGAAAAACACTTTTGGTACCTGGCACAATTAGATGACACTTGGTGCACCACTGCATTAGCAGCTGAATCTCATAAAAAACATGTTAAAGCTCAGTATGATAAAAGTGTTACACCTCGTATTTTTTCAAAAGGTGACCTAGTATTGGTATATGACCAAGATAATGATAAACTAGGAGCTAGAAAATTTGAACCTATGTGGCATGGTCCTTATATTGTCAAGCAAGTGCTTGCAAAAGGGGCTTACGAATTGATTTATTATGATGGGGTCTCTCTAGGTAAACCTAGAAATGGACTTTATCTAAAGAGATATTATGCTTGATTTTTTTTTGAAGATCTTACATGTAGATTATTTATTTTTCTAGATTAGCTACTTTAGATTAGATGAGTGTGTCTAGTTAAAAGTTTGTGTTGACTATTATTCCTGCTTATCTTGATTACTCTTGATATTTTAGATGTCGACGTCCCTTCAAGCCTACATTGGTTTTGCTGATGGTGCCTGTCGTAGTACATGGAATATTTATTCTATGGCCTGGGTCATCTATTCACCCACCGATGAGTTAGTTTCTATGCATGGGGTAAGCCTCGATCAAAAAACGAATAATGTTGCAGAATATAGCACAGTGATTTAGTTATTATTTGATGCCATTTCATTTGGCATTCGCTGTTTGATCATTAGGTTATATTATGAACTCATTGTATTACATTTAAACAGAGTATACACAATTAAAAATCTAGTGTTACTGAGATTATTCTTAAAGGTTCATCTCTTGGAAAGACAATTTGATTACATTGAATATCAACATATTCTGAGAAATTTAAATACATTGGCTGATGCATTAGATAATAATGTTATAAATAGAAATTTGCGACATTAAAACAATAAGTTAAAACAACATTCGATAAGTGTTGAACAAGATAGCCATCAAAAGTAGTCATATCATAGATAGAGTTTTTTTTCAAAAAATATTACATCATCTAGGACCATAGGTTTAAAAAACCTTATGATCCAAAAGGTAGTGATACAAAGAAAAAAAATGCAATGATCTACGATGATCATCCACTATCCATGGTGATGATCATGATAATACACTATCACACGTGCCACTCTACACAGATATCTCCGAAACTAGCCAGTAACACCAGCAACATGACTCTAGAGGCGTAAAGGAATATCATCCATAGTAGTCTCTAGAATATATCTGGTTAAACTCTCCAGGTTCTGCTCTAAATCAGTGAGAATCTCTGCTGCTTTATTCTCTGGTGGTGCAATAGCTTCTGTTCGCTTCCTCTCAAAGTGGCAGAGATTGGCTGGTCTTCGTGGACCAACATCTGCATTTAGATTTTTGTCATCAGTACTAAGACGATTGAAAAAAATAAAAATTAGAATTAAAAACACATCAAAATGATTGATTTACCTGACTCGTCCCACTATGTTCCTGGAGGAAGAGGCATATCATGATTGCCATGGAAATCTATCCTAGCATACAGAAAATCTTCGATGAAGAAGATTTGGTTTTGTATCCAATGAAAGTATGCAGGAGTAAATTGAACTATCTCAAAACCCTCTCCATGACAGGCCATGAATTGTACCCAGCGGTGGTATCAGAGCTCTAGGTTTTGCTTAAGAGTTTGTGAAATTTGGGCAAGAAAATTGTGTTGTTCTGCAAAATTTGATGCTTACTAGGCTGAAATTGAAAAGAGGGGAAGGTCAATTGGTTAGAGCACAAGATAATCCTCAACCAAGGAGGGCTAGGGTGCCATTATCTCCACCTTCCATTTCATCCTCATTAGCCTTAGAATCAGCCACAAATATGTCTTCCAGAGAAGGAGAAGTACATGAGGAAATGGATCCCAAGGAAGAAGAAAGAGTCTTTAGAAAAGCTTTCTTGGACATGACTGAGATGGTTAGGATCCTATACCAGGAGAGAAATGATAGGATTGCTGGAGAAGGGTCTAGAAACCAAAAAGAAGAAGGATATTCTTCAGGAGGGAAGAAATACAAGGATGAGTCTAAGAAAGGGAATGGAGGAAATGGTGATCCTTCATCTCCATCATCATCCTCTTCCTCCACATCATCCTCTTCAACTTCTGTTAATCAGTCACACAAAACAAAAACATCTCTTAGAAATCCTTTGTTAAAGCTTGATGTGAAGTTTGAGTTGCCAATGTTTAATGGTGATGTTAATGCAGAAAAATTGGATAACTGGATTAGACAGCTGGAAGTCTATCTAAGAATTCAAAATTTGCATGATGATGACACAAAAATCCAATTATCCTCACTGAGAATGGATGGAGCAGCTTTGGTTTGGTGGGAAGCCAAGACCAGAGAGGAAATAAAAAATCATGGTAAGATAACTCTAACTTGGAATGAGTTTATTACTGCTATTAAGAAATAGTTTTATCCTCTTGCTCATATTCAGAAGGTAATCATGAATTGACAAAATTTAGGCAACTTAAGGGACAAAATGTGCAAGATTATACCCAAGAGTTTAGAAGAAGAGCACTTCTACTTGGGGTAGACTTACAAAGTCAAGACACCTTGTTAAAATACATAGGAGGTTTTCACAGTTACCTTAAACATACTATCCTAATGTTCAATCCTACCAACTTAGATGAAGTCTGTGTGTAGGCTACACATTTAGAAGCTAGAGGAAAGAATACTTTTGATGAGGGTAGAAACAAGACTTTCAAAGGAAAGAACAAAGAGAAAAAAAAAAGGAAAAGGCAAGAAAAATGCATCTATCAAACAAGAGGGTGAAAAGGTCATTTGTAAGCATTTTTCAAAGAGTGGCCATGCAGAGAAAAACTGTTGGAAACTTCATCCTGAAAAGAGAAACCAATTTAACAAAAACAAGGGAAAGAAGAAAAATGCAGCCACTACAACTACACCACAAGATTTAGGTGATGATTCAGGTGACGAAACAAAATTTGTAGCCATAGGTTTGAAAATTTTGAAAGGGAAGGAAATTGAAACTCAAGCAAGTGCTAGTTCTTCAAACTGTTATACACAAGCTCCTATTGAGGAAGAAAGAATTGAACTGTTCCATGTGAGGGTAGTTTCAAAACATACCAAAATTGACACACTGTTTGACAATGGGTCACAAGCTAACCTCATATCTAAATACTTGTTCAAGCAGCTTAAACTTGAGACCATTCCACATCTGAAACCTTATCCACTTGGATGGATATGCAAGGATGCCAATTTGCAAGTTTCAAGGAAGTGCATATTGTGCTTTGCAATAACTGCACACTTTATTGACACAGTTGAACTTGATGTGGTGCCGCTTGATATATCCGGTATTGTTTTGGGAAGTCCTTACTTATTTGACAAGAAAGCGATCTTCCATCGCCATGAAAACAAATATCATCTTTTCAAAGATGGCAAGGAGTTTATTGTCAGAGCTCATCGCAAGAAGACAAAATGCAGGACAGGTAAAAAGGCTAGTCAAGTTAAGCAAGAGTTTTGTACTTATTATGGTCAAGCCAAAGGTTGATGTGAATCATGAGTCATTTTAAAATTGTGATGCAAAGCTTAAATCTGATTTATATGATTTAGTTGATGCACATCATGAGATGTTTCAAGAACCAACAGGTTTGCCTCCTAAAAGGCAGATTCAACATGAAATCCATTTACATCCAGATTGTCCTTTGCCTAACATATAAGGCATGTATTGCATGTCTATTATGGATAATGCTGAAATAAAGAAGCAGATTAAAGAGTTGTTGGAAAAGGGTTTCATAAGGCCAAACACTTCGCCATGTGGGTCACCGATAGTGTTGATTCCGAAGAAAGATGGAACTTGGCATATGTGTGTTGACTTCATAGCTTTGAACAAGATAACGGTAAATAATCGTTACTCACTTCCAAGAATAGATGATTTGTTAGATCAGCTGAAAGATGCAAGATATTTCACTAAGTTAGACTTAAGAAGTGGTTATCATCAAGTGAGAATTGAAGAAAGTGATATTTGGAAGACAACTTTCAAAACCAAACAAGGACTCTTTGAGTGGCTTGTGATGCCGTTAGGTTTATGCAATGCACCTGCAAATTTTATGCGGGTAATGGATGATGTCTTATGTCCTTTTCTTGATGATTTTGTTATTTTCTACTTAGATGACATCTTGATATTCAGCAAGACAAGAGAAGATCATGTCATGCATGTCAGTAAAGTACTTGATGTTTTGAATAAAAATCATTTATTTCTTAAGATTTCAAAGTGTGAATTTGGAAAGACTTCTTTGGTTTATTTTAGACACATAGTAGGTGGAGGCGCTTTGAGAATTGATCCTTCAAAAGTAGAAGCCATTGTGAATTGGCCTACTCCCAAATCCATTACAGAGGTAAGAAGTTTTTTGGGTGCAGCTCAGTATTGGAGAAAGTTTATTGCTAACTTTTCTGCCATAGCAGCTCCTATGCATGCAGTGACAAGTGTGAAGCATGCTTTCCAATGGGGAAGTAAGCAACAAAAAGCTTTCGAATCTTTGAAAGAAAATATCAGTTCAGCTCCGGTTCTTGCATTACCAGATTTGAGACACCATTTGAGATTCAGACAGATGCTAGTGATTATGCCATGGGTGCAGTTCTCTTACATCATGGTAAGCCTATCGCTTTTCATTCTGAGACATTTAATGGTGTTGTTATGAATTATCCTACATATTATAAGGAATTGTATGCGTTGGTACAAAGCGTCAAAAAGTGGAAGCACTATTTGATGGGCAAAGAAACAATTTTCCATATCGACCATCACCCTTTACAGTATTTACAGTCGCAAAGTAAATTGCAGCAATCATGACATTTCAGATGGATGGGTTTCCTACAACAATTTCACTTGGTAATAAGGTACAAGAAAGGTATTATTAATAAAGTTGCTGATATGCTTTCAAGGCCTATTATTAGTGCTAGTATTTTTCTTAAGAATGTATCTATTGTACATGAAAGCTACATTGAACAGTATGCATCAGATGATTATTTTAAAGAGGTGTATGCTAACTTGAGTAAAGGGAATCATGTTGAGGAGAATGACTATCATTCGCATAACAATTTGCTGTTTCACTTGGGAAATTTATGTATACCACAGGGAGAGAGATTAAGCATGATGAGAGAAGCTCATTCTTCTCTTATTGCTGGTCATTTCAGTGTAAGCAAAACGGTGGCACATCTGGAGAGGTATTGTTATTGGCCTCGCATGGTAGATAGTGTTACACGTTTCATTAGAGGTTGTTCATTATGTGCTACAAGAAATCCTAGTAATAGGAAGCTTGGATTGTATATGCCATTGTTGGTACCTTCTAGACCATGAGAAAGTGTTTCTATGGATTTTTTTGGGGGGTTACCATTATCTAGAAAGCAGCATGATTATCTTTTTGTAGTAGTTGATCGTTTTAGCAAGATGTGTATTCTTATGCCATGTAAGAAAACTATAACCGCTGAACAAACTGCTAATTTATATTTCCAACATGTATGGGTTCATTATGGCTTGCCTACTTCTATTGTTAGTGAAAGGGATTCTAGATTTGTTGGGAATTTTTGGTCCAATCTATGGAAGATGATGGACATCAAGTTGAAGAAGAGTACTGCTTTCCATCCGCAAACAGATGGCCAAACAGAGGTAGTGAATAGAACCATTGTGCATATTTTGAGAGGGTATTGTAGCAAGCATCCCAAGCTTTGGGATGAGTATTTGCATTACATTCAACATGCTTACAACCGGGCCAAGCACTCTTCTACAAATACTTCGCCATTTGAAGCTTGTTTTGGATATTTGCCTAAGTCACCATTAGACTTCGTTCTTGAGAAGGATATTTCCATTGATGGGCATAGTGACATTGACAAAGCTCGCATGTTCATTGAAAGAATTCAGCTCATTCATCAGCAAGTTCAAGAATAGCTTGAAAAGAGTGAAGGCAAGTACAAATAAATACATGACAAACATAGAATTGATCACAAGTTCCAGGAAGGAGATGAGGTATGGTTGCATATAAGTAAGGATAGAATGCAAGGAGAAGGTAAAAATCTGAAGCCTATTCGTTATGGTCCATTCAAAATCCTTAAACAAGTTGTAAATAATGCTTTTCAACTAGATTTGCCTTCATACATGCAAATGTATTCTGTTGTTAATGTGGAGAATTTACGTTTGTATGAACCTCCTCTTATTGATGATTCTGAAAATCATGTTCAGCTACCATCCATAGAATATTTCTCACCAGAATTTTTCGATGAGCTGAGAGAAGATGCAATCCTTGACAGAAGTACATGCACTTCAAGGAGGGGAGATGTTGAATATCTACGGGTTGGTCTAAAAGGCAGTAAACCAAGCAAGGAAAAGTGGATGGAGTTCGAACAAGTGAGGAGGTTGTATCCTCACCTTCTTAATAGGTAATTGAAAGCTTTTGAGGGTTCAAAAGCTTCCCATTTGGGAGGTGTGATCAAGAGATCAAATCCTTTGTGGAAAAATGATCAAAAATTTAGTTGCTTAGAATTGGTCCAAACCAAAACGACTGGAAAGAGCTCGGAAAAATGATCCTGTAGACGTGAACGACACTGAAAACTGACATTGTATGAGAAATTTATTCAGCTTTGAAGTTTTCCAATTTTAGTAAAAAAGAAATGGCCAAAATTTGACTTTACAAAAATATTTTATTAAAAAGAGAATATTCCACAGAATATTCTAGGAATATTCTGTGGAATATTCCATAGAATATTCTGCGAAATATTCCAGTGGCAGCCAATCACAGGGCACCACATGGCCAGCCCAAAGGCCGCCATGTGGTCCCAAGTTCAAACAAAATGGCGTTTTAAAATTTTGTGGTCGCAGATAGGTTCGACCCCGGGTCAGGGCGGTAGTAACGGAGCGGCCTAACCGTTAGGTCACATAGTGGTTCTTATTATTCATGGGTAGAAGCTTTATTATAAAGTTTTTTGATGTTTGGACGGGGCCTGAAAGGGGGCCAACCCCCTCCTTCATAGAACCAAAGCTCGAAACCGTCGCACAAAACTCATTAGCGCGTAGTCGTGAAGGTCGTGGTCTCGTGGAACCACACGCGGTGCGAAGATACTTTAATATATATGGTTTAAACCTTATATAATTTCGAATTAAACTCTAAGTTCGGTTAATCACCTCCGTTCGGTGCGGTCCTATGGACCTTATCCGTCAGCCCCCCCCCAATTTGGCAAAAATTTCAGCGGAGTGCCCATCCTTGGTGCCCGTCTCCATTTTTGTCGGGGCTATCTGGTAGTGCTCCACATTTAATGGAGCTTTTTAAGGGAACACTGGGCAAAAACTTCAGTTGACCATAACTTTGGCTAGGGAAGTCCATTTGGAATGATTTTTTTTTTGTTCTGGGGGTATTGAAGCATTCTAAAGTTGTTGGAATAGGTTGTAGAGCCATCAGGGCACTCTTTCAGTGATTTTATCAGTGAATTTTCTTGTGGAGCCACTAGGGCTTGGTGAAAGATCAGCTGTATTGGGCTATGTTCATCCATTTGAGGTGAATGAATAGTCAATTTTTACTGTTTCCAGCACTCTATTTCTGAATTTGCAGCTATTTTAGCCTTTTGAGGGTTTCTTCATGGCGTAATACTTATTTTGAGCATTAATAAAAGAGGGAAAAGCCTATTTGGAGGCTTTTGGACCTAGCAGAGGTAGCCCAAGAGGGGTGAACTGCTTAAACAAATGCTTACTATTATGTTGTGCATTTTTGCTGCTATTTTCCAAAGTTTACTACATTAAACAGTAATTTTTAATAAGTCCACTTTTCACAATGAAACTTATACAGTGATCAAAACTCATTTGTTTCACTTCAAACCATATTACTTCCATTGTAGAATACTTGACCTTGCTTATTCACACATAAAATTTGGTTAATGAATACTTTGCAAACATAAACAAATAATTTCATTACCAGATTGATTTAGTGTTTACTTCATATTTCTTTAGGCAAAGCCAGTAAGAGGGCCAGAAGCTTCTGGTTTCATCCTTTCTAGTAAAGGTGAAATAACCAGTAAAAGCCCCTACTGTCTATCTCTGTATAAGAAATATTTTGTTCACACATTTTAGATCAACGGGCCATCCGAGGCTCTCTATCTCTACCAACATCAACCGAGATAAGCTGGGGGGAAAGAGAAGGATTCCTCTCTAGAGCAAAAGAAACTACAATAGCTCCATATCCAAAGTTTTTCAACTTTGCGTTCTTAGCTCTGGTCAATTGGCCTTTTACATTAGTTAGTACTCCTTCACACCAGTTGAAGACGGTGCCTCTGAAACATTCAACTACTGTCTACATCTAGGCTTTGGTAGCCATGTGTGGAGCTGCACTCCCACAAAATCTAGCCACTGTGAACGCAACCACTTTGAGTTCAAGACATATAATGGTTTTTATATCAATGAGGTTGTCTTTTGGATCAGCTTTTTCGTTACAAAATTCTTGTTGGTAGCTAGCTATAGATTGGCCACCTTGTCTAGCCCCAAACAAGGAAATAGGTTCTCCTCTTTTGGACAAACCTGTAAGGAAGTATATATCCTCCAGCTCAATTTCGAACCGATGATCACTGATTATGAAACACTGTTCTTGAACATCCCACCTGTTCACTAGCCATGTTAAGAGCTCTACTTGAGCCCTAATGCCCTGCATTTCCCAATATTTGTATAATCCACAATTTTTCAAAATACGCATTATGGGAAAACTTTCTATAGTTGCCTCATCTACTACCTCATGTTCACATTCTCTCCATTCAAGCATTGTGGATACTTTGCAGTAGACATTTTAAAATATTTGATATAATTAAAATGGAAAAATTTGGCTTAATTTGAGAGAAAACATATTTTTATTTTTTTCACGACGCCTCCATACTTTTTGTATGAAGATAGTGCAAGCTACCGCATGCACTGTACACGAAAAGTGTGGGACCCTAATAATTTTCCTTTGGAAAATTATCGGGGTCTGCAGGTACTGTGTGTTTTACCTGCGGGACCCCGAGAGCGATTTTTTGAACCTATTTTTCTCCTAAAAAATGATTCTACGGCCTAAAATAGAATGTAAATGGATACAAATTAAGAGAAATGAATTGTGGATTACATGGAGTCGACGGTTTTGGATTCGGACGGTCGGTTCTTCTGATATCTCCTTCAGAACTTTTTCTACCAAAAGCTCTCAACTTTCACTTTGAATACAAATGGTAAAAATGAATTGGTTAAACTAATTTTTATAAATATTTTTTGAATAAATAAAATAATATTTTATTTATTTTCTACTTTGAAAGGTTGTTTTTCAAATAATTTTTACTTATCTAAAACAGGTATGTTTAATTTTTTGGGTTTTTGTGCAGAATATAGGATTTTCGAATAAAATAATCATTTTGGCAAATGAGTATGCTTTTTGTCATTTTTTTGAACTCGTTAAAATTTATAGAAAAAGTGAAATTATATGAGTACATTTTTATCACTTTTTCGAACTTGTTAAAACTTACAAAAAAAGCGAAACCATGGAGTCCTCTTTTAAGCCCTTTTCAGACTCTCTTAATAAGAAAAGATTGCCGAGTACTTGACTATTCGAACTCGTTAAAGGAAATGAATAGTCATCCCTTAAGTATAAGTTTACCCCTTTTCTAGACTGAAATGGACTATTTACGAAAAAGGTATACATTAACTAATCATGGTCAATAGAGTTCTCTCCTGCATTATTTTATCCTTTTTCGGGCTTGAGAGACTAAATTTACGAAAAAGTACACCCATGGAGTTTTCTTAAGTTTTTCTTCTGACTCCCTAAAATTGAAAAACACCGAGTTTCACCTATACTGGACTCATTAAAACTTAACAGTAAAGGAACTATAAATTATAAACAGGAATGAACCACTCCTTCTTAGGGTTCAATTTTAATACTAAGTTGGACTCATATGAAGGATGAGCATATATAACAAGAAAATGTTATCCTCCTCAAGCTTGTCAAAAATAAAGAGGTACTTACCAGAAATGGTGGGGGAAAAGAGAGAAAATGAATCCAATTATCACACTTCATTTCAGAAAGTTGTATACCACTCTTTAACATGACACTTTTTGTCATTTTAGTATTTGGATTTGGAAAATCCTTTGACAAAACAGTTAATCAAACCACATTGAAAGTCTTCATCCATTTTTTGGGTATTAGCTTTAGGTCAATCGTCACCACCTGCAATGTTGTTATGTGTTCAAGAGATCAGTTTAATAAACCATTCATTGTAAACATTTGCCTCCATTCACGTTGACCATCCATAAGTCAGTCCTTGCTAAAAATTTCTTCAAAACTTGACCTAATGGTTTCATGTCGTGGGTTTTCCTATGACAGATCACTTTCTATCGACAACAACTCATCATCTAGAAATTTGATCTAGAATCCTAACAGTACCTTGGAATCTGTATGCCCTAATGGTAGGTTTCTCGCCTTTGACGACAGGTTGCATCATTGACCTTCGATCAAATGATTCTGTGAAATGTTCGACTTCTGATCACAAATTCACATTTCATGGATTGTACTGAGTACTTCGAGAACCATTTTCATTATTGGTGGTTTCTCTCACACTTGTTAATAGTTTACATCATTGACTGGTAATCAAGTGTTTTCTACCATGTTTTACTTTGACACAATCAATCACATTGATAGAATCGTACTAGTTCAAGAAGCAGGAATCAAGACCCTAGATCTAGTTTCCACCATCCAAGCTGCGAGGAATTTTATTATTCATCATATAGTATACTACTTCTAACAGATGGTTGCATCCATACTGTGTCTACTCTTCATGTAATTCTAAAATCATTTATGTATCAGAACATGTAGTTAGTTTTGATCTGAGTATGGGAATGCCTACCTTAGCGATGATATATATATATATGCTTGCATTGAATATTTTTTTAGGGATTCAACCGGTGTGCCTGCAGCCTGATCCTCAGAATGATAAATCACTTCACTCTTCAGAACTCTTCAGAACTCTTCAAACTTTGCACTTTAGGGGGCAATCTGTTACACTGAAATTTTTCACCATGACATTGAGTTGTCTATAGGGTTCATCATTACCTATTTATTGATCCTTTAGAAGTCTAAAAACATAAAATTTCCCTAAAACAAGTCTTGGAACTGGAAGAAGCTCTTAAAAATCCTAAAAAGCCTACTCTCGCATTTTTCCTAGTCAGTCCCTGCGGTACCATAGCTAATTGCTATAAAAACTGTGGCACATCCCAAACGTAAAGATCATAAAAACTGTAGACCCCCATAAAAGGTAAAATAAAGAGAAAATTAAGTCTTAGAAGCCCAGCTAATCGAATATTCTCCCAGCTGGGGCCTTCTAGAAGCGTTATTTGGTTGAACTTCATCCCTTCCATTCATGAACCTTCATCCCTTCATAAATGGAGTTATCCCTTGGTTTTTGGAGCTAAAATCCCATAATGATAGGGCTTTATCCATTCCTTTTTGGAGATGAAAATACCTCTCTTCAGCGATAAATTGAGACTAAGTTTCAGTCTCAAGGAGAATTTTTTGGATACTTAGTAGTTGATACTTACTTCTTAGCTTATAGAAGAGAATTGCTGAAAGAATTATACTATCCATAATCAAAATCGTTGGTATGAGAGAGATTACATACTCATGGCCATAATTTTATGTTGATCTAGAGAGTTGGAGTCTTGTCAAACTGAGGAAAACGACTGTTTGGGACCCTGGAAGAACCTGTACAAACATCAACGTGTTAAGGTTGGTAAGGTTTCTTATTTTATTCAAATTTAATACAAACGGATTCTATTTTCTCATTGATTTTTTCATCTATCTTTGGAATGATTTAATTCTTAGAGTCCTTGATCACTAAGATAGATTATTTCTTTCGAATTATCATATTTCATAGATGCTTTTGATCTTTTTTTCCTGTCTTTGATTGCAGATCTTATATACTGGATCGATAAATTATGGAGCGACTGGACTGAAGAAGCACTTTATTGAAGACCAAATAAGCATTGGACTTCAGGTAGGAGTATCTATCTATAGTTGATGAGAAATTCTTAATAAAAATAGTATAGATAAAATGGTCTACATCTATCTGTTTGTTTCTAGATATCCTTAGGATACTAGGGAGATCGCTCTTGTCTGAAAGAGGGATTCATCCATGCAACACTAACTGATCTCCCAAAGGAAAGAAAGCTTCCTCCTCTAAAAAATAAGCTCAGGAAGTGGTGTTGAGAAACCTCCACTGCAACACCCTACAACACATCATTATATTGCTGCAGAAATAACGATGTAGCTGAAGGAGGATGCTTGGCCTTAATCCTGAATGTGGAGAAATGAAGTACAAGATCCTTCAATAGGCCTCTCTTGAAAGGAGAAGGAATTCCTAAACAAGAATGCCTTGTGTTAAGCAGCACAACAACTCTTCTAAACAACAAGAGAATGTAAAATAATCATACAGACCATAAAATCAATAATCTATAACATGAGTTCATATGGTTGCCTTGCCCTCCTTTTAAAAAAATGGAAGCCCTCTCTCCTTGGGTCCCACTCATTAGGGTTTTCTCCACCAAGGAATCTTCCTCCCACTATCTCTGCACTGTCTCCCAAGATGATCTCCACCTCCTATCCCAGCGTTGTTGACTTGGTCAAACTTGACCTTGTCCACATGAAAATGTCCTCTTTCACACATGGGGGTGTGAAATCCATCTCTTATGATGATCCCTTTTCACACTATGAGGAATTTTATCCATACTTTTGAAATGTATGGGCCTCCTTACCCATTTATTCTTCTCCTAAGTGAAATCAGCAAAAATCAATATTCCAATTAGCTGCATGCTAATTTTGGAATATTACGCTATATCAATAACTCATTTATTTAAATACTTATCATTAAACCATGAATTCAACGACTTCTTTAATGAACTTATCCATCACTTCGAAATATTCTTCAATTTCCTCCTCCATGCAAGGATGCTTACCATTCTTGCAATGGTGATAGTTGAATGACAACAATGACCATTAACACCAGTCACCAAGGCTTTCACATGATGTTTCTAAGCTCTAAAGGTCACACTATTTTCATCCATTTGACTTTAAATTTAAGGTATTTTGAGTTGTAGGAGAGGATATTTCAAGGAATTTTGGTAAACATATTTTGTGGAAATATTGAACATGTTTGATCCTAAAGCTAACTTGAACATATTATGTGAAAGTTGCATGATTTAGTGTATTTTCAAGACATTTTGTGAATATTTACCATTTCATGCACGAATAAAAACTATCATTGTATATTCGAAGACAAATTTGTGTTCTAAGTTATGTAATTTTACCATATTTTTTATTGGTTTTTTTATTTGAACCGAGGGTGTGCTTTACGAAGGACTTGAAGTTAAAGTTGTAGAACTTCCTCAATTTTGATGTATCATAGTTGGATAAGAGCTTCGGGAGGAAAATTTAAGGTAAAGACTAATCTAGGAGGATCGTACATGTCCAAGTTCAAGTGGCTTAAGTACAAAGGCTCAAAAATCAAAGTGTCAGAAATGTGGAAAACTTAGTGCCAAGTTGAATTTCTCGTCGTCTTGATTGCAATGGTGTGAACGGTTTGTCAAATCGAGATCATATGAAAAAGTTAGAGGCAGTAAAAATTTTGGGTTAACTTGGTGACTTGAAGGCTTAAGGAAGGCACAATTTTGACCTTTTTCGACCATCGAATTCTGGCCATCTCTCGACAGATTTTGGGAAAATTTGTGGCCTCGTTAATTTGACTCCTACGGTCAAATTCCAGTTTTTTAAAAATGGCTAATTTGTTTTAAAAAAACAAAAAATAATTAAAAAAAGGGGGGTAGCAGGCCACCACCCCTACCATCCCACCTGACCGTATGCCATATTATATTAAAATAAATAAAAAATTTATTGGGGCCGATGGCCATGACCCCACCAGACCCCATGCACCACCCACTAAATGTAATAATAATACATGGTGGGGTGGTCGGCAGTCAACCCTGCCACCCCAATCGTAACATATATTTTATGTTATATATAACATATAACAACATGGCCATATGCAGTTGGTTGGGCGGGCCACCCAATGTGGACCCAACCCTCCAAAAAACTTAAAAAAATGTGCCTCCAATAAAACAAGTGAACGTGGATTATGGGAAGATGAGATTTGATCCCCCGACCTCCCCTTAACCACTTTTTGTTTTTAACCATCAGGCCAATGGCCTTTGATTGGTTACTCTGCCCACTTTTTCTTATATAAACTCAATTTTTCACAAATGCACCTAGGCCAAGAAAGAGCGGAGCAGCACGATTTTCGAGGAAATAATTTTTATTAATTGCAGGTGGAACCATGAGCGTGGAGAAGAGGTAGTCAGAACCATGAACTGAGCCCATTTCCAGAGGGGCCAAATTTTCACTTTGTCAGAATCAGGAAAATTTTATATGGATTCTACACCTCTCAGTGCCACGAATCCAAAGGTGTTGTCCATTTCTTCATCAGAGATCTCCTATTTTCTACCAATTTCAGATATGGAGGTATAATGGTGTAATTTTTCATTTAATGCTTGTACTTTCATTTGTATTTCCACTTAATGAAAGAGGGCCTCCCCACTAATTGATCAGGGCCTAGAGACGTAGCCACTCCTGGATGAAATCCGATATCAATTATGTGTCTTATTGCATGATTTAATTTCTTCTCTCTTCTTATGCTTATGCCTTTAAAATTTCTTGCTTAAGCTACAACTTTTACATGTAATTATTTAACACAAATTAAGAAAAATATTTTGGATCAAGTGGTATCAGAGCAGTTTTTTGTATATTTGAATTGCATGTTTGTATGCTAACTAGAAATAGGCTATGAAGAGGCGACGGGGCAGTAAAGCCTTTTGATCCCGAAGAGGTACGTGCACATCAAAGAAGAAACATGGATGATGATGTTCGAAATGAGGAGAAGCTAAAATTCCTCAATACTTTCTACACCATGGCAGACCGGGTTGAGAAGTTGTTCTCTAGACTTGAGAGACTAGAGAAAGCAGGGGAGAATGCTTAAGAAGGACAAGTTTCAAGGCATGGAGATAATGGAGGAGATCCACCTCCTTCTCCTCCCGCAAGTGAAGTTTCTTCCTCCTCTTCTCACCATAATCATAGGAATTCAGGAAATGAATCTAATAAACCTTTATTTAAACTAGATTTCAAATTTTATCTTCCCATGTATCATGGAGAAAGCAATGCAAAAGCTCTTAAAAATTGGGTTAGGAAGATTGAATCCTACTGTAGGATTCAGCGGATCGAGGAGGACGAGGCAAAGATCCAATTGGCCTCTCTTTGGCTGAATGACACTGCAATTGTCTAGTGGGAGAGAAAATTGCAAGGCAACCAAAATATGGGTAACCTTCTCTCCTCATGGTCAAATTTATTTTCTTCGTTGAGAAACCAATTTTACCCTTTGGGTTATAAGCAAAAGGCATTAATGGAATGGAAACACCTAAGGCAAAGTAGAGGTAAAAATGTGAAAGACATCACTGAAGAAATTAGGAAACAAGCATTGAATTCGAGCATTCCATTAGATTCACCAGAGATTGTAACCAAGTATATTGGTTCTCTACATAATTACATAAGACATTCAATATTGTTATTTGAGCCTCCCACCATCGATGAGGCCAGTGTGAAGGCCATGCACATAGAAAGCATGGGAACACATGATCAAAGTGACCACCCAAAAAGGACTGCAGTAGCCAAAATAAGGGGAGAAAAGCCCTCTTGCACACATTGTGAGAAAGAGGGACATGATGAAGAAAATTGATGGAAGCTGCACCTTGAGTTGGGACCTGAGAGGAATGACAAAAGCAGAAGCAAAATACTGCCACCTATACAACAAAACCAAGATTCTAATTCCAAGGAAGATGAAAAGGTGACAACTATAGGATTTGCACGAGGTATACCAATTGACCTCGGGTCCAATTCAAACGATGAAATGAAGCTTGCAGCCTTTGGGATCACAACAGAAGGACCCATCGACTTGGGTTCCGATTTGGGCGATGAAACAAAAATTTCAACAGATATTGTACCAAAGATGAAAAGGACACTTACTGCGTTAGGGTTCCATGAACTTGAAGAGATTAACCAAAGCATCCAATCTGATAATACTGAGCTAAGAAGGCTCCTACAGGAAGTAAAGGAAGAAACAAAATGTTACTACGCTAGTTACAAGCTAAGGATGAGGCCTTGGAAAAGTTGCGACATAACCAATCCGAAGTAAAAAACAATCCTTCAATTTCATCTACTTTTCATGATGATGAATTCACTACTTTTGAAAAACATACTACAGGGATCGGATCCAAACTACTAAAGAATATGGGGTATCAGGGAAAATGCGTCAACATCAATGGCCAAGGCATCGTAAACCCCGTCGAAGTTGAGGAATTTCTGCATCGTGCAGGACTCAGATACACCAGAAAGGAAATGGGAGAAATCTCTAATACAACTAGTGACCAGCGAACGACAGATGATGAAATCCCTTCCTCACAGTCTAGTGATAGTGAGGGATCCATGAACACTTATCGGAGGAACACCAAGGGAAAGCACCCCAAGGTGACCCAAAACATTTAGAGGAAAAAGAATTTTTGTACTCGTTGCAACAAAGTGGGACACCAACAAGCCATGTGTCTGATGATCCATGCTATGGAAGCATCAATAGAGGAGACGAGAGATGAACCTATTCAAAAAATGAATCCACCACATTCACGGTGGTCTGCCTTATTAAGTTGATTTTTTTAGAGGTAGTATCTTGCTATGGCCACTATTGTAAATCATATGTTGCAAGTAAACATAAACATGATGGTGTGTTTCCCATCACTTCGAAACACAACGATGATGTTTTGGCATTTCCTTATGAGTAGTTGAGGTATTGATTTTTTTATGTAATCCTTGGCCAATGAGTGTGTGCTATAAACTCTCGAAAAGGAGAATTTGTTAGGTCATTTGTGGTGTTTGCATGGTTGCAAATGATGTACCAGTTTTGCATGTAGGGGATTGAAAGTGTGTGTTGAACGATTAAGCAGTGTGTTGGGTGTGCTAATGCTTTTGGTGGTCCAAAAGCTCCTCAGTGGGGAGGAATGATATAGGAGGATCGTACAGGTCCAAGTACAAGTGTCTTAAGTCAAAAGGCTCAAAAATTAAAGTGGCGGAAATGTGGAAAACTTAGTGCCAATTTGAAGATCTCGTCGTCCTGATCGCAATGGTGTGAACGGTTCGTCAAATAAAGCTCGTATGTGAAAGTTAGAGGCAGTCAAAGTTTTGGGTTGACTTTGTGACTTGTAAGGCTTAAAGAAGGCACAATTTCGACCTTTTCCGGCAACCGGATTCAGGCTAGCTCCGGCTAGATTCTAGGAAAATTTGTGGCCTTTTTAATTTCACTCCTATGGTCAAATTTGAGTTTTTTAAAAATGGCTAATTTGTTTTAAAAAATAGAAAATAATTGAAAAAAAGGGGGTGTGGTGGGCCACCACCCTTGCCACCCCACCCAAGCGCATGCCATATTATATTTTAAAAAATCAAAATTTTATTGGGGATGGCGGTCGTGACCTCATTGGACCCCACGCACCAACCACCGAATATAATAATAATAATACACGGTGGGGTGGTTGGCTGTCAACCTTGCCACCCCAACTGTAACATATATGTTATGTTATATATAACATATAACAACATCACCATACGCGGTTGGTTGGGTAGGCCACCCAATGCAGACTTGGCCCTCCAAAAAACTTAAAAAAACATGCCTCCAATAAAACAAGTGAACGTGGATTCTGGTGAGGTGGGATTTGATCCCTCGACCTCCCCTTATCCACTTGAAGTTTGTAACCATCAGGCCAACGACCTTTGATTGGTTACTCCACCCACTTTTTCTTATATAAACTTAGTTTTTCCCAACTGTGCCCAAACCAAGGTAGAGCCGAGCAGCACAATTTTTAAGGCATTAATTTTAATTAATTGCAGTTGGAACCATGAGTGTGGAGCAGAGGCAGGCGGAACCATGAACTAAGCCCATTTCCAGAGGGGCCATATTTTCACTTTGTCATAATCAGACAAATTTTATATGGATTATTCACCTCTCGGCGCCACGAATCCAATGGTGTTGTCCATTTCTTCATCAGAGGTCTCCAATTTTTGGGCACTTTCAGCTATGAAGGTATAAGGGTGTAATTTTGCATTTAATGCTTGCACTTTCATTTGTATTGCCACTTAATGAAAGAGGGCCTCCCCACTAATTGAACATGGCCCCGAGACGTAGTCCCTCCTGGACGAACTCCAATATCAATTTGGTGTCTTCTTGCATGATCTTAATTGCTTCTCTCTTCTTATGTTTATGCCTTTAAAGTTTCTTGTTTAAGCTGCAATTTTTACATGTAATTATTTAACACATCTCAATCAAATATCAACAAGTAGAGGCATCCATAATATGAGGTATCATTTTAAACATAAATGTTTTAAAAGGGTTTTTTTTTTTAAATAGGTCAATGTGAATATGCATATGAAGGTGATTGGTAATTAAAAATGGTTAAATAAGGACTATACATGGCGGTTGGTAATTAAAATAATGGAGATTAAAAATTTCTTAAAATAAAAGAAAGGTTTTGTGAATTTATTTACTCCATGTTTTCCTTAAACAAGTTGGCAGTTTTAAAGGATAAAAGTTGTCAAAAAGGTTTGGTGAAAGCCTTTGAGAAGAGATCTAAAGTGGTTTATGGGGAGGAAACTAGTGTAGGTGGCTTTTTTTATTCAATTTACTTGAAAACCAACTAATTTATGGGTATTTATTTTTTCCTTGAAGGCCTACCCTTCCTCCCTTCTTATTCTCCTTCAACATTTTGAATATTGTACCAATAACTATCAATATTTTGCTTGTTGAATTTTCATTATAAGTGGGTGTATCTTCTTTTTAAGCTGACACCATTAATTTTCTGAGCTTAAGTTATTTTAAAATGGTTCAAATTACTAATTTATTAGAGTTAATGAACACTCTAATACTCTTTATTATTCATAGGATAGTCATAATCAACAATGACACACTCTCTTACATTCGAACTTGTTTGCAAAATGCACAAGAAGTTCGAGTTTTTGCAACTCAAATCTAAACTACTAGAGTCATCATTCTGAACTGGTTCTTGTTCATAACAAATCCCTTTTTTAGTATAAAGTTGACTCCCATCAATAGTAAAAAACTTATCAAAATAACAAGGCCATTTCAAGAGTAGATTTGCATAAACATACAAAAGTTTAGCTTGCACTTCCCAAGCCCGTCATCATACCTTCAGAAGAAGTTGTTAACAATAGAAAAATAAATGTTCCTGGATATGAAAAGGATGTTTCCTTTCATATTCCATACTATTCCAAACCAATCAAGTTTCATAGTGTTAGGTTTCTTTGAGATAATTCATTCTCCACAACTATAGTTGATTTGTGGATTCCAACATTGTGATTAAGCTGGACATGTCAAAGATCAGTGTTTTGATCTTCACCCTTGTGAGCATTGTGTTAAGCACACTTATCATTCAGAAAAATGTTCTAGAAACGAAACTCCTACAAGAATGAAGATTCACCTTGGATGGATCGCTTCTTAACAATGGTATTCAACAACCAAGAAGATATAACAAACATAACACGTAATTTGTTCTTAGGTATTAACATGTCTTACAATTGATATTTCTTCATATTCTCACCTTGTATCTAATAGGGGAGGAATTTATGATTAGTTACTTTTTTCAAAGATTCATCAATCAATCCTGAGCCACATCCTAAACCAAAGCCAAATATTAGACCCTATAACTAGAGTCATCTATAGCCAGATTCAAATTTGTAGTGAGAGATAAATTTATGATCCATGAGCATGTTTTGGTTTGGTGCCTTACCTTAAACCACCACCTCTAGAAGACTTTGGTTTCTACTACATAATTTTGTGGTCATTTTCAAATGACATTAGTTTGTGTTAATATTTAAACCATTATTAGGGATAATTTCCACTAGTAGAGGACTTCAACTTTTAGCCAAATTTGGAATTGTTCCAAGAACTTCTTTGAGCTTTAGTTCCAGAATTCATGGTTAGCCTTAAACCACCACTAGTAGATATACCTCAAAAACACCTTTTAAAATAGCACATCCATCCACTAGAAACCATGCATTTTTTGCACTTTAGCTCTCTTCTTGGACTCATATACACCCATTTCGATTAAGGTGGGGTATTTTTGATACCAAATTTTTTAGGGTTATGGTGTGGAATTTGGATAGTTATTGCAAGCCCAAGAAAACTTGGAATTTGAATATGATACTTATATATTTTATTTATATGTGTATCAAATTTAATGAAATCAATTCACACCCATTATTTTATTATAGTTTGCACATTATAACATACACCTCTCCAACAACTCAAGAATCACCTAAATTGGAGTCCATATGCAAAATTTATGCCACTTAGAAGTTGACCTTCCTATTTTGACCACCATAATTCGATATGATTCCATGTCAACCCAAAGTATTCATGGAAAAGGGACTAGAAACATGATAATCATGATTAAGAATCTACAAGAGTACATATTGTAACTCTAGTTAATAGTTGAGGGAGTCAAACATAACCACTAGTAGGCCATCGGTGTAATGTTCTCACTTATCCCAATCTAATGGGAATATTCAATTTTCCTTTGTTTTGTTTTGATTTTTTATGTTGATGAATAAAGTGTAAAGGAGGACATGTAAAACTCCTAAAAACATCAAAATAAATCAATGCCCAATGTGAACAAGGCTAAATATGGGCCACTTTATAAGACACACTTGAGTGTGAAAGAGGTTGATCACTTGACCAAGTCAACCTTGACCATATCTACAGTGCAGTCTATATGAATTGAACCTCCTTGAGGCACAACGTAGTTCTAGATGGAGGCTCTATATGTGAAAGGAGCTAAATTGATGAAGTGGTTTAGGGTTTGACAAGACTCCTAACTTGTAAAAGGAAGAGGAGGGAAACATGAAGGGGGTTTTTGAAGATATTATTTCAAAAGAATTTTTTTGCTTAGAAATTTCTCATTCTCTAGCTGTTTAGCTGAGAATAATGTTTTTTAGCATTGGGTGTTCGTGAGCGGGAATCCCACCTCCTTCCTAGAGCAACTCTTGGAGGAGTTGTGCTTGTCTTGACCACTATCAGGCTTGGGCCAAGCTTCACCTTACACCTACAACGTTGATCCTATTGAGGGTTGGGTTTTCCTTGTGAGTTGCAGCAAGTGGGAGATAGATCTCATTAGATCTATGCATTTCTAGCCTCTCTTTTCACTGGGAAAGTCTGCTATCCCATTGGCAAGAGTATCCTAGATCATTGGAGCTACAGATCCAAACCTTGGAATTAGGCCAAATCATTCTCAGAGCTTGTAGCGTACTTTATATCCCTGAACTGCATTATTTGCAATTTTGCAGTTGTAGGGTGTTTTGTCCGCATTTTGGAGGAGAGATCTCCGGTGTTAGGAATCTTCCTCTCACCATGGTGATCCATGGATTGGCCATCCAATTCATGTTAGTTTCAGATATGATCTACTGTTCTATTGTATGATTAAGGAATTTCTGAATATTTCTACAGATCTGCAACTCTAGATCTCAGATCTACTCTCTTTGCTTCATGTTTTGCACAAAACCCCAAGGGGAATGTATAGATGAGCTTTTCTTGTACACAAATCTGAATTAGATCTATATTTTTATGTACAGATATTCTCTAGATCTAAGCTATAATATATTGATGCTTCAACCCCATTAAAATAATGCTGTTAATTTTATGCAGACTTTTCTGTGGCTGTAGCACCTCATTTCTGAGGGTTTATTTATGTTTAAGTCTTCTAATTTCTATTGTACACTCTATGGGATGTAATATAAATCTGATTTGCTATGGTACATATGATATGTTATCCTCCATACTGATCTAATACAATTACTAGGCTGAACTGCATTATTTTCCAACAGTGTTCTTTGTATTGCTGCAGTCCCCTCTTTAGGTAGTTTTCAAGCCTTCCTAGGTGTGGGAGATCTGTTTAACCCACCTAAAAATATTTTTTTTTTATCTCCTCTTGTATTTAGGACTTCGATACTCATATCTAAGGGATCCAAGGGCTGATTTCAAGACTTATATCAGCCATTCCTAAAAAATGCATTTTTCAGGCATGCCTTGCTAGCAGTCCCGATTTTGGGATATTACAGTGGTATCAGTGCTACTTTCTTGGCTTAGCCTGTGAGCTTCAAGAATTATGGAGTCTTCTTATGAGAAGGAGGAGATCTGTATCGAGGCATAAAAAGGTATCTTTCAAACACCTAATTAGCTTACATTAATCATCATTCCGGGAGCGACTTTTTATTTCAAGAGTGTACTCTGTCTGAGGCTGCAATTATCTAAGAGCAATGCTGTGAAGATGTAGTACAAAACAAGAATAAAAAAATTCCTATAAAGGATCCTAATTACAAATGGAAATGCTCTAAAACTTGAATTAAATCAAACTGCAAAACATTGATCAGGGATACAGTAGCAATAACTCTTTCCCTTAGAAATCGATGCAAGATAACCAATCTGGGGACTTAGAAGCAATAACCTCTGTCCTCTACAGTTGGTGATCTTAAAACAATCGAAATGAAATCAAACTTGAACTACTTGCTGATAAAGATAACTTGAAAGGAACTGCAAAGGCTTAAAAAGGAACATCAACTTGTAACTACTACGCATACACAGCAACTGTAACCAAATTATCTGCTAAAGCAAAGCTATGAATCAGAAATAAGCAAGAGCTAGAAATGGAATAGCAATATAATTTGAACAACAATTACAATCTTAACTAACTTCAATCTATCGCCGGCCAATACTACAGATCAATTGATCACAAAGAGTCATAAACTAATAGAACAACAGAACAACAAAGCTTCACAACGATAGCAGAATAAATGAACAACAGATGTCTTTATTGCAAAGAATAAAATAGTAATGCAATTCGTTAATGAATCAACAGTCAATCAACTCTGCAATCGAAATAAACTGTAAACACAACTTCACACAACAATAAACAAAGATTAAGAATAAAAACAGAAAAGTAATTCCACCAGAGCCAGGCCCTTAGCGCCAGTGAAATACCGCTAGGCTACTTCAGATCTTAAGAAATGAAATGAAACACATGCTTGATATTAATTAAACATAAAGCATTACAGAGGTTGTTCTCTCAAAGCCAAGAGTCAATAAAATTGTATTGCAGAGAAATGTCTGAATATAAGAACTGTCTTGAACCAATTGACTCTCTGATCACTAAAGGACATTGCTTTATATATCAAATCATGACGGACAAGATGAGGAGTAGGATGATTTTGAACAGCGATCCCTCAGGATCGAAGGATCCTGAGGGATTCGCTCCCCTTTTTTTAGTTATCAACTTGTCTGCTTTGACAGAGGCCGAGCTATCCCCTACCTTTTCTTGGCAATTCGTTCATATCTCCTTGCCTTTGGCTAGATATGGTTCAACGTTGATGGAGTAGTAGTTACATTGATCTCAGCCTCACCTGTGGTACAGTTGTTCGCCTCGTCTAATCCCTGTTTTATCAACAAAAAACATCCTTTATTAATCTTTTACAATGAACGTAAATCTTTCCAATGCCATCATAATTCTTATAATAACTTACCTTCTCAAGGAAAAAAGGAGTATGTCCATAGTAAAAGAATGAGAAAATATACAGTAATTTCATACCTTTTTCACTGCCCAACATACCCCCCTGCTTAATCTTTTTCATTTCCTCATGAAAACTATAGTTCACATGGAGAGTAGTCAAAGAATAAGCCGGATAAGGTTTGTCATCGACAGGTCTAAAACCATGTAGTGCAGCTAATTCCTCAAAAACATGTTCTGTATGTCCTTTGGGGATTTGATAAACATAATTGTAGTCTGAAGTAGGAAACCATGCAATAGGGCTGAGGAACCTACATCCTAACCAGAATGGTCCTTTTAAAACGAGATGACTATAGGAAATCAAGCAGTCTGCAGCTAGCCTAAAGTTTCTATAATTAAGTGGTTCTCTGTTTTGCACGTTCTGATTAGAAATTCTCCACCGGACCTTAGCTGCTATATAAGCTTGGTTCCTAATGGATGAGAAATAATCTGTTCCATCCAAGATAATTGATTTTTGGAAAGGCCCCAATACTTGGATAACGCCTTCCTTTGTCATCAAACTTCTGTGTCTAGCCCAAAATTGGGATGGGTTCTGAGGTTCACTCCTAACCCACAAATCTAATTCATTATCTTGCCTTTGGAAATAATTATAGGCTTTAAGCCATTTTAATTGATTTACAACAAAGGAAATGAATGCCTGAAATTGAACATCTCCCACAAAAGGGCTAGGGTTTGATTCACAATCATTTTCAAGTATTAGATTATGTAAATAAAATTCACACAAAAGGCACTATACTTTGATCCCATAAATTTTGCAGCATGATACAAAGTCATCTATAGTTTTTAGCTCTATGGATTTCCCTGCATTAACTGCCTTGATCTTTAGCTGTAAATATCTTTCTAGCAAAAATAAAGCATAGTTTTTGGCGGGGCATCTACAGGCTAAGACATCAGTGTATAGGGAGCAGAGAGTGTTCATTTGATTGTAGAATAGCTTTAATTGGTTCATTACCTTGCCGGTCTTTTCCTCTGCTCTTCGACTCTTTTCGTGAGCTTCTGCTTCTGCTTCATGAATACTCTTCATCTGTTGCTGCAGTTCCTGATATCTCTTCCTTGGGACAGTGTCTTCTTCCAACCTTTGTCTTTCTATCCGGGCCTGTGCCAACTCCTCTTGGAGTCTGGCTAGTGTCGAGTCACTAAAAGTATGCTGACTACTAGATTGCATGCTTTCACTTGAAATAGGTCCCTCTGGAACAAATTATGTTGGAACAGCTATTTTTTGTTCCGTATCTCCATAATTGGGTTCAGGCATATCTTCGTCAACTTGGGGGTTCCTCTTAGTGGCCGCTTTTCTCTTTTTCAAAGCTCGCTTAGTAGCTATGCTTCTTCTCTTAGGGGCTCACTTAGGCATTTGTTTCATTCTCAGAACCATAATGGTTTGCCTAAGCTGTTCTATGAGTTTATGAAGCTTCATTCGCTCCCTGCGAAGATTTTCAATCTCAGCTACTTTCTTCCTCTTTTTTAATGGGACAGTTGTTCCTTTATCTGAACCCATTTTCTCGATAGGGTGTTGGTCCATATTAGCAGTGCCTCCAGTTAAGTTCTATTCTTGGTCTTCTACTTGAGGTTCCTCTTCCACATTCATATGCCCTTGGCTAAATTCTTCAGGAATCATATCCTCGGTTAACTCTGCAATCTCCTGAGGGCTTCCAAGTTGGGATATTACTTCAGTGTTCTCATTTTCTTGTTCATGCCTTTCAGGGGAAGCAACCCTAGCTTCGCTAGGGTTTGTTGTTTCATCCAGCATTTCTTCAGCTGTATTTTTGTTGACTGTAGAGTGCTCCCGTAACTTATCAATATTAAGATCCAAAGGGCTATGAGGCTGTGCATAGTTACTCATATTGGCCAAAATTTGGGCCAATTGGTCTTCCTGTAAAGGGCTTACGGTAGCATTCTCGGGAGGCTCTATTCCTTATTTGTCGCTGTTATGATTGTATTCATTATCCTCATAGGTATGATAGCTTTCTTCTTCTTCATCCGAATATCGAATTTCTCCTTCAATTTATTTTTCCTCAATATTTCCTTCCTCTGCACTAGATTGTTTTTCACCACTGCTATGATGGCTTATTTCTTCTTCATCTGAGTAGAAAATTTCTCCTTCCATTTCTTCTTCCTCATCAGTACAAGGGCTTTCTCCCTCCAATTATGGAGGCTGTTCATCCTCTGAGCTATGAAATTCTAGGGGCTGGCTACTACTATCCGGAAGTCCTTCCATCATCCCCCTACTTCGTTTTAAATGAAGGGATTTTCTGTGAGTTGATGGCTCGGCTATTGAGCTAGCCATTATTTTTCGTTTCGGGGAAGGTAGGGCTAACCCTCTGTCAATGGAGAATATCAACTCTTCCCAGCTGGTCTGTTGCTGGGTGAGGCTACGACTTACTATTAATCGAATTAAACAATGGTGGCTAACCACCATATCTGCGTGCTGGGATTTTCTTATGTTACGAGCAATATCATACAATAGGGAATTTAAAAATGCAGGCAAATTGATAGTGCATTTCTGTTTTAATACATCCAGTAGATTAAGGTGGCGAGGTCTTACCACATATTTTCGTCTGTCGCACATTATGTAGGCTTGCACAATCTTGGCCAATTCGATCCATGGTTCTCCCAATGATGCTGGTTGAACTCCTTTTCATTTGATACCTAATGTTTGTCCGTCATCCTGAAAGATCTTCATGGCTTCTCGAAGCCTAAGCTTCTTCTACGTCCATATAGTTCCTTGCGCTGGTATGCTCGATACTTCTACAATTATTTCATCAGATACAGCTATCTGTCTTCCTCTAACCATGGAGAATCCTTCTTGAAAGTTTTGTAAAAATTATGTGGCCACTGCTTCGTGAGGTTGTTGCATCCTCATGAAATATGTATTCCATCCTATTCTTTCCAAAATCTCTCGTGCAGCATCAGAAATGACCAGCACCTGTGGTTCACTGCGAATTGGTCATCCTCCCATCGTCTCTACACCCTGTTAGTTTTTCCAAACACACACAGTGATCGCAATGGAATAGCACGGCATGTTAAATTGGAATAATGTCGTTATTTCCTAAAATTCAGGGATTAATTCACATACAGGTAAAGAAATATCAGGATTTTCTTTGCATGCAAACATCCGCACCCCCCGTGCTTGATGATAGGTCACCCTCGACCGTCAATTGAGAGAGACAGCGTGGCACAACAGTAGTATAGCAGGAAAAAAAAGTAGGCATAATTATTATACATTCAATCAAATTATGGAAATTACTGAAATCAATGCGTGTGATAAATAGGTAATAGATATAAAATTGTTTTGTAATGATTCAAATATGAGGAGAAGGGACAACTTAAGATAAACATACGTACAAGTGTATTTATTACCACTTCAAACTAGTATGATCGATTTGTAATGATATTCATGTATAATAGGTTCGAAATGGAAGGTTAAAGATTTATAATTTCATTTGATCCTAAATAGAGATATAGGAAAAAGGGTTAGATATGACTATTGATGTGTATAAATGTGACTCCAATACCATCAGTAGAGCTCTGTTGCCCACAGGTGTCCATAACCTTGACAGAGTTGCTTTTTGACCCTTGGAACCATTATCCTTTATTTATACTGAGGAAGTGATTGTTAAATGTCATAATGGAGGCCATTGTTCTGGATTGGTGACCAGAAAAATCATAATGCCATTCACCGGGAAGAAGTGAAAGGTGGGCAGGCCGGCTCGTGATGAGACCTCCTGTTCCAAGGACTTCCTTTATTTTTTCAATTGTTCATTGGACCATATCCCTGGTTTGGTGGCCATGATGGGAATGCCACTTCACTGACTTCCTTATGATCATGGTAGGCTGGTTCTTAATGAGACCCCCTATCCTCCATCTTCCAAATCATAAAATTATTAGTGGAACATATAAATATTTTTCTTTTTCATATAGCACTTTCATAGTTATTCATCAAGGATGACTCAACACTCCTTAAGAGTAGGGATGGTGGAAGAAGTCTAAACATCTCAATAGAAAAGAATATGCCCTTATTCCTACTCCATAAATAGAAATCAAAGAAAGTTATATCATATGGTAAAGAACCAATCATGATAAGGATAATTGATCAGATTAATTCAATGGTAATAAAACAACAAAATTATGTTATTAGTTAAGTCCCTTTTTCCTGTTTTCTTATCATTACTAAACAATTTTCTTAAAAATGACGATTTCTTTTGATTTGTTTATTACAGTAAGCTTTAATTTCTATGATTGTATATGAATAATATGTTTTCCTTTAGAAGATTCATCAGAAATTCTCAAAATGATAATCTAAAACAAAAAAAAATTCACTCAAAAGGCGTTGTTCCTTTAAAAAGAACAGCAGAAACAATCTGCAAAACTGCTGTTCCTTTTGAAAGGAACAGCAAAAATTGCGAAATTGTTGTCCCTTTTAAAAGGAACAACAAAAATCTGCGGAACTGTTGTTCCTATCGAAAGGAACAGCAAAATTTTTGTTCCTTTGGAAAGGAACAACAAAACTCAAAACACGCAAAATGAACAGAACTTTTGAAAAAAACGAATTGTATAAAACAGACAATGAAAACTAAAATGACCAGAAATTTGAAAAAAATGATTTTTCTAAACAAATAATCCAAATGAATAAACAATCTTTATGTACAAAAATTTTAAAAACGAACCGATTTAATGAACTAGTGCCGAGGAGGAGTTATCCCCTTCAACAAAAATTTCCATGGTAGAATCTTCCCGTAACTGTTGGTAAAAGGATTCCTGGGTAAGCGATTTATGATACAATCGTACTCGATGACCATTTACCTTAAAGGAATGCCCAGATCCATCAATGGTAGCTAATGTAATAATGCCATTATTATTCACTTTTTGTATTTCATAGGGTCCAAGCCATCGTGTCTGGATTTTCCCTGAAAAATCCTGAAACCTAGAATCATATAGGAGTGCCCAGTCTCCTTCGTGGAAGATCTTTTGTTTAATCAGGGCGTCATGCCACTTTTCTCTCTGTTATTGAATTAACGTTGTGTGTTGAAGAGAAGAGAGCCTAATTTCATCTAACTCATTAATTTGCTGCAGTCTTTTGGTCTGGGCTTCATTTATATCTAGACCCACCTTCTGAGTTGTTCTCAATGTCTGAATTTCAAATTCTATTGGAAATATGGGTTCTTTTCCAAATACCAATTGATATGGTGAATATCATGTAGTGGGTCTCCACATTGTTCGATATGCCCACAATGCTTCTGGAAATCTGTAGGCCCAATCACGTCTATGTGAGGCAATGGTTTTTGTTAATATAGATTCAATGACTTTGTTCGTGCTCTCAACTTGGCCATTGGCCTTTGGATGGTATGGGGTTGTAATCTTGTGCTAAATGTGATAGTTTTGTAGTGTTTAGGCTAATTTATTACCTGCAAACTGTGGTCCTCCATCTATGATTATGCCCCTTGGAAGGCCATACCGAACAAAGATTTGGAAAAGAAACTGTATTACAAAGTCCTCTGTAGCTTTTGAAAGAGCCTCTGCTTCAACCCACTTGGTGACATACTCAGTTGCAACTAGGATGTATGTTTTCTAGTTTGAAGGGGGGCTAATGGGACCAACAAAGTCAAGGGCCCAGTGTTCAAATGGTTCAATCACTAGTTGAGGGTTCAAAGGCATTTCATCAGACTGCCCAAGGTGACCTGCCCTTTGGCAGCTATCACAAGCCTGCACAAATTTCTTGGCATCTTTAAATATAGTGGGCCAATAATAACCCGTTCGTAAAACTTTATGGGCAGTTCTACGATCTGCAAAATTCCCACCACACTATCCATCATGGCATGCTTTCAAAATTTCAAATATCTCATCCTCCTGAATGCATCTTCTTATTTTCATATCTACACCTGTATGAAATAGGTAGCCCCCAATCCAAGAGTATCGGGTACTACGGTGTATTATCTGATTTTGTTCATTAAGGGATAGATGTTTAGGTAATTTACCTATTGCCAAATAATTTTCTATATCAGCATACCATGGGGTTCTAACAGTAACAACAAATAGATGTTCATCTGGGAAGTGGTCTTCAACTGCTTCTACATCTGTTGGCTTTGGCATTCTTGACAAAAAATCAGCTACAGGGTTCTCCTTTCCAGGTCGATCTTTGATTGTAATGTCAAATTCCTGCAATAAAATCAACCATCTTGTCACTCTTCCATTTGTAACAGGTTTATTTGCTAAAAATTTAATGGCAGAGTGATCAGTATATAATACTATAGGACACCCAGTTATATAATGTCTAAACTTATTTATAGCATGTACTACAACTAAAAATTCCTTCTCAGTCATAGTATAATTTAATTAAGCAGGAGACATATTTTTTCTGATATAATAGATTGCACATGGCTTCTTGTCTTCTTCCTGCCCAGGTACTGCTCCAATTGCTGTATCTGAGGCATCAGATGAAATTTGGAATGGAAAATTCCAATTTGGGCCCCTCAGCACTGGGGCCGTTGAAACAAGCTTCTTCAGATCATTAAAGGCATTGTCACATTTATCTGTCCATATGAAATCAAAATTTCCAGTTAGTGCATATAAAGGTGTAGCTATTCGAGAATAATGTTCTATAAATCTTCTATAGTAACCAGAAAATCCAAGAAAGCTACGTACCTCTGTTTGTGTGGTAGGTGTGGGTATTAACAATATTATTTGAATTTTAGCTGGGTCCACCTGAATTCCAGCTGCTGAAATATAGTGTCCTAAGATAACTCCTTCAGTCATCATCATATGACACTTTTCATTGCTTAAACAAAGCCTAGTGTCAATACATCTTCGTAACATTTTTTCTAAGTTTTTCAATGCTGGCTCAAAGTCATCCCCTTAAGGTGTAAAGTCATCCATATATACTTCCAGACCTTCATTTATTAAGTCTGAAAAGATGCTAAGAATGGCCCTTTGGAATGTAGCAGGGGCATTGCATAGGCTAAAAGGTAAGACTCTGTAGGCAAATGTCCCCCAAGGACAGGTAAAAGTAGTTTTGTCTTGGTCTTCAGGGGCAATCTGAATTTGATTTTACCCACTGAAGCCATCCAGAAAAGAGAAAAATTTCTTTCGTGCCAATACCTGGTCAATGAAAGGAAGGGGAAAGTGGTATTTCTTTGTTGCCTTGTTAATTTCACGGTAATCTACACATATTCTCTACTTTCCGTTACTTTTAGGTACCACTAGTAATGGAGAGACCCACTTACTATCAGATATTGGGTAAATGAAATTAACATCCAATAGTTTTTGTAGTTCAACTTTCACAATATCTTTAAGGTGGGGTTTTAGTCTTCTTTGGGGTTGGCAAATGGGTCTCACATCTTTTTCAATATAGATGTGGTGTGTGCACAATTGAGGATCAATTCCTTTCATATCGAGGTAATCCCATGCAAAGGCTGCTTTGTATTTCCACAATAGTTGGACCAACTTCTCTTCTTGTTCAACAGTCATATTTTTGTTAATGTTTAGAGTTTTTCCCGGCTCAATTTCTACAATCTTGCTATTATATACAGAAGTAGAGGGTATTACTTGATCAGGAATGTCTTTCAAAGGATCTTCTTCTTCTTTATTATCAAATGCTGCCTTGATCATGTGACATTGCAAGTGAGATCTGATTTGTGGTTTATTAACAAAACTATTAATGATATCATCCTTTATTTGATCTTTAAAATCAAGAGCATTTTCTATAGTTAGAGGTGATCTCATATTTTCCATAAGATATGATACAGGTGGTTTTCTTGTTTTGATTATTGATAGACTTGGCTGGGCTGGGGGGTATAGAGCTAAATTCTTGACATAGTTGCCCCTTGTTATTGTCATGTTGCCTTGTCGGCATCCAATATACGCATCAACAGTTTCCAACCAAGGTCTACCTAAAATTAAAGGGTGTCCATCTAGCCAGTTCTTTGGATTGATAACCAGGAAGTCAGCAGGGTATTCCCAAGAATCTACAGATACCATTACATCTTGTAGAGTACCCTCTGGTTTGACTACCGATCGGTCAGCCAATTCCAATAAGGTTGTTGTTGGTTCTAGTGATGTAATGCCAAGTTTTTGACAGGTATTAGTTGTTAGGATATTGATTACTGCTCCCAAATCAATTAAGGCATTTAGGAATGATTGTCCATTGATTTTCACTGTCACTATAGGATTTCATGGGTCTTCATATTTGATAGGAGTTTCCATCCCTGATAATAAGTCAGATAAAGTACCAACTATTTGGACAGTTGGATTGGTGGTTGATCTCCTCTTTGGCTTCTTTATACATAATTCCTTAATGGTTTTTGCATATATAGGAATATCTTGAATAACTTGGAGGAGAGGGATTTTAATACATAATTTTTTTAATTCTCCCAGAAGATCAAAATTGGGTTGTTCTAATGGGCGTGGTATGATTAATCGTTCTGGGAATGGTGGAGAGTAAGTTGTTACTTGTTGTTGATCTTGTTGTTGAACTTCCTTTTCTTTCTATAATGTTTGTTCTACAGGTAAAGGATCTTCAACATGAACATCGTTTTTTTTCTCTGTTTCTACTATGCGTCCAAACCTTAATTGAAGATCATTGCACTCCCTCAGTTCAGTTTCTAATTCTGGGGGTTCCATTATTTGGACGGACTGAACTGGCCTATTGTTTGGATTTGGGTTGGGCTGGGCTAGGAGTTGCAGTCTTAAGTTGGTCTGGGGATTTGTATAGGGAGATGGCAGTGTAGGTTGAGAGAGAGGGATTGTTCCAGCTGGCTGATTTATAGGTCTTTACCAGTTCGGCTGCTAGGCCTGACTCTCTGAGGTAGAGGGGGACCATTGTGTTGGATAGTTATTGTTTTTCCAAAATGGTGGATAGAAAGGAAAGCTAGGCCAATTATTTTGATTTGTTTGATTTGGCCAAGATGTTGTAGGGAATGGCTGTTGTGACCAATTGGGGAAAGGCGGTTGATTTTTCCACATTCCACTATATTGCTGAGCATTGTATTGAGGAGGCTGAAAAGAAGAAAATGGATCAGTTGGCATACCTGATTGTCGTGGCTGCCATTGTCGGCGTTGATTAAGAAAACAGACCACTTCTGATTCTTCTTCTGCCTCTTATAAACTGCTTTTAGGCCAGGAAGCGAGGGACATCCTTCTATAGGGTGATCTTTCATGCAAATGGCACAGACTTTGATTACATCCAACGGACACTCTTTGTGGTTGTGTTTATTTCTGCACCTAGGACAGAATATTGCCAAATTTTGCTCTACTTATGCTTGCTTCTGTTTGGCTTGCATAATATCGAACTGCATTGTTAGAGTCCCAAGTATATCTGTCTTAAAATCTTCTAGCAGGTTTCCAATCTCTGCACGAGTCACACCTTCATTAGAGGTCTTTTTGTCTCTTGTAATCATATCACGTTCTGCCGATTTTAGTCTTGTATTTCCCCTTGAACTCCTGATACATAAATCAATGATGTCAGCATAACTTTCCTGATATATATCACCTTTTCCCATAATATTCAATGTTTTAACCCATTGATCTTTCATTCCCCTAATTAATGTAGTTTTCAACACATTATCAGGTAAGGGTAAGGATGCGTAGGGAGATCTCTGAAGATTGTATTGAAACCGTTCCACATATTCTTCCAAGGTTTCATTTGGTTTTGTTGTCTTTTGGAATATTTCATCCTTTAGTTCCCGAGACCTGCAATAGTCTTGATAATTATTTAAAAACGCAACCTTCATATGATCCCAATCAGTTATGACACCCCCACCTAATCCCATAAACCATCATAATGCTGCCCCTTTTAATGTAGAAGGGAATAGCTTTAGTTTTTGGGGATCGATGGTATAATCATATCCCCTACATAACACATCAAACTCAAACAAAAACACATCTGGGTCTTCTGATGTTAAGCCATGAAATGTGGGAATATGTTGAAGGGGAATGGCCTTCATAGGCGCATTGACTGTAGTATCTACTATAGGATATTGCAACGTAGAGGTCTGCTGGGGTGTCTGCTGATTCTGATTTTGGTTCTGGGCCATTTGGTAAAAAATGTGCCAATATCCTTTCGGGATCTCCAAGGAATTCCTAAGTTGACTAGCATGGGTAGGAATGGCTTTGACAGCACTCCCCTTATCTGGAATAATGAGTATTCCTTGTTGTCCTACTGTTTTTGGTAATTTAGGACCTTGATTTTGACTGAGTTTAACAGCACTTCCTTTATCCAGACTGTTTACTGTTTGGACTACTTCAATAGGAGATGTTGGGTCTCCTGTTTCTCCTGTTTCCCCTTCTCCTTCACGGAGATTACTAGAGTTCCCTTCCTGAGGGGAAATTATGCAAGGATTCTCAATTTCTTGCTCAATTCCCTCTATCTAACTGTGTCTCTCAGCAAAGGCTTTAGATGGTGACTCTGTAAAATAATAAAATAGTATTGATGGTGACTCTTTCTTGCAAATAATAAAATAGTAATGCAATTCGTTAATGAATCAACGGTCAGTCAACTCTACAATCGAAATAAACCGTAAACACAACTTCACACAGGAATAAACAAAGATTAAGAATACAAACAGCAAAGTAATTCCACCAGAGTCAAGCCCTTAGCGCCAGTGAAATACCGTTGGGCTACTTCAAATCTTAAGAAATGAAATGAAATGCGTGCTTGATATTAATTAAACATAAAGTATTATAGAGGTTGTTATGTCAAAGACGAGAGTCAATAAAACTGTATTGCAGAGAAATGTATGAATATAAGAACTGTCTTCGACCAACTGACTCTCTGATCACTAAAGGACATTTCTTTATATATCAAATCCTGACGGACAAGACGAGGAGTAAGATGAGTTTGAACAACGATCCCTCAGGATCGAAGGATCCTGAGGGATTCGCTCCCCTTTGTTTAGTTATCAACTTGGCTACTTTGATCGAGGCCGAGTTGTCCCCTACCTTTTCTTGGCAATTTGTTCAAATCTCCTTGCCTTTGGCTAGATATGGTTCAACGCTGATGGAGCAGTAGTTACAATGATCTCAGCCTCGCCTTTGGTACAGTTGTTCGCCTCGTCTAATCCCTATTTTATCAACAAAAAGCATCCTTTATTCATCTTTTACAATGAACGTAAATCTTTCCAATCCCATCATAATTCTTATAATAATTTACCTTCTCAAGGCAAAAAGGAGTATGTCCATAGTAAAAGAATGAGAAAATATATAGTAATTTCATACCTTTTTCACTTCCCAACAATCTGCAAGAGAAATCAGAGAAAACCCTTGTTGTCTGGAGAGAAGAGGTTCACAAAACGTCTATCTCAAGTTCTAAGGGGTATCAACAAGGACATGAAAGAAATGAGGAGGGAAAAACATGGAGATCCCTCAACTAGATCTAAAAGATCTATACATGAGGAAGCTTATAAGTGCTCATCTTATGGATATGAGTACTCAGCCATATCATCAGATCTACCATGTTCTATCAGCAACTTCTTCATGAAGAGGAAGGAAGGAGATGTGCCAAAGAGAGAGAATCACTTGAGCTTCCAAGGATCTTGCAAGATCACGTAAGTGAAGGCTGAAGATGATAACACTGTCATGACAAGAGCACATATAAGACCTCATGAAGAGGGAGATGGAGCATTTTCTTCAAGGATAGAAACTCTTGCACTCTTGCAAGGAGTTCTAAGGAATCTCACATGTGGATATTGTGGTACAATCCATGTGCAGCATGTGCCATCATCCTCAAAGGGTAATATCTTGAATATACAAGGAGTAAAAGAGGAGGGCAAGCATCACAAGATGAGGAGCATATACCCCTCTCTATTTCAGGAGTTTGATGCACAAAGAAGGCATGAGGATCTATGCAATGAAGGCAAGGACAAGTCAGTCCATGCATCTATGTATCCTACTCTATGCCTTGATGTCTCTTTGCATGGAGGCATTCCACCAAGGATGCCCCCTGATTGGAAGAAAGCTAAAGTGTTCTCTCAACTATATACAATAGAAACATATCTGTCTAAAGAGGTAAACTTGAGAGGGGCTAATACAGTGCTAAGAATCATTGATGGGGAGCTAAGAAATTTTCTGAAATTGACTTTGCTATCCTCCATTCATCTATTTGTGCTGGAAAGAAGAGATTCAGAAATATGTGTTGATATGAGCATGGTATCAAAAGGCCACACCATAGCCTTGGAGAAGCAAAATATACTCCAATATATAATGAAAATTTTTGAATATGACAAGAAGGTATTTCCATTCTTGTATGCAGGAGAAAAACTGTGGAAGTTTTGGAGGAGGAGAACCTTTCAAAAGAAGGATGACTCTCCTAAATTTCAATCTTGTCTCGAGCAAGATCAGCTGCAGGAGAGGCAACAAAAGGAAGTTGAGAATACTCCAACATGTGACTTTGACATCAAGCATGTCAAGGAGGAGAGCCATCATATGCCAAATGTTTCATTTCAGATTGCTACAATGTTGTCAATGTTGGGGAGCCTAGATCCTTATCAGGAGTCCTAACTCTTGATAGAATATTCCAAGGACCTCTTCACATGTAAGGTTCTTGATGGGAAAGAAATGGATGAGAAGTATAAGGTATTTAATGGAATAATTTATTTTCATGATCAGATCTACTTAACTAAAGATTCCAAACTCAAGAATAAACTACTTAATACAACCTATGAGGTCTTGCTTTCGAACCCCACTTGTTTCATTAGAACATATCATACTATCTTAGGTGGATTCATGTGGGAATATTTCAATAAGGAAATGCACTCTCATATGAGGAAGTGCATGGATAATTTTCTGGTTGAGGAGAAGACATCCTCAACACCTCCTTATTCATTGAGTGTGAGAGGGGACTCATCCATAAGTTACCTCACTAATGTAAGACAAGTATATGGAGGAACTTGTATCTCTGAATTTCCTGATGTATCTACTATATGCTTGTATTTTTCTAACACTCATGTGCAAGGTTTTTCTCTAAGAGGGAGCATTATTTATAATGGGTTTCATAGGCCACTTGGGGCTATGAAAAATGATGATTTTGGACATTCCTTGAAGGGTATTTGAGAGATGATATACTCTTCATGGTGTGATTCCTTTACACCAACTATTATGCACTTTCTCCAAGCATGCAAGAGGGATGGGGCAACAAACAAGTGTTGGAAGAAACACATGTCATGTCATATTCTAAGGCATTTAGGAGTAAAACTGCACTAGTTGCACTTGAGGGACCATTTTCCTTCTCCATTATTGCATATGGCAGCTAGCATTATTCCAATTATGATTCCATATGTTGAAATTGTTCTTTTCCTTTTTGGAGACATGGTTGGAGGAGAGACACATTTGTTGGATGTGTCCTTGAGGAAAATATTTTCCCACACTTTTTGCACTACTGTTTCAAAAGGAGCATCGGATGTCATATGGCCACTCTGGTAGATCACTTGTTACTTTGTGAGGAGAACCATATGTTTTTCTGGAACATACCTCTCATAAGTATTTGGGAGGAGTTTTTCTATGAATTTCCAAGCTGGGAGGTGATTCATTTCATTTGGATGATATCATGGAGATGGGAGTCTCTCATGGATGATGAAATTCCCCATGATAGTCATCACTTCTGTCTTGAGGAGGCCATGGATCAGCAAGAAGGTTTCCACATAGACCTTCCAGTATTTCATGAGGGAGGCCATTGGGTTTATTCGCCAAAGGCCAACTTGCACACTTGGGAGGGACCATTGGGAGATGAAAATTTTGCAAAAATTCTGAAGCAATGGTGGAGACTATTGGATGAGGAGGCCACAAGAGAAGGAGGGGACATTTTGCAGCACTCACCTTATTAGTTTCTTGAGGACAAGCAACATTTTGGAGGGGAGGACTGTAATATTCCCACTTAGCCCAAGCTAATGGGAATATTCAATTTTTCTTTGTTTTGTTTTGATTTTTCATGTTGATGAATAAAGTGTAAAGGAGGACATGTAAAACCCCTAAAAACATCAAAATAAATCAGTGCCCAATGTGAACAAGGCTAAATTTGGGCCACTTTATAAAACACACTTAAGTGTGAAAGAGGTTTATCACTTGACAAAGTCAACCTTGACCATATCTACAATGCAGTATAGATGCATTGAATCTCCTTGAGGCACATCACAATTCTATATGGAGGCTCTATATGTGAAAGGAGCTAAATTGATGAAGTGGTTTAGGGTTTAACAAGACTCCTAACTTATAAAAGGAAGAGGAGGGCAGCATGAAGGGGGTTTTTGAAGATATTATTTCAGAAGAATTTGTCTGCTTAGAAATTTCTCATTCTCTAGCTGTTTAGCTGAGAATAATGTTGTTTAGCATTGGGTGTTCTTGGGCAGAAATCCCACCTCCTTCCTAGAGCAGCTCTTGGAGAATTTGTGCTTGTCTTGACCACTATTAGGCTTGGGTCAAGCTTCACCTTACACCTACAACATTGATCCTGTTGAGGGTTGGGTTGTCCTTGTGAGCTGCAGCAAGTGGGAGATATATCTCTTCAGATCTATGCATTTCTAGCCTCTCTTTTCACTGGGAAAGTATGCTATCCCATTGGAAAGAGTGTCCTAGATCATTGGAGCTATAGATCCAAACCTTGGCATCAGGCCAAATAATTCTCAGAGCTTGTAGCGCATTTTCTATCCCTGAACTATGTTATTTGCAATTTTGTAGTTGTAGGGTGTTTTGTCCACATTTTGGAGGAGATATCTCTAGTGTTAGGAATATTCCTCTCACCATGGTGATCCATGGATTGGTCATCCAATCCATGTTAGTTTCAGATCTAATCTATTGTTCTATTGTATGATTCATAAATTTCTGAATATTTCTGCATATCTACAACTCTATATCTCAGATTTACTCTCTGTGCTTCATGTTTTGCACAAAACCCCAACGGGAATGTATAAATGAGCTTTTCTTGTACACAGATCTAAATTAGATCTATCATTTTATGTATATATCTTCTCTAGATCTACGCTATAATATACTACTGCTTCAACCCCATTAAAATAACATTTTTAAGTTTATGCAGACTTTTCTGTGGCTGTATCACCTCATTTCTGAGGGTTTATTTCTGTTTAAGTCTTCTACTTTCTATTTTACACTGTATGGGTTGTAATATAAATCTGATTTTCTATGGTAAATATGATATGTGAGCCTCCATACTAATATACCACAAGTACTGGGCTGAACTGCGTTATTTTCTAGCTGTGCTTTTTATATTTCTGTGGTCCCCTCTTTGGGCAGTTTGCAAGCCTTCCTAGGTGTGGGAGATATGTTTAACCCACCTAGAAATATTTTTTTCTAATCTCCTCTTGGATTTAGGACAGATACTCAGATATAAGGGATCCAAGGGCTGATTTCAAGAGTTGTAGCAACCATTCCTAAAAAATGTGTTTTCCAGGCATGCCTTGCTAGCAGTCCCGATTTTGGGATATTATAATCGGGTTGCCTTATAATTGTCTTGCCACTAGGAGATTCTATTCAAGTGCATTTTAATTCCATATATGAGCAGAGAATGTGAGAGTGGATGGAGAGAGACAAAAAATGGAATATTTGTGCACTGTAGCAACCCATGGGCCACATGAATCACTTCTTTTTACTCACATCCAATTTTTAATCAAGAAAAGAGAATAGGGAAGCCTTACCTTCCAATTGGGTTTTCTCCTAAAAGGGGTTCCTAGGATATGTATTTTGTTAATTTGTGGTTTGTGAGTTTTATTTCATGGTTATTTATTTTCTACATAATTATAATTTTCATGGATATGCATTAAAATGTAATTAACAAATCCATAAATCTAATATGAAATTAACCCTCATAGTGTAGATTTTATATTTTTAAGAATATTTTTTTATGACGAACTATCCATTGGAATATCCATGCCAATTTATGGATCTATTATACATAGATAGCTAGCCTAAAAAACCTTTCATCCATGCTTTGTTTTTACCTAATGTATTCATCAGATGAAGGTGGGTCATATATTATAAGGTACATTAACCATTTTTATAATCAAGTTATTTTATTTAATATTAAAGATAATTATAATGGGTCATCATTTGAGTTGGATGATATATAACTTTTAGTTGTATTCTTGTTTCCATACTTCACCTTTTTGGTTGTAGTGCCCCGCCCTAGCTTGACCTGAGATAAAAACTTTCAATTTTTTTTTTACTTCTAAAACTAATACTATGAATTACACTATATTATTTGAGGACATTAGATATTGATTATTTGGTTATTATTTTATGTGATGATGACTCTTATTATACATTTTATGATTATCTAGATCATTTATGCTGATGGTTTTGATATTAATTATTGATAGCATTGATATTAAAAAACTTGGCGTGCATAATTTATGATGATAAGTTATAATGATCATATATTATTGATGGTTGTCTAAGTGTGGATGGATACCATAATGTTTCATAGGCATGTGATTGGGCATGGATTCTAGTTTTATTATTTAGTATTATTTGATATTAATTTTATTTATCAATGATGAATAATTTTATAAATGCTAAAGGAAATTATAGTGGATGCAGACATAGGGGATGGGTTTTCGAAACAACTCACACATGGGTAATGGGGTTTTAAGGACTAAATTGGATCTTCTTTGGAGGGGTGGAACAATGTCCTAGATTCCACCCACTAACACTTTAATCATGGCTTAGGTTGGAAAGTATTGGGCACTTTCACCTTGAAGTTCCATAATATCATGAGGGTTGGACCAAATATTCAATCACTTATGAGGTTCAACGGAGGGACACTATGATTTACAAAATATCATTCGAAAAACTAAAAAATTTCCAGTTGAGAGTTTTGGCATAGAGTATCTCCTTGGACCAAACTCTCAGTCGAGAGCTTAGTGTCGAGAAAACTCTCGATTGAAAATTTGACAAACTCTTGGACGAGAATTTTTTGCAGAGAATCTATCCTTTGGTCGACCCGATCATTTTATCAACTAACACCACCTATTCTCCATACAAAATTTCCAACCAAAAATTGTATATATTCTTGGTAAAAATATTTCATTCAAGACAAAAAGGTATGAAGTGTGAAGTGCAGAGCGCAAAGTGCAAAGTAAGAAAAAAAAATTATTTAACGTATGAAAACATTGTTTTTTTATAAGGGAAAAAAAGAGATGACATTTTATTTTATTTTTCTATGGGAAAGTAATTTTTTTTTAAGGGAGGGGGAAGAAGGGGCTTTATTTTATTTTATTTTTCATGGAAATTGAATATTTTTATTTTTAGCTATGGAAAATAAACATTAAATTTTTTCCTATAAAAAAAAAAATTAAATGTTTTTTTTTTCTTTTTCTGTAAAGGTACATCGATTATTTTTTTCATGGGAAAAAAAGAGATAATATATATATATATATATACTAACTATGGGAAAAATAATTTTTTTTTTTTGGTGGTGTGGGGAGGGGCTTATTTTATTGTTTTTCTATAAAATTTGAATATTGTTATTTGATGCTATGGAAAAGGATATTTTGGATGTTTTTTTTCTCAAGAAAAATATATATTGAAATTTATTTTATATTAAATTATAAATCACTACTTTTTTTATGACAAATATGAGGAAAAATAGATTTTGCACTTTTTGGAATTTGATTGTAGCATATATTATAATATTGCTTTGAGATATTTGAATTTGTTTTGAATAATTTGTAGTATTAAAAGCTTGAAGTCACTTGTGTTTTTTTGGAATTATATTTTATATTTATAAATTTTTTAACATAAGAAACTAAAGGAATTATAAACGAAAGTATGATCACATTAGAACTGATTCAAAGGGAAAAAATGAGAAACTACAAGAAAAGAGGAGAGCACTAATAAGAAATAGAGAGGTTGAAAGAAATCTGGAGGTACCAAATAGAGATCCTGGAGAAGATGTGTAGGTACCAAATAGAGAGCTTGAAGAATATGTGGGGGTACAAAATTGAGAGCCTGAAGAATATGTGGAGTTACAAAATAGAGAGCTTGAAAGAGATGTGGATTTACATGGAAATGATGAGAAAATGAGATATGTCAAGGAACTTGTCAACAATAATATTGATAGTACTGGTGAGTCAATTAATGTTTTAAATTTTTAGTTTTGTAATCTTTAGATTAAATTGTATTTTAAAGTCATCATTATAATCTATTTTAATAATGCTCAATGTACATGTGTGAAGTATAGATTACAAATTTATATTTTTTTTATGCAGGGACAACATCTAACCTCCAACAAGATCTTACCACATCTAAAAAAGCATGAAAAATTAATTGGAAGTTATAAGAAAATTTCCTTTGATGATAATTTTCTAGAGAATATGGATAACTAAAATGGAATAAATGGGGCCATCAACGAATGAATAAACAATTCAAAATAAAGTAAATGTGGTGATCAATGTTTTTTTGAAATTGAATATATTATAGCACAAGCTCATATGTTACATAAACTTTTAAAACACACAGCTCTAACAAATTCAATGCAATTACTAGGCACTATATATTCCAAATAGGTGTAGGTAAATTAGTTGGTATCAAAAAATATGACATCGACCCTTAGCACACTTGCAAAAAATTGATCTTGAGATGGTAGACATGCTTCTAGAGAATTTTTAATAGGTATTGTTGAAAAATGAATTGCATCAAATTGGTTGATTTTAATGGAAGTAAGTATGCACAAAACATCAAGAAAAATTCGATGGATGCATACAAAATTTAGGATTCAAGTAGATGAGAACGATGAGCTTGCATGTTAGGTTGATATCTATAGGCAATACTATCAAGATAGACTTCCACATAATGTGAGAGACAGGGTGAAATATTTTTGGCATTTGAATTCTTGTGTGTCACCAAATCAAAGGGATGTTGTGTGACATCGTATATCTAGATGGATTTATGATACTCAAGCCAAACATATAACACAAGTCAGTCCAATGTAGTTATTCCATAATTTTATGGAGAGTAACGTTGATGTGAAGATTTTCCTTAGAAAATTTGTGAAGCTTAAACCATGGTATGTTTGGCTTGTCACTATTTGTGACACATGTCATTGTTTTTTTTTTTTTTATAAGTCGGAGTAAAAACATTATATTACGATAGAAACAAAAATCTACATCATAGTTTGATAGATTGGAGGTTTATGTGGTGTAGATTTTGAGATGTAACAGTTAGAATATCCACAGTCTTCATTTTTAGTCGACCTTTCGAGTCTAAATAAAGACTCATCATCAGGACAAACCTACTAAGAAGAGAAGATATTAGGGAAATAAATAGAGGGAAGGAAGAGATGAGAGAGTCGACCAGTTCTTAATTTTTAATTTTTATTAGTTTATTATTTATTTTAGTTTATCAAATATTAATTCTAATTTTAATTATGACACATTTTATATAAAATATGTCATAATTAAAATTAGAATTAATATTTGATAAACTAAAATAAATAATAAACTAATAAAAATTAAAAATTAAGAACCGGTCGGCTCTCTCATCTCCTCCTTCCTTATATTTATTTCCCTGATCTCTTCTCTTCTTAGTAGGTTTGTCCTGATGACGAGTCTTGATTTAGACTCGAAACATAGACTAAAAATGTAGACTGTGGATATTTAGAGTGTTACATTATAGTTTTTTGGTCTTCCTGATTGGAAACCAGACCAGCTGTAGTAAAATATAGCCTTGTTTGAGAACTTAACCAAACTTGCCAAAATATTTTTATTTCTATGGTATTTCATAGGCATATAAGAAAATTAACTTTTCTACTGCTACTTAACCATTTACAACTTGCTAGAGGTCTGTGTGAATATGTAACTTTATGTTCTAGACCTACAAATCTTCCTATTATCCTATTACTATGATTTTTTCTACCCATCTAATCGAAAAAACATAGAAAAATTAGACACAGAAACATGATCATTTATCAAGGGAAAATGATGGAGCCTCTGCCACACCTGATCCAGACGCAAGTGTAGTTTCCTCCATTAGAGTTGTTGCAATTGTCGCTCCCACTATTGGCGTTATTGGTTGCTTACTGTTGGCTCCAACCACCTCTATGACCTTGTATTTTTTTAATTTCGTTGGATCTCCATGTCCCCTACTGAGAGTAATATCTAGGTTATGGATATATTTCAAGTAAATTGAAAATATTTTGTTCATGTCACCAATTCGATCATCTTGTGGACATTCTATGTTCACCACCCTTTGCAGTGCATCCTCTACCCCCCTCAGTCGTTTCTCAATTTATTTCAGTTGCAGTCAGTATTCTATTTGATGCCTGATCCTTTCTTTCGCTACTTGTGCATGCAACTTTCCCACTAAATTATTGATGTTCCAAGTCGTATTTACAGTTCTCTGATAGAATGCTTATCTTTCGGGATTTCCTCGTATCTATTATCCAATCGATCTTCTCTTCGATTTTTTTTTTCAGGGTGTTCCTTCGTAGACACCTCACTTAATTTTCACATACTTCAATGAATCCTTTTCTCGCTTTGGGACAATAGCATGATAGTTGAGTGCTGCTTCCTTTTTCGTCTCCTCGATTTTGGTTCTCTTGCAAGTCACAGAGCTTTTAGCTTCCGCTCTGAGCCTCACCCTCAACCTACCACTCCCATTTATCCCCATATTTTTTTGGGCTTCCACGATTCTCTGATAAACAAGATTTATCTCATTTCTACTCCCCTTCATTTTTTTCAAAATTATCACTATGGCTCCCATCCAGTGCTCCTCCCTAATATATAAAGGAAAAATCTAGAGCAGTGCAGTATGCCTCGTCCTTTGTGTACCTTCCATGTTCATTTACAAACTTCTATTTACTAATGTTGTTGCAGTATATTCGCACCAGAATGTGACCATATTACTTCTCATTCACCTATGCATATGGTCTGTGCAGGTCCATCATAGTCGTATTTCTATTCCAATACTATTTCACACTATGTTTTTTCCTTACCAACTTCTTCAACTGTCCTTTATCATAAATTCCACCTCATGATGGATTATTATGTGATCCTAGATTCCACTCTTTCCCATTAGATAACTTCATGTCCTTCATATCCTGATGACATTGTTGTAGCCCCTACCATGTACCTCCCTGATATTCCCTAATTCCCAATACTTATCCTCTCATATTGATTATTAAACATTCCTTTCCCTGGGTGGGTTACTGTATTCCTCCTGGCACACCACGTTTCCATCATGTTTACCCTATGACATGGATAAATATCTCACTTCCAGTGCTTGTAAATCATCCTTTATTTTTCCCTCCACCATTTCCTCCCAATTCATTTTAGTGAGTACCCTAGTACTCTTGACCCCTTCATTTTCCACTCTATCTGCCAATGCATTGAACGAGAGTCTAACTAATGTAAACTCTATTGTTTTTAGCTCCTTTAGATGATCCTTAATCCTTTGAATTATTTGGTCGAGACGTTAATTATTCGGGACTTTATTCATCGGGGTGCCAAATTTCAGTCTATGTGCCACTTGGACGACTAATGTTGGGTCTCCCTCCACTATTACATTCATATTTCTTTCCTTCCACAACATTTCCAATCCCTACTCTAGGGCCTAGAACTCCGTTGCATTATTTGTGGCTTGTATCATGTTGATGAAATATAATCTATAAATTTTACCTATCTAGTCCATGATGATTCCTCTGAAACCAACCTTGCCTGGGTTGCCCTTAGACGCTATGTCAAAATTTAATTTCCAGAAACCCTCAGGAGGAGCTTGCCACTCTGTGGCGCCTGTCCTTATATTAATTTATCTGGGTCTGAGGATCTTATCTCTCTGGTAATCAAGGAGAAAAAAATTTTAGAATTGTTGCTTCCTGAGGGGATGGCTGTTCCTCCAAGGTTTGAAATATTTTGATACTTATGGTTTCCTTAAGTTTACGATGAATTTCCTCCATTAGGCTTACAACAGGGATATTTTTATCTCCAAAAATTCTATGGTTGCGTTCCTTCCAGATTGACCATAGGATGAATCTCATAATTAAGTTCCAGGCCATGTTAACCACTTCATTCTTATTATATGTCAACCATAATTTTTTAATTTTGTCTTGTATCTTTTATTTATTTCTATCATTTTTTCTATAAGTAATAGCCAACCAGTCCCATAGATATTTCATGCATCTACAAGTATTAAACAAGTGGTTAAGATTTTCTTCTTCCCTCTTACACAGGAAGAACCATGATGGACCTATCATTCCTCTCTTCATAATATTCTCCCAAGTTAACACCTTTCCATTAAAAAGTAACCACAGGAATATTTTTATTTTCAGCCAGTGAGAAGCTGCCCCCATAGTTTTCTCCAGGTCAGGTCATGGACTTCAAGATTTTATGTTCTAAGGTAAACCTTGGTTTCCTTGAGGTTGAAATCACCTCCTTCTCATTAACCCTATCGGAGTTGATCTCAGTATTCATTTTCAAGGATTTATATTTTGTTTAGTTCCTCTGTAATATATTCAATTTCTGAATCTCTTAGATTTTCCTGGCAAAGGATGTTTAGGTTCCATGTTCTCCACTTATTTTTTACTAGTTTTGGAGCCCAAAATTGGTGGAATTATCTGTGTCGTTGTCACTTTGTGGATTTTTGAAGACTCCTCCATTCCAGTTTGTTTAATTTCGGTTGATGTTTATAGGCATCCTCCCTAAAAAGGGTGTCCTTTCTATTTATTTCTTCCCAAAAGTTGTGATTTTGTATAATTTCTCTATTGGGCCATGCCAGATTCCATATGGATGACCCCTAGATTGAACTTGTGAGCCTTACCAGGTCTTTAAGTTGAGAATTAGGGGCATATTTCACTTTCCATAATTTCTCCCACGGCGTCTACCCCCTTTTTAACCATTTCCACCACAATTTGGCTCCAATTGCTCTGTTAATTATCTTAGGGTCTTGTAGCCCAAGGCCACCTTCCCGCTTAGATTTACATATTGTGTTCCATGAAACCAGTATCAATTTACTTTGCCCCTCACCACAGGAAGTTTCTTTGTATCTCATTTATATTTTGTAGCACTCCTTTAGGTGCAGGAAGAACATATATCATGTATCATGGGATATCCTAAAGCACCACCTTTACTGGAACCAACCTCCCTGGCAAATTCAACACTCTCACCATCCATATTTTGACCCTATATTATAGATTGGATATAACCTTTTCCCAGTTGGAATTATTCTAGGCTTATGTTGTTAAGAGCACTCCTAGATACCTGGAAGGAAGGGATTTCCTTTGGAAACCCAATATTGCTGAAATATTTCTCTGGATAGAAATGTGAGTGTTGAAAAAGAAAATCATAGACTTTTATAAGTTTAACTCAATACCTATCGCCTTCATGAAGGTATCCATACTGATTTTGAAATTGTGGGCCTCCTTATCTGTAGGAACGTCATGTGGCATTGTTTCGTCCACAAATTGTTGGTGAGTGGTCGTTTGAGCATTGTCGTGCAACTTCAACCCTATAATATCTCCTTCTCTATTAGCCACTCCCATCACTCTTCTGATTCCTTCCATAATTAAGATAAACATGAATGGAGATAATGGATCCCATTTTCCAATTCCCCTGGACAGGAAGAATGGTTTTGATGGGGCTACATTAAGAAGAAGTGAAAACTAGGTGGTGAGACCATTTCCATGATCCAATTAATCCAGTGCTCAATGAAGGCAAATTCTTGTAACAATGATTCCATGTATTCCAAGTTGATATTATCATAAGCCTTAGATAATTCTAATTACATTATCATACTATATTTTTTCTGGGTCTTCAATGAGCGAGCCACTTCGTGCACTAGGATTATATTTTCCAAGATATGTCTTCCCTCCATATAGCCCAATTATTCCTCCGAGATAAGTTATGGAAGAATTGTTTTCATCTGATTAGAAACTAATTTGGATATGATTTTATAGACAATGTTGCATAGTGTTATAGGCCTGAACATTTCAGGATACTTCCCAGTTCTTTCTTGGGGATAAGGGCTATAAAAATTTCATTTAGAGATTTAAGAACTGTTTTTGACTCTTAGGAGTCAGCCACCACCTCATATATATCATTTTTTTTAGTTTCATAGAAATATTTGAAGAAATATATAGTGAATCCATCTAGCCCAGGGGTTTTCCCATTTTCCATTTCATTCACTACCAAAGCCACTTCCTCCATAGAGACTGGCTCGTTTAGGTTTTTGTTATGTTCCTCAATGAGAAAATTTGGGATATGCCTAAAAATCCTTTTAATGTCTTCCCCTCTCTCCACTTGGGGCTCTTCAACTATATTTTGTAAGTGTTGGACCAATAAATCCTAAATTTCTTGGTGAACCTCAAATTTTTTTCCCTCTTTCATAATTTATTCTAAGGATTATGTTGGGGTTTTTGTGCTTGATTGTTGATTGGTGAAAGAATTTTGTATTTTTCTCCCCCTCCTTGAGCCATCAAACTCGAGATTTATTCCTCCAGAGGATTTCCTCTTGTTTACATATCTCCTACAACTTCTTTAGTAATCCCATTTCATCTTATTTTCTCCCCTCTGAGAACCCACCAGAGATCAACCGTTGTTATAATGCTTCCATTTTCTGTTTTAGTTCCTTTTTCTCCTTAAAGATGTTTCCAAATTCCATCTTGTTGCACTGCTTTGGTTTCAACTTAATGTTTCTTAACCTAGCACATACGGTGTATATATTTGAGCCTCTCTCTAGGATCCTTTCCTTCCACCATGTTTTGATGTTCTCCATGATGTTAGGGTGCTCTAACTCGAATCCTACAAATAGAAAGGGCCTATTTTTGGGAGTTCCTACTAATTGCATCATTAATAGCAATGGCTAATGGTTATACCCCCCACAAGGAAGGATATTTATTGTCATATATACCCCTATCATAAGTAAATATTCTTATATTAAAAACCTGTCAATCCTAGCTTCCACTTGATGTTTCCCTCTCCACTTATTACTCCAAGTAAAGCATCCATTCACGGTTTCCATATCAATAAGTTTGGTATCCTCAATGAATTCCTTAAATGATTCAGAATCTCTATCTATTATTCTTTGGCCACCTTTTTTCTCTGATAGAGAAGTTATCGTATTAAATTACCCCCCCACCACCTAGGGGAGGTGCCCTTTCATGCTCTTTATTATTCTTATATCTTGCAACAACTTGATATTTTCCTCGATTCTTTGAGGCCTGTACACATTAGTGAAAATTGTTATGCCAGGGGTTCCTATAACCTGCATTTATAGAGATAGGTATGATCTATTGGCTTCAGAACCCAAAAGGATCAAGGATTGGGGGTTCAAATAGATGGGAAAATCCCCATTAGAGCCTTGTGGTTCCACCTCCACTGAGTCATACCTTCTTCCTAGTTTCCTACTTAACCCATTTATTTTCCCTACTGAGAATTTATATTATTGTACAAAAAATATTTCAGTTTTTTCTATTTGAATCTTTCACTTAAACAATATTTTTTTCCTAAGGCTACTAATGCCTCTGATATTCCAAGATAAAACTTTCATGATTTAGATATTGTCTAAGGAGCAAGAGCCTAGAGCTCTCATCTTACTTGAATTTATTAACATAGCACCTAGCTTCTTAAGGGAAACACTATTCAAATTTATCCCTCTTTTCCATTGACTCTGTCGAGGCACCAACAACGTATGAGATTATGTTGATTTCACACCTAGCTGAGACCCCTTCAGATATCCCCCTATTTTTTCCGGATGTGGTATTTTCTTCCCTCGTAATATCATCTCTTCTCTCATCAAGTATATATATTGGATCTTGTCCATTTGATCCACGTTGAGTGATTTATTTCTTGTTTCTTCACCTGATCCACCAAATCCTGGAGGTCGATTCCTTCCCTCTCAATTATCTCCTACAATTCCAAATCCTCTATTCCTACTTTTCTTGGGGTCATTTCAGTGTCTCCCTCAAAATATTTTGATATATCTGGGATATCTCCTTGCTACTCATAGTCCTCAATTGGTTGTCCCATTTCATCCTCTCTATTTTCTTATTTAACACCACTTTCCTCTTGTTCGCCCCCTTATTCCTCTGTTTTTTCCTCAACTAGAATTTCAAAGCTATTTCTCTAAGCTTTCTTCCCCTGATTTTGTTGGTGTTGTCTTCTATTAGGTCATCCCCTTAGAGTGGGTCTGAAAAATCCCTCTGCATATCTTCGTTATGTCTCTTTTCTTTGTTCTTCAAATTTTCTGAGGGGGCATTCCCTTACTAGGTGGCCATGCTCATGTCACCTATGACACCTGAAAGGGATTTGTTCATAGTCCACTGGTTGTAACCAAAATTCATCCCGAAAATCTAGCTTGACTACTTCAAGCAAGGATTCAGATACATCCATTTCTACATATATTTTTGCATATGTTGTATACCTGCCTTGGAACATTTCTTCTAAAATTTTTATGAATTTACCCAAATAATCTCTGATCAACTTTAAAGTTGTAGGAATCCAATAGTCCAGGGAAAGGGAATACAACTTGACCCAAACCGGGACACATGTAGATGTTTCCTTCTCCAGGGTGAAGTTCTCCATCCATGGCAGCATATACAAACCCGTTGATGCAAAAAATAGCGACCACCATAAAAAAATTGGTCTTTGTCTTCCATATTATAAAATACCACTGTGAAGAAATCTTTTGAATCTAGATGTAATTATATTTATCCCCTCAATTTCCAGTTATGTTTGACCCAATCGCACAAATATTTTTCTATGGGCCACAGCATCGTGAATTTGCATATGACAACATATGACCTCCTTCATTCTCTAAGGCTTGAGTCTCGGGATCAATGATAAATTCCATTGGGATTACCATCATTTTTATTATTACACGTCCCTGTGGATCCCTTTGACTTATTTTTCTATTTTTGGTATGTTTTCTTTCCTTTTGGGCCCCTGTCTTCATTCATTCTATGTCCTTTATCACCTACCTCTCGTGAGCCCTGGACCTTCTCTGACATACCATATTCATGACCATGTGCCCTGAATCCCATCCAAATCCACTTCCCTTTCTCCATAACTACATTTCTATAGGAGGGAACCCTTCTCCCTCCCCCTCTAGAAGCCATTTGAATCAAACCCTAACTATTGTTGCTATGAAAATCACAACAAATTATGCTCCCATGACACATGTTGTTGTCAATACCATGTAAAATTCCAATTATGTTATGATAAATTTCTAAAATTTGGCATAAAATATTGTTCCAATGATCCTCCTCCTTCAATTGTTCATGATTTTTTATCAAAGATATTATCTGCATGAGAAAATGACCAATTATTTGAAAATAAATAATGTGTTTTTCAAAGAAATGAACAGAATGTTCTCATTTGGAACTATTTGATGCTAAGTATCCCATTGATATAAGTGATTCACAATTGTCAAATCTTACTGTGAAGTGGAAAATATATTAATATGTTATGTACATTTTCATTAGAGATTTAACAACAACATCAAGAAATATTAATTTTCTGGAATATGGAATTCCATGACATCTTTTATGGAGAAATTTAGGGAGAAAATATATAAATATATTAAGCACTATCATATAGAAAAATGGCAAGACATACAGTTCAAACAATCACACAATTTGTTCTCAAAGAGAACAACATTATCGATGGCTGATTTTTCTAAGAATTACATGTTCGCTCCATAAAGGGAAATACAAAGTGAATAATATCATCCATACTAGGTCTTCATACATGTGCATATTTTGTATAGGCATGCAGAGCTTGGTATTGATGGTTCTGGTGGTCATGAAAATAATTGTGAAGTGATTACAGAGTACCATTTCTACATAAGTGATGATCATACACACAATATATATATTTTTTTTTCAACATTGTTTTTCTATTCTTTATAAGGATTTATTGAGATGGCATATCACTTTTAAATAACATTAGGTATGGTTATATGGTCGTGATAGTGAATTTAAATCCTCATGATCATTCTTATGAATTTATTGCCTTCATAAGAGAATTGGCATTCAACATACATGGAATTTATTTGAGACGAGGCATGGAAAAGGAAATCACAATGGTGTCAGGGAATGTGTAAAATGCACACTTGGGAGGAATCAATTGAATTGATAGGCTTCTCAACTTCTAGATTCAAATGATGTTGTTAACTGGTGCAAAAAAAATATAAAAAAAATAACCCATGTATCGAATACATGTGTGGGTGTGATTTTCTATAAAAATATATATATTTATAAATTACTAAATTTGAATTACATGATTTTTTTGGTCAAGCAGGTAATTTAGGAATATTTTATGGGTGATATTAATAGATAGATGCCATATAATTGTCAACAAATCCATGGAGCAAGAGGTTTTAATTCCATTAGAAGTGAGAATATGAAAAACATATTCTCAATTTGGAAACAAAAATACTCTTTCTTTTATTGTGCATGTCTTAATGATATAGAGTTTTCCAATGAATTTGTAAACCACAATAACAAATATGTTAAACCATATATACACGAATGACTAATTCCAATGCCCCCACTTCCAAGGTTTACTGACGAGGATATCAACAATGAAGTGGCTATTATTAATAATGATTATGATTGTATTTCTTATATGGTTAGAGAGAGTGATGTATTTTTTTTCATTGCACTAGAATATAATATAAAGGAATTGAATTATTATTTATTATGATGCACTAAGTCGAAAAGCGCATTGATACGAGAGTTTAATGATCCTTCAAATTATACATAACTAGTTGGTTCAATGTTATTAATGGGACATTTCTTTGAAGACGTAAAGAAATGTAAAGAAAACATTGTTTTTCAAGACTACTAGCCAGATGTTATATGTGCCCAATATAGTCATTTAGTCATAGCAACTTGGTTGTAGATGAAAGAAGTGAAGGGTAGAAAAAAGTGATGACCATGGAAATTAACGATATAAGATCATGATACCATTCTTGAAAATTTTCCTCTGACACATTCATGTGAATGGAACGGGTTGTTTGATGAATAATTCTTTATATATATATATATATATATATATATATATATATATATATATATATATATATATATATATATATATATACACTACCTATTGGACCATAAATTTATAGTGTATGTTATTATGTTGTCTTGAATTTAAGGAAATATTGACATGATACCATTCATGAAAATTTTCCTCAACACATTTCATCTGAATGGAACACGTTTTTTTGATGAATTGTTCTATATATATAAATGTACATGTGTAAATTATATTAAATCTAGTTCTTTTTTCTTAGATAATTACCTATTGGACCATAAATTTATAGTCTATGTTATTATGCTTTCTTGAATTTAAGGAAATAATGACTTGTTATATTGCTATATTTATTTCTTATATTGTTATATTGTTATATAACAATATTACTGAATAGTAATAATATTCATTAATATTGTTATATTGAAATAAAAATACATTGTTATATCTCTATTCTTATATATATTTTATATTGTAATATTGTTATATTCTAATAATATAGAAATATTAATGATTAATGAATAATATTATATGTAATGCATGAATTATTGAATTTGCAAGTGGGGATGAAATATTTTCAATCAATTGTTGAGGTAGACTATTGTTATTAGAAATTTCAATTCATAATTTAATATTCATTAATATTATCATATTAAAATAACAATATATGGTTATATTTATTTCTTGGTGTATTGTTCTATTATTATATAAAAATATTCAATAATAATAATAATAATAATAATGAATATTGTTATATTGTAATAGTGTTATATTTATTAAATGTAGCATCACAATTTGATGCAATGGTCAAATGTTAAACCACATTCTACTTTTTACAAAATTGAATTATGGATTTAATTCAAAGATAAAACCTATTGTTAGATGTATAGTTTTTATGATTTCCATATCTAGCCTAGATTGAGTCAATATTGCCAACCAATTCATTCATCATATAGGATATGATGAACAAAAACAAGGCCAACTGTGTAAGCAGTAGTAGTCCCTGTCGATATACTACGTTAACATCAGTTAACTATGTGAGATGTAATTGAACGACATAAGCCTCTACTCAGACATAGATACATTTGCCAGCAACAGTCACTCAGACATAGCTACATTTGCAAGAAATATTCACACTCACATTAGAGAAACCAATGTATTTATAACATAGAGAAAGAACCATAGCAGTGAAATTCTTAATAACAAGTATGTTCACATACTCAACTTTCAATTTCACCACAGCTCAACATAATCAGCTCAACATAATTTGAGATGTAATTGAAGGACATAAGCTTATATCCCGTATAGTTATATTTGCAAGTAACAATCACATACACATTTATCTAGAGATCTAGGAAATCTATCAAGCTGCAGCAAGTGTTTTTCCGCGAGTAGTTTATAATGCGATTTTTTGAAGGCTTTTACAGTAGTTTTTTTCGGTCAAATTTCTCTAAATTCCGGTAGGAATTTAGTGAAAATAGAAGTTTAATGGGTAACCTTGCACAATCAAAGTGCCTTAGGGATTTTTTAGGGTGCTGAATCCATATAAACAGTCAAAAAACCAGTTTAAATAACATAAATCAAGATTTTACCTCAATTATTTTCACCTGATTCCGGCACCTGAAAGTCCAAAAAGTCGCACTAAAGACAACTCCGTTTTTCCGTACTAGATGAGTGACTTTAAGGTAATTTAATCAATCTGGAAGCTGCAGCAATTTGAACACAACATCTGTGTTTTTTCGTACCCAATGAGTGACTTTAAGGTAATTTAATCAATCTTGAAATCTACAAAGTTGCAGAAATTTGAACACAATTTTGAAAAAAAGACAAAAACAGAAATATAAAACCGTCAAAGAGGACAGGTGAACAAAAAGATTGCTAGAAAGATAAAAAGGAAATATGAAACCGGATAACATGGCCGACAAAAATGAACGAAATCATGAATATATGAGCAAAAATTAAACCGTATACAGAGTAAAAGCTACGCAGAGGATGCAGCGTTTGCTTCTAATAAACAGACCTTAAGCAGCGATGTTGACGCAAATATGAGAAAATGAAGTAATTATGAGGATTTGAATAAAAATTAAACCTATTCTAACCAACGATTCACAGCAAATAAATTTAGATACATGGAAATTCCAAGGACCGTAAAAACAAATTGTCCATAAATATAAACTTTCGCTTAAAATACCTGCAGAATTCCAGACAAGTCAAAGCACCGCTTACAGTTTACAGAAACAAAGATAAAATAAGCTCACACTGAATCTTTGACCTCCTAAAGATTAAATAGATTAAACTTGCTAAATAAAGGAAGACAGAGACCTCCTAAAGATTAAACAGATTAAACTTGCTAAATAAAGGAAGGGCCTCTGCCTGCATTGTTGAATAAAGATTTTAAACAAAAACATTGTCAGACTCGAATATTTAAAGCTTCAACTATTAGTCCTGCAAATTTGACGTCTAGGGTTAGAATCCCTCCTATTCAGGAGGAAAACTAAAATCCACATACCGATGACCATGAGAACACTGGAAATGGCATGCTCTCCACCTTCTGAGGATGTCTGCACATTCGCAATTGGATCCTGGAGAGGTACCATGGACGATCCAATTGTTGTTTGCCGAAGGCAGGGACTAATAAATGAATTAGATAATTACAAGTAAAATAGAGATATATTGGATGTAGTTGAAATGAAAATAAAATAATTTCAGTTATAGAAAGTACTTATCAGTGCACTCACAAAAGAGGAAGAAGAGAAAGGGATAAAAAGTCAAATTTAAATATAAGTGTGGAAAAATAAAAGTGGATTAGGATATATTAAAAATATTTAATAGAAAACTACATAGTGATTACATGTGCAAAACATAGAATTGAGATATATAGAAGATGGAAAAAGAAAATTCATCATTTTTTATTTTTAAATAAGTAATTATTTTTTCACTTGTCCATATCAATTATATATGGGTGGGTGAAAAATAGGAATTAATCATATAGTATATTATATTTGTATGGGCCAATTGTTCAAGGGAGAGAAGCTATAAAAAAAACTTGAATAAAAAGAGAAACACATTCTGCATATTGTTGTAAAACTTAACATTTTATCGGTGAATCTTGAATAGTTTGGTTAATAAGTGTTGTGAAGTGAGGAATTTCTTTTAAATATTATTTCCTTCATATTTCTTTTATTTTCTAAATTGATAACTTCTATTTATCCCCACTACAAATTGAGCATCTTTGAGGAAAAAGAGTATAAATTGGAGTTTGTAGGAAAATTTATCAGTGGAAAAATATTTAATCACCAAAATGAAAATATAATAAATACCATGGAAAGTTATGAAAGAAAGGGAATGAGCTTCAATTTCAAAATTATTGATAAAAGCTTTGGAAACTAAATAAGGAGTTATGTGAATATTCTTGAATTATTTTCAGTAATATTTTTAATTGTTGTATATGTTTATACTTTAACAACACTAAAATTATGAATACACATCATCTATGACAGGGACAGTTGGTATATTAAACAATTAGCTCCATGAATTTTAAATTATTCTAAATGGTAGATTATGTATGAGTTAAAATATCACAATAACAATGAAGGAAACACATTAGAGAAACTCAACAACAACAATATTCCCCAAGCCATTACATCAATATATTCATTATAAGTTCAACATATCCTTTACAACAATTGAATCTAAATGTGAAGGATATAAAGGATTCCTCCCAACCACCCGAGATAATTCCAATTAAAAAAAGTTTTTTTTTTTTTTTTTAAACGAACATTACTCATCCAAATTCTAATTCTTGGAAATAGAAGAAACACATATCCATGCATAAAAATATAAAAGCATATATCAGTTCTGTGGCTAGCTGCATAGAAATATGAAAAGCCATAAAACCATATATTGTGGTGTTGGATGCATAGAAATACTGTGTTTTTGGCTTCATGACAATATAAAAAAACATATAGCTATATATTGTAGTGTTGGTTGCGTAGAAATATAAAAACCCATAAAACCATATGTTTCCTGCATGTCTGCATACAAATATAAAAAATCATGAGTACTGTTACAAGCTAGATGGTACAACAATAGTAAGAAATAAAATATAATACAAGGAGTGCGGATGGTGATTGGTTTAAAAAAAAAAAAAAAAAAAAAAATCATTTCGTTTGGAAATACCTTCCGTTGTATCCAACAAAGGTAATAAAAATATCTTCACCGTTGTTTTGAAAGAAACCACTAAACAATAAACTGGATACAAATGTGTGAGAAAATCCAATGACATACAATTGTGGAAATCCATACAATTGTAGCAAACTAGTGTCAATGAGCATGATTCCAACTGATTGGCTTCCAACTCAGTGAGAAAAATAGCAAAAACAAGTCAAGTATTATAATTTTACTTGAAAGTGGTTGCAAAAGCATTAAAATTACTTCGTACACGAAATTGGAAAAATACTTCAAACAAGGAGTCACTTCAAACTAGTTGTTGGTTTATATATATCTTGTTTTCCCAAGATTATGATTTATAGAAAGTGAGAGTTTGAATGGTAGTAGATCCAATGGGGAACATATAAATTTTCATGCAAAGAAGCAACACCTCCTTTTATTTTCCTTCTCCAAAAATTGCACTTGTTCAACCTTATGGTGAAAATCAACCATGCCCCATAATATGATTTAATAATGGCCCAACGATGATCCATTGTACATGTCTAAATTTTGGATAAAGGTCCAATTAAGGGTTATTGTTGGTATTATTTAATGGCTATCTTTTTCTCCTAAAATTCCATCATTTATCCACCATTTTCTTCCATAAATCTCTTATAGTTTATTGAAATTGATTAATATAGCACTATAATTGTTATTTTTACATTAAATTTAATTTATGGAATTTGTGTGTTAAAAATTGAAAATTTTCAAGAAAATTACAAGATGTGTAAATAGTTTAGGTTCTGACACGTGGCATAGCAGGTAGATCAAAACGAAGGACAAGGACGTGATCCAGAACGTACAAACATGATGAAAAATCTATCCAGCATTAGATTTGAAGTTCCTAAATGGCCGGTCAATGCTGGTCAAACCCAGCCAATCTAGCAGAAAAATCTGAAGTCATAATGAATGAGCTTGATATTTTGCCTATGATTAGGAATTCTAAACTAATTCGATCTGTTTTGGAGATCAGTTAGGATTAGAAGGAACGAAAATAGCCTCTTTTGATTGTAATTTTTGATAAATAAGTGAATGAAAGCATGGAATAGGCTAATGATGCTAGTGATATCATTGAATATAAGAGAAGACTTGAGACTGTGTACGTGCTTCAGAAATCTGTTTTAATGTAACTCATTCCCAGATCTTAATTAGAGACAGAATTTCAATCATTTATGGTGTTTTAAGTTAGCATTCTCATCATTTGAAGTTTCCCAAGTGTGCCTTCAAAGTGGAAAGGCCCCCATGTGAAGTTGGTACACTTTTCTTTACATTTCTATTAGATTTAGTATTCAGATCTGTTTAGTATTTTTATTTCATTTTCATACTTCTGAGTTCATCGATTTTGATTAGGAGTGCTTGTGACTTTATTTATCATTTTTTTTATTTCATGATTCATAGTTATAATTGAAGAATTCAATTACAAAATTAATGAACAATCCTTGTAAGAGGTTTAATTGAGTATTGAATTCCAAATCATTTATGTGATCTCTGTTTTAATGAATTCGATTTTTACTATGCTTTAGTGTGTTACTTTGAAAGAGTTTTTGTGAACTATAACCTTGTAAAATGATTGAAAACTCAGACAATTAGTAACACTATGTTTTTAGAACAATAGATCATATTTAATTACATAAGTGTTTAAAGTGTATGAGGAACCACATCCCAATCTCTTGTAAAAGAGTGCTGGAGCCTACCACAATAAACATTTACTTAGGCAAACAGATCCTTTTAGGTCTATAAACATTAGACATGTGCCTCTAAGATTACCTACCTTGGTTGACAATAAATTGAGCCTAATCTAGAGCCCTAGATTGGTCTATACATTTTGGCACCATTTCCGGGGAGGCGCAACTAGAGGATTTTAGAAACAAAAACAATAAAAAACAAAAAAAACAAAAACACATATTTAGTTTTAATTCAACATTTTAGAAGTCATGGTTACTTATGTGTAGACCTAGAGATGATAAAGGTAGATTCATAAAAATCCCCCATCCAAGAACTAATCCACCACTAGGAGCAAACCCTTTAGAGAGGATTGAACACACAACTTCAGCTGGGAACGTCATTGTACAAGAATTAGAGGACAAACCAAAATCAGGGCAGAGACTCACACTCATTGAAAGACAAATTTTATTGGCATACGAAGCAAAGAAGAAACATCTCCCTAAATCCTCTATAACAAGAGAGAGTAGCAAAACAACCCAACAACCTCTCCTTGAACCTACTGATTTTGAAAAATCTCAAGAAGGAGAAAAATCACCAGAACAACCTTTATTTGAAACAAGTGACACTGAACAAGACATTAAATCAATAGAGAACCTATCAAAATGACTGAGGAAGGAGGAGGATCAGCAAGAGGACCCACTCCTGAACAACTTAGATAATATGAGAGACAACAAGAGGAAAGAAGAAGACAAAGAGAAGCTAAACAGAAACAAAGGCAAGATCAAGATCTAAATCCACCAAGAGAAGAGGAAGAGTCAACCTTTAAATTTCCTATTCAAGAACCAGGAGAAAACAATGATGAGGAAATAAAAATGAAAAACATACCTCCATCTGTGCTACCAAACTTTTATGGCATGGCTTCAGAAGACCCAGATTCATTCTTGTTTGAATTTGACATAGTATGTTGAACATATGGTTACACAGATGATGCCCATAGGCTTAGACTCTTTCCAGCAACACTAAAAGCATCATCACTTAGGTGGTTCATGGGACTTGGTGAACATGCAATAACTGATTGGGATGGCATGAGAAAAATATTCTTAAAGAAATACCAACCTTATTGTAGATCAAGAGATTCTAAAGATGATATCTTTAGAATGAATCAACAAGAGGATGAGATCTTAGAGGAATATTTGGAATGATTTGTTTACAATATATAAAAATCAAAACATAGAACCATGTCTCTTGATCTTATCCGAACAATATTTTTGAAGGGTATCCGAGAAGAATGCTTAGATGACCTTAATTTGATGGGAAAAGGTGATATTTCTACCTTAACTTTTGATGAGATTGTTGATTTATGTGAAAAGTATTCTAGGTGCAAATCTAGGAACAGAAAAAGAACCATATCATCCAAAGCCACTAAATCTTCTTCAGCTAGTGTCACAAGGGCTGAAATAGGAAAATTAATTGAAGAATTCAAAACAAACCTATTAAGTACCTTAGGAAACCAAATTGACACTTTGAAAGTAAAGAAAAGAAAGGAAGAGGAAGATCAATTAATGGCTATCTTTTGCCCAAAGTGCTGGAAGAAACATGCTTTGAAATACTACCCTTTAGAAAATGTTCAAAATGTTCAAGTTTGTGCCTTTTTCACTAAAAATCATGATATCTTTCATTGCTCTAAAATTAAGATTTTGCAGAATTGTAATTTGGAAGCCAACGCAGATATGGAGAATTTGTATTTCATGGGTGCTAAGAGACCATGGCAACCACAACCTCCACCTCCAAGTATGTTTCCAAACCAAAATTTGCAATTTCCTGCACAAGATCAGATGTATGTTAAGAATTCTTGGAATGTTCCCATGCCGTGGAAACATCAAAATTACCCACAGCAACAATGGAGACCATTTCAGCAATACCCTCAACCATACCAACCATATCCTCAACCATACCAACAATATCCTTAGCCATATCAGCAGTATCCTCAAACATATCAGCAATATCCTCAGCAGCAAGTTGTCCATCAACCTCAAAACACTCAACAAACATTGCCTGCTCCTCCACCAATAAATCCACCTCAATTACAACTTCCATCTAACCAGCCTCCTAGACCTACTCAGATACCTGCTCAACCTGTACCTAATCCAAATAGTAGAGCAGATAGACTAGCTTACAGTGTAGATGAGGGAACATCTTACCCCACTCTACCTTTACAAAATATCGAGCTTAGGTCTGGTAGGATACTTCAAAAATAACCTCCAGTAGCTGACAAACAAAAATAAAACAAAGAGAATGAATATGAAACTCTAATTAAAAAGAAACAAAATGATGACATCCAAAATAAATAAATGCAACCAATGCATCCACCACCTTTTCCGGATAGATTGATCCAAGCAAAACTCCTCGTGTCTTTACCTTAGTTTGATGTTTTAGATGAGCTAAAGAATGTCTATATAAAAATTCCACTACTTCAAGCCATAAAAGACATTCCAATATATACTAAATCAATCAAAGAACTATGCCTCAAGAAGCCTACAAAGAAAAGACTTGACCCACAAACTATTCATGTTATTGGACATCTAGCCGGCCTTATGAAAAACACCATTTCAATGGAAAAGTATGTTGATCCTGGTATTCCCAGAGTCACTACAATAATTAACAACATACCTATTCCAAACACTTTGATTGACCTTGGGGCTGCAATAAATGTGATGACCCTTGAAACAATGAAAACACTGCAGCTCACAAACTTGCAATACACACCAATTGTCCTAGAACTAGCTGATAGGTCTAAAGTGATTCCTGAAGGGATTTTGGAGGACATAATTGTTTCACTGGACTCTTGGGAGTATCCAATTGACTTTTTAGTCCTTCAACCAAAATCTAATTTAGGAGGACACCCTATCATCCTTGGTAGACCATGGTTAGAAACTGTTGATGCATTCATAGGGTGTAGATTAGGTAATATGATTATTTCACGAGGAAATGAAAGAAAACAACTCACTCTGTACCCATCATCACAATCACCAGCAGTAGCAAACAACTTATAGCTTGATGACAAATACAATGATAAAGAAGAAGTTCAATATGTTTTCAACATCAATCAAATCTATGATTTTCAAGAACATAATAATGATGATTTGGTAGAATTGTTCCTTTCTCAACCTGATATTTCTAAAGAATTAACAAATGAACAATACAATGCTACAGATCAACTTTTAGCACAAATTTTTCAAGAAACATGTAACATTCATTCTTTGCAAACATTATTTGAAAATATTTTTCCCATTCAATCTATCACAAACACACAGAGTAAGACCATAGAGATTAGTCCAGGAAAAACATTGAATATTGGCACCCACCTAGACTTATCTCAGGAAGAAAAATTGATTCAATTATTGAGAAAATATCAAAAAGCATTTGCTTGGGACTACACCGATATGCAGGGAATCCGCCCTGAAACATGCACTCACCATGTTTACACAGATAGTAATATAAGACAAGTGAGGCAACCACGGAGAAGAATGAATCCCATTCTTCAGGATATTGTTAGAGATGAATTACAAAAACTACTGAAAGTCAATTTTATTTATCCCATCTCTGACAGTCAGTGGGTATCTTCATTGGTATTAGTGCCCAAGAAAAATGGTAAGTGGAGGATTTGTGTTGAATACAGACAATTGAACAAAGCAACCCTCAAAAATTAGTTTCCACTACCATTTATTGACCAAGTTTTGGATACATTAGCTGGGAAATCATCATTTTCTTTTCTTGATGGTTTCAGTGGCTATAACTAGATCAGGATAGCCTTAGAGGACCAGGATAAAACCACTTTTACTTGTCCCTGGGTCACTTATGCCTATAATGTTTTACCATTTGGACTCTATAATTCTCCAGCTACATTTCAGAGAGTTGTATTAGCTATTTTTGTTGATTTAGTTCATGAGTGTGTTGAAGTTTATATGGATGATTTTTCAGTGTATGGTAATTCATTTGAGCATTCATTAGAAAATCTTGAGAAAGTTTTGAAGAGATGTATTGAAGCCAATTTATCCCTGAGTAATGAAAAGTGTTTTATGATGCTAAATGAAGGCGTAGTATTGGGTCATTATATTTCTTCCGAGGGCACTAAAGTAGATCCATGAAAAATCCAAATCATTGTCAATTTTCCAATTTCAAAAACTCAAAAAGAGGTAAGAAGCTTTCTTGCATATGCAAGCTATTATAGAAGGTTTATTGAACATTTTAGTAAGATAGCTTTACCTATGTTTAAGCTTCTAACAAAATATGCACCTTTCAACTGGAATGAAAATTGTCAGAAAGATTTTGAAACACTCAAAGAAAAGTTATCAACCACACCAATCTTTAAAGGACCTAATTGGACCCTACCCTTTCAAATCTTTACAGATGTATCTGATACTGCAGTAGGTGCCTCATTAGGCCAAAACGAAGAGTCTTTGAATTATGCCATCTATTTTATTAGTAAAAATCTGACACCTCCAGAACTAAACTACACAGTTACTGAAAAAGAAATGCTTGCAATCATACATGCTGTGAATAAATTCCGACATTATATAACTGGTTATGAGGTTTTTGTGCATACTGACCACTCAGCCATTAAGTATTTAATGAACAAACGAATAACTAATGGCAGAGTCACCAGATGGTTGTTATTGCTACAGGAATTTAATATTACAGTGTTAGATAGACCAGGTAAAGAGAACCAGGTGGCAGAATTTCTTTCTAGACTCCAGAATCCAGGTGAGGTTGTTCGAGTTGAAGATTATTTTCCCGATGAAAATCTATTTGCAATATCAATAGTGGATCCATGGTATGCTGATTTAGCTAATTATCTGTCCACAAGAAAGACACCTCCATATTTTACTACAAAGGAGAAGAAAAGACTCATCAAGAAAAGTGCCAAATATTCATGGGTTAATGGAGATTTATTTTACACTGGTTATGATATGATTATTAGAAGATGTGTAAGAAATGATGAAATAATTGATATTTTAAAATCTTGCCATGATGAACCTTGTGGTGGGCATTTTGCAGCTAAAAGGACAGCATTCAAGATCCTCAGTCTTGGCTACTATTGGCCATCAATTTTTAAAGATTCCAAGAAGTATGTGAGAATTTGTGACAATTTTCAAAGAATGGTTAGACCAACTGCTTCAAATGAAATGCCACTTCAGCCTCAAGTACATTTAGGGCCATTTGAAAAATGGGCTCTAGATTTTGTAGGACCTATCAATCCACCTTCAAAAGGAAAAAAGTACATCTTAGTATGTACTAATTACGTGACTAAATGGGATAAAGAAAAAGAACTTGTCCGGGCAACTAAACAAACAGTGGTAAACTTCATTTTTGAAGAAATTTTTGTAAGGTATGGAGTACCTAGAGAGATAGTAACAGACCAAGGTACTCAATTTACTTCAAGGCTGGTTCAAGACATCACAGAAAAATATAAAATCAAGCACAGGAAAAGTAAACCTTACCATCCACAGGCCAATGGCCAGGTGGAATCTACAAATAAAATTTTGGAAGGAATTATCACTAAAACAGTGGCAATGAACAGAAAGAACTGGGAGGAAAAGCTCAAGGATGCTCTCTGGGCTTACAGAATCACGTGGAAAGACACTACAGGATTTACACCATATCAGCTGGTGTATGGAAAAGAGGTAATGCTTCCTATTGAATTTCAGATACATACTTATAAAATGGCTACAGATTTAGGCATTGATCTCAATGAAGCACAAAAGAGAGAATTATGCAATTGAACCAGTTAGATGAAATGAGGCAACAAGCAGAGGAGAGAACAATCCTAATGCAGAAACAAAGGAAGCAGTGGCATGATTCACACATAAATAAGAAACAATTTAAAGAAGGTGACTGGGCTTTACTCTTTGACTCCAAATTCAGAGATCATAAAGCCAAGTTCACAACACATTAGATGGGCCCATATGAAATAGTTCAAGTATATGAAAATGGATCAGTCAAACTTACTACAATTGATGGAGAAGGCAACACCTTTATTGTTAATGGACATAGGTTGAAACTCTATCATAAGCCCATCAGCAAAGAAGATTTTATTCAAATTGTATCTCAGCAAAAGGAGGTTGAGATATCACAGCCTTCAGTTGTGATATCTCTACCTTAGTCATTTCAATTTCTTAAAAAATAAAAAATAAAAAATAAAACATAAAAATAAAAATAAAAATAAACAAAATAAAAAATAAAAATAATGGTTTAGATGTGAAAACCAGACTCTGGCACACTCTAAACCTAAATTCTTACTAGAAAACCAATCATTTGGCTGGTAGGAATTCATTGTTCTACTTGTTTCCTGTTTTCACAAATTCAATAATGACTTGAGGACAAGTCAAAGAATTAGTGGGGGAGAAGAAATAACGGTTTTTCCCTATCTCATCTCCTCATTCTCAATTTTTCAAGGAATTTGTTTCAGTAATTCAATATTTCAATAAGAGCTGTTTTTTTCTAATCAGTAAAGAGACCTGCTCAAGCAACAAAATATGCAGTGGGACCTGTTTCAACATCATTATACAGAGGGACCTGTTCAAAGGCTATGTGAATACTACAAACACCAGAGGGACCTGTTCAAAGACTGCATCAAAGGTACACAAGGCTACTTCAACAATTTTTCAAAGGTTGCCTATCGGAATTCTAAACAAGGCTGCATCAATACCAAAGATGAATAGAAGCTTCACAAACATGGCTCTTCATATTTTAAGGGACCTGTTTTAGAAGACAATCGGATCAGTCACAAGAAAACCTGTTACACCTGCAGATCAGTCACACCTGTACAAGCAAATCAGTTACACCTACAAAAAGCGAAATCAGGATTTTATCAGCCAACAAGTGTAATGTATTGAAAATTTTTTGTTTTTAGCATTTAAATTCCTAGATTATTTTAGTGTTAAAAAATAATTATGATTACTTATTATTAATTTCATAATCCTTTTTATAACCCTCATACCCATATTCCTCTGTCTATTTCTATACGCTCATATATATTATTACTCTGCCCATTTCTATATGAACATTTCTATTTTCATAACATCCATTCCTATTCCTACCCATATCATCCTTTTAACCTATTCCGAGTCATATCTGCCAACAAAGTACCAACGAGCCAATGAGAAAATCCATCAAAGGGAAGACATTCAGAATGGATAAGACATTTTGTTAAAGGAGAAGCGAAATCAGAAGCAGAGTGGTGCAGAAGTGGAATGGTGCAGAATCATGAGAATAAGAGGCGAAATCTTGAGCGATAAAGTAAAAGCGGATTTGAAATAAAAAAACTGGCAGTATCACGTAGGAGAAAAGTTGTATTGAAGTTTTTATCAAAAGAACGTGATATGTGTTTGCTGTTGACACGTAAGGAGGTTGTGGTATTCTAATACCACTAATTTCGCGTAGATTTGGAGTGTTAATGCTCGGAAACTTTTACAACACGAAATTCATTGGTGATCGTCCGATCAGAGTTTGCAACGCAACGAGCTGGGGGTCATCGATTAAGTGCATGAATTGCTGAGACCCATTCTTAATATAATGCCAAGGTTTATGACTGGAGAATGTTTGATGCATGGTTTAACCTTAGGCCGGGGAACATATATGAATTTAATTAAAAGGTCAGAGCACATATATGGATTTAATTGAAAGGTCAGGGCGCATAGGTATAATTATATCTTCTTATGAGTGTATCATTTCTTTGTCAGCACGACCTGCATACTCTATTATTATGATTGTGCTTTTTGCAAACCAATATCATTCCTCTGTATCTATGATTTGAATTCTCTGTGACACGTCTTCAAGCTTAAATAAGACTACGGTCTTTCATGATAAAACCCTACTCTTTGCGCCATCATTATAACTCTGAGTTTATAAAAGTCAGCTAACATTTGGGCTCTGAGTTTTAAAATCAAAAGGCCGAGATAATAGGTGTTGAAAAAGGGAGAAAGTATAGGAGTCAGGGGTTATCCAGAATTGTGACTTCCATTCATAAATTGAAGTAAGCTCATAAATTTATGACCAGCACAAACATTTGAAGAAGACAGTTCAGAAAACTAAGGACAACTCAGTGGAACGCAACAAGAAAGGTAACAAGTTGAAAAACCCTGGTTAAATTTTTGTTTCACAGAGTATAATCAAGAAGGGTTAAAAAAAAGTTTTTTCTAAAAATGAAAAATAGAGCAGAGCCTGAGAAATTTGATAGTTCAAAATACCATGAAGACTGTGTTAAAATTTTGAGGGAAAAACACTGGTTATCTTTTCTAGAGAAATTCAATGGAAACAATGAAGAATTTACAAAACAGTTTGCATTTTCATTTAATGGAGAAAAAGCTTTGATAGGAAATTTCTCTTTCAGAATATCAAAGGATACAATAGCTCAGTCATTAGACATTAGTCCAGAAGGGGAAAAGTATTTCAAAACCAAGAAATTTAGAGAAAAATCATGGACTCAGTTTATGTCTAGGTCAAGAGTTTCTTCTGTCAATTGGAAAAAGGGTGTTCCTAGAAGTTGGTTAATCCACCCATGGGATGAAATGGTATACATTCTCCAAAAAATTTCACATGTGAAGGGTGTTACAGCATAGTATACCTGTATCACATAAAAATCTTGCTGCACTTAAAGGGTCAATGCACTATCAGTTTGCCCTACTTTCTTTTACAAAGTTTGACTAAAAGTCAAAGACCATCCAGAAACAAAAGGGTAATGAATATAGAAGCTTGTATCATTTTGTTTTGATCAAAATTTTAATTGAATTTGAATTGCAAAAGAGAGGAATAATATGGGAAGGATTTTTAATTGCTAATCAAATCAAAACGAAAGAAGATGAACAGGAGAAACAAGGAAGCATAGAGTTTATGGTTGATGTTGAAGAGGAAACCCCTGAATTTAAGTCAAGCACTGTTTCTCAGCCCAGTAGTAGTGTGAAAACAAGGAGAATGAGGCAAGAAGATGCCAAGAAAATTGCAAAAGACAAAATTTTCACTACTTACACAAGAAGATCAAGGAGGATAAAAAGAAACAAAATACAAGATGACCAACCAGAGCAAGATATAAATACACCAATGGAAATTGAAAGTAGTGCTAATTCACAGCCAGAACAAGATGCAGAAATAGAAACTAAATGTAACAAGGGAGAAAGACAAGAGCCAGTACCTACAAACAAGAAACAGAGAAAGCTAAAGAAACAAATCAAAGAGTTAAAAGAGGAACTTATGGAAGAAAATATGTTAGAAAAAGTCATAAAGAAATAAAATGAAATGTTAAGTGCCCAGAGCAAGAAGATTCAACAGAAAAATGAGAAATTGAAAAGGAAAGTCAAAGAGCTCAAAACTGATCAAATTGAAATATGAAAATGGGCAACAAAATGGTACACACAGAAAAAGGCTCTCAAATAAAAATACAATAACATGAAGCATGAGTTTTAAGTCCAGAAAAATGCAGATGTATTGTTACAAGTAGCAGAAGCAGAACATAAAGGGAGCACATCAGGTTAGCATGAGGCCATGCTAAATCATTGAGTTTGGGGGAAATGTTGGTATTATTTTATGGCTATCTTTTTCTCCTAAAATTCCATCATTTATCCACCATTTTCTTCCATAAATCCCTTATATTTTATTGAAATTGATTAATATAGCATTATAATTGCTAATTTTACATTAAATTTAATTTATGGAATTTGTGTGTTAAAAATTGAAATTTTTCAAGAAAATTACAGGATGTGATAACTTCCTGTAAATAGCTTATGTTCTGACACATGGCATAGTAGGTAGATCAAAACGAAGGACAAGGACGTGATCTATAACATACACACATGATTAAAAATCTATCCAGCATTAGATTTGAAGTTCCTAAATGGCCGGTCAATGCTGGTCAAACCCAGCCAATCTAGCAAAAAAATCTGAAGTCATAATGAATGAGCTTGATATTTTGCCTATGATTAGGAATTCTAAACTAATTCAATCTGTTTTGGAGATCATTTAGGATTAAAAGGAACAAAAATAGCCTCTTTTGATTGTAATTTTTGATAAATAAGTGAATGGAAGCATGCAATAGGCTAATGATGCTAGTGATATCATTGAATGTAAGAGAAGACTTGAGACTATGTACGTGATTCAGAACTCTGTTTTAATGTAACTCATTCCCAGATATTAATCAGAGACATAATTTCAATCATTTATGGTGTTTTAAGTTAGTGTTCTCATCATTTGAAGTTTCCCAAGTGTGCCTTCAAAGTGTGGAAGGGCCCCCATGTGAAGTCGGTATGTTTTTCTTTACATTTCTATTAGATTCAGTATTTAGATCTGATTATTATTTAATTTAATTTTCATACTTCTAATTTCATCGATTTTGATTAGGAGTGCTTGTGACTTTATTTATCATTTTTTTTATTTCATGATTCATAGTTATAATTGAAGAATTCAATTACAAAATTAATGAGCAGTCCTTGTAAGAGGTTTAATTGAGTATTGAATTCCAAATCATTTATGTGATCTCTTTTTTAATGAATTCGATTTCTACTATGATTTAGTGTGTTACTTTGAAAGAGTTTTTGTGAACTATAACCTTGTAAAAGTATTGAAAACTCAGAAAATTAGTAACACTATGTTTTTAGAACAATAGATCAGATTTAATTACATAAGTGTTTAAAGTGTGTGAGGAACCACATCCCAATCTCTTGTAAAAGAGTGTTGGAGCCTAGCACAATAAACATTTATTTAGGAAAATAGATCCTTTTAGGTCTATAAACATTAGACACGTACCTCTAAGATTACCTACCTTGGTTGACAATAAATTGAGCCTAATCTAGAGCCATAGATTGGTCTATACAGTTATTATAAAAAATAGGGTAAGAAGAGTGGAATCAAGGCTATGGAAACCATAAAATTAGGTGCATGCATATTGAAAGTACTATTTCTCTACTGAGAGAGTACAAAGTTTACACCCCCATTTTTCAAAGTAAAAAGACAATATTATTGCAAACTTGTTACACAATATTTTGTAGTAGATTGTATTGAACAGTAGCAGACCAAAGACCCGACAACCTAAGTAAGAAAATATTTAAATGGATAATTTGGGATGTAGAGTGACACAGTGTAATTATAGTTTATATATTTTAAATTCCTCTAACCTCACAAAAATTCATCTGAAGAATTGGGTGCAAGAATTTTAAGAGATGCTTTAAACATAATAACCAACCATGGGCATAAATAGCCCATAATTTACCTAAAAATATTAGTGAATATGTTCACCATAGCATGTAATGGCTTTCCGTCAACAATTGGATTCAAAATGCACCTGATTGAACAACCTTCGCATGGGTTTCTTCTTGTGTATCACGCAACAAAATATATATATATATATATATATATATATATATATATATATATATATATATATATATATATATATATATATATTTTTTTTTTTTTTTTTTTTTTTAATATGCAAGTCCTTTCAGATCAGGAATCATAAAACCAATCATTACACTAACATTCAATGGGACAAAAAATTTCCTAATAAAGTTTAACAACCTTCCAAAATTTCATGGGATGCATAATGAGCCTTAATTAAACTAATAGGCCTTTTAATCCCAGTTCTAAAGGTCACTTTTTTCTTTTTATCCTCCAAAAGTGTATTTTGAATCCTGAAAATGAATTAAATGGTGCAAAAATAGTCGAAATTATGTCTTTCTAACAAGTATGTTTAGTCTTTTACTAAATCATGTGAGAACCCTTATTGTTTATACTCAAGGTTAAACATGAGATAAGAACTAGAATAAACCAAGATTACACCCCCACTCTATAGAGCATAACGAGAATAATATTGCAAACTTGCTACACAATATTTTTTAATAGATTCTATTGAACTTTAGAAATTCTTAGAAATTTGATTAGCTTCACCCATGCTACATATCAATTAACATAATACAAGTTTCTACTTATTTCAAATAAGCTCATGGAATGATTTTTTCCTTTTGTACATGTTTCTTAGATTCAAGAAGGGAAAGATACCTGCCATTTCTATTCATCATATGCTATGAGATTCCCATGTCAAAATATCAACTATCATAATTCATCCCACATCTATAAACACTGACATGTCAATATTGACCATATTTATGTGTGAATATGAACTTCACAAGATTCAAAAAGTAATGATTTAAGTCCAAAGCATGGAATTCTCTTCTACCAACCGCCTAACTTCTTTCTATCATGGAACATCACTGTTAGACATATATTGTTCCTCCTAGCACTCTTTTCAAGCTCTCTAAAAAAGAAATTGGCATCCTTCTTCCAAGTTGCGCATAGGTGATTAAAAACAATTGTCATTTTGTTCTATAGTGTTCCTTCTCCATAATTGACCTTCCTTTTATTGTCAGGACACAAAAGTTCTTCTCTCTACTCTAAATTTGTCTTCAAGCTCACTTCAAGCAATTCATGGGGATCAAAAAGGTGGAAAACTGGGAACTTCACAATATAATTTCCTTTCAAACCACATGATTATGAATTTAAATCAAAAATTGTTCCTAGAGGTGGATTAAGGTGATGAGATCACCTATTTTTTGAATTTCTTTCGTTTTTCTCCTTTGAAAGGATCTCTTATACTAAATTGTAAAAGACCGTATTTCATGCACTTCTAAGTCTTGTGATCCTCATAAAATATTTCAACAAATTGAGAAGTTATATGTACTCCACCCATGCCTGAATCTTGGTTGAACAAATACAAAAGCAAGAATGTTGGGAACCCTTGGTATTCAACAACAACATGATTTCAAAACTAAAAATATGGATGACTTAATCAATATGATACATTATTGCATCACCACTCAACAAGAGGCACAACCACAATCTCAACTGCAACCCACTATTCACTAGAGGGTTCCCATTGTTCATTGCTCCTTCAAGCTAGACACTAAATAATGGCTTGTTAAGTTTAATGGGGATCCCAATATTGAAAAGCTTGACTTTTGGATGTGCAATATGGAATATTATTTTAATATACAATCAAACCTGAGAAGGCCAACAAAATTTTGATTACTAAAGTTCACATGGAGGCAAACCACACTTAATAATTCTCTTAACAAAGAATATTTGATTAGGACTTCAAGGATGTTGTTTGTAAGAAGTTCTACCTATTAAGATATAAGAAAGAGCTATTGGTGAGGTGGTCGCAACAATGAAAAATCTCAAGACAAACCATCAAGTGGTGCATTGATATTTAAAAAAAAAAAAATCCATCAAGCTAGAGGTGAGTGAATTTGAAGCCATTCCTTACGTAAATTTTATTTATTTCTTATTAAATCAGTTCATGAAGGAACTAGAATTATTTCATGTTACATAAAACGTTCATTCCTTCCAACAAGCTTTAAAAATATAAGTTGAGATTTAAAAACTAACCTTCTTAATTGTAAGAAGCTTGTTTCCATTATATTCTAAGGGGAAAACCAATGATTGTGGAAAAAATATAGACACTCCTAGTTCCCCTCCTACTACAGCGAAACAAAAGAAGAGGAAGTAGTATTTTTACCACGAGAAATCCAGACGCTTAGAAAAATAACCCTTTGGAGGTACATATGTAGAGGTATTATGTGATAGCCCCAATGAGTTAAATATATGTATGCAATGCAAACATTTTAATAAAAAATGGGCTGAGTCATGGGACATGGATTCCATAGGGTTGGGGTTATTACTTGATAGGGATAATTTTAAGGCATAGGAAGATTTAAAATGAATAATAGACAAGCTAACAACTATCAATATGTGTTGGCCACTCACTACAGTAAACAAATAAATGATTTAAACAACCTAGGGAATGATTTGATAGATGTCACATTTTACATTGGTTGAAAAGATCTTGCTGGGAGGAGTTACTTTCATAAGGAGGAAAGAGAAAGAGAAAACTAAACTGCTAGAAAAAGAGGCAACTTATAAAGGAATTCAAACAATAAATGGGACAATGCAACAAAAGAAGAGGAAGTTGAATTTCTAGGGAAAATTCGAGTAGAAAGAGGAAGAAAAATATAGAGGAAAGAAAAGACCACAAAAAAAATACACACAGGTAGAGAAAAATAAATTTTTTGGGAGAAGGATGAACAATAGAAAGGAATAATGTTTTTGGTTGGAAAGGCAACAAGAAGAAATCACCAGGTGATTAATTTATTGCCTCTCAAGTCCCTTTTGGCTAGGAAGGTGGAGATGGCGTTTCACAGAAATCCTTAAGGGTTGGGGTGGAGGAATTATTCCTGGAAACTTCTTGGAGGATTTATGAATGTTTCCTTATTGTATATTTATTTTACTATGAGTTCTAAAATCCTTGAATTTCAGGAAAATACAGTGTTGAGTTCTGAATGGTGGAAATAGCAAGTCTCTAGACTACCTATGCACTCTATGATTTTAACTCAATTGGTGGTGGAAGTGGAATAATCACTAGATTCCTTGGTTCTATTGATGGATGTATTAATACTTGAAGAAAAATATCCCTCAACCTTTGGAATATGGCTCGGGTGTGACATCTTCAAGTGAGACTTGGATTCAGTTGTCTATGGTTGGGTGGAGAGTCAATGACCCAGACTTAGTTTCCCATTAATTTTTCGGATAAGTATTTATCATTTTCTCATATATATATATATGTATATACATTGTAGGTCTGAAATGATGTTTATTGATGGCATGATTTATGATCTCATTGTCTATATGATTGACCAATGTGTTGTTTTCATTGTTTTAAAGGTACTGGAATAACATGTGGTTGTAATGGATATGTTCATGCAATAACCAACATGGAAATATTTCCCTATTTTAGTGATATAATTTTATTTATTACAATAACTTACCAACATTGTGCATCTTTACTGTTTGTGAATTTCTTGTTACAGGCTACATGAGGATGTGAAAGCATGATTTCACGAGATGCATGGTCTTACAATAGCATCCTAGATGTAGGAGTTATTTTGTAATCATGGTGCCAAGATGCACTAGTTGAAGTGAGGGTTAAACAATGTTAATGGATAGTGTGGAATGATTGGTAATCTTGTGTTGATTTCATGTTTAAATTACTATATAAGTTCTAGCAAAGTTATAGCATGATAATTGTTTCATTCTTGATTGAAAGGAAGGAGGCATTGTTTCAATCCCTTGTGGTATCAGTCTTGATTTTACATGCATGAGAAGTTGGGCCTTGCTCACTTATTTTCTCATCTACTAGGGATATTGAGCCAAGAAAATAAGTTTTCTACTATGTTAAGTTATTTTTATAGCTTCTTTAAGTTTGGACGAAAATGCACTTGAAAGTTTTGTTGATTTTCCGCTATGTTTATTATTGTATCTTTCTCAAGTTTAGTCATAAATTTATATTGAATGTGTTGGATATCAAGTGTTGGAAGTAGGGCTTAGAAATCTTGAAAATTTATAAATATAATATTTTTGTTAAATAACTAGAAATAGGAATAATTCAAGTTAAAAATTATTCTTTTTGTTTAGCAGGTCGGCCAAGTTGTAGGTTGAGAGGTTGACCAAAAGAGTCGGACCTCCGATAGCCTTTCCCCAACCCGACCTGTAACTCTACCACTCATAGGTCAAAGGTAATGGGTTTTCGGGGTTTTCACCATATTTACCCAATATATTACACTTCCAATCATATTTGGGCCAACCACGACCTAGGTTGGAGGCCGGCGGTCAAGCCAAACTTTTGAAAATTAAAATGCTTCACAGGTAGGAGGGATGACTTTGACCCTCATTCTATTTTGTATCTACTACGTGGAAATGTACATGGTGGTCGTATTCCAGGTGCAAAATGGGCCTGCCATAGTGGGGTATAATCCCATAACCTTGTTGTAGCTGCTACAACCCCCCTCCAATTGTTTTCCAATGCTTTGATTTTGGAGCCTCCTTTCAACGATAAGAATTGTTGTCTCAACCTATGTCAATTTTTCTTATTTCTTTACTAAGCACCACAACAACTCATTTTATCATGTTAATCTTGTGATGTATTGATTTTTTTTCCCTTTAATAGCTATTGGGCACTCCTTGATGATATTTAGTCCATGTTGACAGTTGTTGCATAACTTCTAGAGTTAGAAAAAACACGTCTTGTAAACACAAGCTAAATATTTCCTTGATTGACGCTAATTTCTTGTCCTACTTTGAGGAATTGTGTAACCCTTTGTCATAGTGAAATTCACAAACCCTTGTCAAATTTAATTGAAATATACCTTGAGTCATGCAATTTGTTAGGGTCCCATGATTTGGCTGATTGGCAAGCCAAATGACAGTGTAACATCAAACCAAGCTTTAGAGCCCAAGGACCTAGCCTTCCTGGACTCAGAGAGGGCTCTCTCTATATGTGTAAGGGATATATGTCTGTTTGCTTATTGTGTTCTGATTTTAGGCTAGTTATGAAGTAATTTTTCTGGTTTTGGTTTTTAAGTTGTGAGGGCTGAAACTGATCAAAGATATAAGATAGGTAAAAAGATGTTAGATCAACTGGGCTATGGGGTTGAAAAGGTCAAGAAATCTATTGGACGGTGATACAAGGCTGTTGAAGGGCCGATTTGATTCAAGGTAGAAAGGATCTTTGGGCAAAATGGAGTAAATGGACATCAAGTTTGTGAACAACAAAGAGTTTCAAGCATAAATAGTTCAATAGATAACATAAACATGGTAGGGAAAACCATTAATCATGAAAAATGTAACTATAAGCTAATTAATACATAGAAATAAACATTCAAGCCATGCATAGAAGTATATGACCCTCTAACTTTGGGAAATGGCTATCAGACTTTGGGGAAAACACTTAAGAAAGACAAACAACTTAACTTACTATGTCGGAACGCCTAAACACAGTACTTCAAGTTATTGGGCACTTTGAACAATAAGATTTGCATAGTTTTAGGCAAAGGGCTAGATCGAAACTAGGCCTCCTTGGTTCAACAAAATGATAATCTAATCAGTCAAAGAGAAATTTCATGGATGGAACTATAACTAGCCATAGGTAAGCAGGGCGTACCGTAAATCATACTTAGCATGCATAGACCTATGAATGAAACAAGCAACAATATCCTCAAGTTATTAAAGAGTAGTTAAGAATTCTTTAATGTAACTAAGGAAGAAGAAAACAAAGAAGCTATGAAGAAAAAGGAAATTTGAGGTGCCTCCATGGGCATGTCTCAAATTTGTTCTCTACTGATCTATAGCAAGCAAGAAACATGTATTCATGGATGTAAAATAGAAGACAACAACAAAGCAAGAGACACTATACCATTCTACCAAGTCATGGAATCCAACAACAATCCTTCTTCATTCATCCAAGAGCATCCAAGAGGCAATCCAAAAGCATAAGACAAGTATTTCTTCCAAAGTTTATATGACCATATATTGCTTCTCTTCTCAAGTTCAGCCTTGTTTTACAATGAAAGCCTTTGGAATATATAGGCTCAAGTGAGGAAAACCTCATGGTTCAACTTGCTCTCCCATTGGCCTAATAAAAATATCTAAACTTGTGCTTGAGGCTTTGCAAAGCCCAAGGCACAAAATATCTAATAAATATCTAAAAAATGCTAAAAAAGGAAAAATAATTGACTTTGCATTATTTTTCATGTGCAAAAATAGCTAAAAGCACATTTGGAAAAAGCAATTTTTTGAGGTTCAAAAATTACAAAAATATTCAAAATTTACATCAGCAAAAGATCCCCTGACTTTCCGGCAACATTTGGCAGCCTTCCCGATGTCGAAACAAGGCTCATGATAGCTCGTTGGAAAGTTCTGAGTGTCTAATTTCTGGAATGACTAAAATTTTCTCAATCAAATGCCTAGAAGCCCTCCAAAACTGCACCTGTGTGTAAAAAAACCAGAAAATAAACCTTGCTGATAGACGGGGCAGAATGTTGAAAAAGTGAGTGTGTTTTGCCATTTTGGGGGAGAAAATGATCTTCAAATGTTCTGAAAATCGCTGAGTATGTGCTCCTAAAATTATGGCATCCAATGATACCATTCTCATCCTATGACGATCTCCCAAACTGAAATGGCGAAGCCCATGAGTTTTGGCCAAAAACCCAAAAATACCAAAAAAACCAAAGTATGCCAAAATTTGCCAAATTTTGGTGAGTAAGTACCTCAAAGCTTTTTGGAAACATGTCTAGAATCTCGAGCCAAAATTCCAAGCATATAGGTGTCTTTCTCCTTCTTTCTCATCGGGCGCCCTCTTTGGACTGTTTTGAGCTTTTCTTGGTGTTCTTCTTCGTTGTTTTGGCATTCTAGATTTGGTGAAGAAGTCATGGCCCCTTGCCTAGGAGAGGCAGCTAGCACATGCTTTGTAGAATGCCCTTCATGATCTTTATGCTGCTTTTCTGTCTCATAAGGCTACCCCTTTTCCCGTCCTTGTTCATCACTGTTATGCTGCTTCTTGCTACTCTGCCTCACATTCACTGTCAATCACTGTTTGATCAAGGTAGAATTGGTTTTCAAATGTTGTATGTGATGCCTTTGTGATATCAGGTCCCTTTTCCTCCCAAAACACTGTCCTTTCCTCCCTTTGTAAGCCAAACAACCAATAGTTATGATAGGCACATAGTCAACACAGCCAAAATGATTTTTTGAGTTTATGATAAGGTCACCCAGCTTTGGTGTTTTGAGGCAACAGGGCAGCCTTGTTTTTGAATAAAGGCAAAACAATCACCTTCTCAATTCAAAACATTGTTTTCTTCTTTGTAGGCCACTCAACAAGTGTATTCAAAAACAATCACACAGTCAAAAAGGCATATAAACAGTCAAAGGTCACTGTGTAATATGATAAGGTAACAGAGTTTATTGTGTTTTTGATGTGATCACAAAAAGTCCTGTAGCAGTTAAATAACAATAAACTCCTTTCAACCAAAACGCTGTCGTATTTATACTTCACTGCTTCTCATACCCAATTTTGACAATACCTCCAAAAGCAATGGTAGCTTTACCTACTGGCTATGCTTTAAGGAATGGAAAATCAAGACACTGTTTTTGCCTTTTTAACACACAGAGGAAAATTTTGACCAATGAACAAGTGACATATGTATGACTTCCATGGCTGAAATTAAGACTACTACTTCATCTTTCAAGTACTGAGTCTATGCTTTTAAAACAATGCCTCCATCTTTCAACATTCCTTAGAGGGAAGTTTATAGGTTTTCAAATATTAATAATAACCCATCATTTTGTTATTTCATCTCTAGCCAAAATGACCACAGCAAATCTCGTTTTCAAAATAAAAACAAAAAGCTCGAAACTATGACTTCACACCGTGATTTCTATCTCTTTCACTCTACTCAACAATTTTGCAAAGAGCAAAAAGGCACATAGAATACCTTTAGAATTCGATGACAAGCTTGGGCTGAAGGTTAGAGCAGCTTAGAGATTCATTTGAGGTGCTTTGGGGCGTTGAAAACATGTGCGGCGCGTTGGCATGAGAGAGCGTCGCGCAACAATATTCAGGTGGTTTTTTCGGGCCGACGTGACCCAAACTTATAGGTGCGCCACGCGCGCCTACAGGCACGCCACGTGCCTGTGTATTTCAATGTAAAAGTTGCGCCTGATCACGCCGCGCACTTTTCCAGGCACGCCGCGTAGCCTTAAACCTTCCAAAACTTCTGCAATTTGCTCGAAATCCTCCTTTTCTCTAATGGGCGGCTAAGAGGGTGTTTTTGAATGCTTGCTTATGTTTTTGATCCTTGCAATGAGATTTGGTAATGGTTTTAATCCTCTTAAAGTTGAGATCCTCAATCTTAACTTATGAGGGCTTAGAAAGCCTTTTGAAGGAGCCCTTGTTTTGAACAAAACATGAATCATCACCTTTGCAAATTTTATCATTTTAAAATGCTATAAAGACCTGTCTTCGAACAACCCTTTTGACAAGATGCTGCGGTTGATTTTTGAAAAGCAACATAGTGATGGTTTCTCATTGAAGTAAAAAAGGCCTTTTCAAGAAACTGTAAACCTCTTCTATTGCCTTCTCACTGTTTATCCTTGAAAAAGAGACTCTGTCACTTCTACCTACTGCATGACCCTTTTTAAAGGAAAACTTTGCTCAAAGACATACCAATGATTAGTGATGCCTTCTTAGCCATTTTTGCGAGGAAATCAATCAACACTTTGAAGCTCATTTTGACAGTTTCTACCCCGGATGTTTTGAAGGCGATCATGTCTTCTATGAAGTTGATTGAACTGGCAGGTGTTGCTTTGAGTTTCTTCTATGACTATGGGTAGACATAAAATAGGAGATGATGTACTAGAGTTAGAAATTAAACAAGGAAAACTGCCCCTTTGTTCTTTCTGTGAAGGAGTTCTTCACTATTTTTTGAAAGGAAAACCTGACAGGAGATAAGCCAACTTTATTTGACATTTTGTAGCGCTCATGCTTTTCCTTTGTTTTTTGACAAGATTTTGCTGCTCAAAATCTTTCAACTGTTTTCTGCTGCTCTTACCATTTGTCTCCTAATCAGTCAAACTTTGAAATTAGTCACTGCTCTGGCCCTCTGCTTATAGATGAAGGAGGCGCTTTTAACCCTCGACTTGTGAAATGAAGGAGTTTCTTTGGTCTTCAAACCCTCTACTTATAGATGAAGGAGGTTCTTAGTCATGTTGTATCATAACCCCTATGACAGTGCTATTTTTCCCTTTACTTTCCTTTCAGGTTTTGAATGTGGTCGCAAGAGCTTGATGAAAAAATCTTGGCTCTGTCGCATCCCAGGCTCAAGATCACATTGAGAAGCAGCTGTCTTCTCATGTGGAACCAAAAATTGTCTTCTGAGATGCTAGTAGGTCTCTGTCCTTGAAAGATCCATCAAAATACTGTAAAAACACCTAAAATCAGCTTGACTTATGGTCCATGTGTTGTTGAGACTTAAAGGTGTATTAGTGGCACGACCTAGGGTTGTAACCAACTTTATTTGCAGAATGGGAAGGTCTATTATGACTGGTCAATAGCAGATGGAGGTTCTTTGGCTCTTGGATAGTTTTCCAAGGGAGAAATGCCTTAAAACACCACTTCCTAAATTAGGGGAGACTGTTTGAATAGATTTGGATTGTCTCTTTAGAGCTGATGGGCAGACTAGTATGGCTGAGGCTAGGTAGGATTTGATAATGGGGTTTCATCTCGTCATGGGCGGACTGAAAGGTAAGAGGGAAAAAAAAAAAAAATTTATGGGGAGTTTCTAGATGACAAATTGACATATGGAGATCGGCTTCTAGAAAACTCATCTATGGATTTAGTCATCACCAACAAGTGAAAAATATGGATGACTAATAGTAGCTCCATTTGGGGAGGGCAGTTCCTTGTCAGGAGGTGTCCAGAATTCAGATCTTTGGCTTATGAAGACCAGTGCCTTACCCATTGGCGCAAAATTTCACCCTTCTTTGATGCTATTTCTGAAAAGTGACAGCATGGTTAACATCAATGATATTTCTACCTACCCCACTATCTTTCCTAACATTTTTTCTTCTTTTTGGCGCATTTGAACTAGCAGCCTTTTGACAATGTATATTTTTCTTTTTGCAAAATGAACCTATCTATTTCTACTCTTATATCTGCCGGGAGTTCAGATTAGACTGATGAACTCCTTCATTACTCTACCTATGCTAGATCAACTGTCAAGATTAAGCAGTTTGACAGGATTTTGTTCTCTAATCTAAAACACGAAATTTAAAAGATGATCAAATCAGGATTAGACAGTCTGATTTGTCATGTATTTGTGGCATAAAAGACAAGTTGCACACAAATATTATTCTGCATGAAATGGAAACTAGGAAAAACAGGGCTAAGATGCATAATTTGTTTTTCATCCCCGCTTCCCTCTTTGGTTCTGTTTTGGGCGTGTGGAACCAGTATATTTTCCTAATATACTCTCTTTGATAATTCAAGCTTACACAATGTTGACCATCTTTTTCACTCACTAACTTATCAGCAAATAAATTTAAACATGTTCAGCTATGATCGGGCTAGATAACTGAACATGAATTTATAGCACAAGTAGCGGCATTTAGACTTGCACGCTTTCTGAAGGACTATTTTTTTGGAACATGGGGCTTTACCATTGTTTTTTAGAAACTTCCCTCTTTTTCTACTTTTTACTCTTTTTTGTATTTTCTGCTTTTTCACTTTTTCTTCAAACAAACTAAAACTGAAAATATGCTCACAAGACTAAGCTTATTTTTCACAGATATCTATCTATCCTAGCCTAAACTATACACAACATACATTCATTTGTTGAACTCTTCTTTCCAATATAGCCAGTCAAGTAGATTATTGCATGGTTGATTCTGGTTTAGTTCTTTCATGATGCTGAAGTAATGAAAAGGCCACTCCCACTTGGTTTGTTTTCGGACAGTAATGCTTAAGTTCTTTCTCATTCTTGGTAGCAACTTGTTCATGATAGAACCCACTACTCCTTCATATTTCTCAAGGAAAACAACAAATGGATCCTGGAATAATACCTGATCTAGAGGATTTGAGATATAGGCTTCATTTAGGACTACTCTTTCTTCCACTTGGCTATATCTAGGACTCTCCAGGTAAAGCAACTCTTCCCCTTGCTCATGATCACTTGAAATGTCAGACTCATCATATATTGCAGTGTAGTTTTCTTTCCAAGCTGATGTGTTTTGATAGGGCGGGCTGAAAACTGTGTGAAGGTCATCAAGTTGATGGGCAGGGATACACTTTGACAGTAAATTATCTTGAAAGGATTGTGTGACAACTCCCATGTCTTTATCAACCTCTATTTCTTTATCTACAATTTGTAACTCAATGGAACTTGGTGGCTGCAAATCTGCAGCAAAGGAAGATTCCATGTCTAAAATGGTTTCCTCAACCATTTCAGGAAAAGGTTTCTCATTTACAACATGCTCGAGAATTTCATCATCCTCCTCAACCTCATCATCAAAGCTAAAAAACTGCTGATTTCCAATTATGTGAATGTCATCTCTGATGGACTGAAGTGAAGTAGAGCAAAGAGTCCGAGACTCTTCACTTACTTCTAAATTCTCAAGGCTCTCCTCATAAGTGTCATAGATGACCTGTATTGGCTGCTCACTTTTCTCAAGTTTATGAAACTGAGCTTCCTCCCAAAAATCAAAAACTGAGTCTTCTGCAAAGTTAGCTTCTGTTTGGAAATCATAATCACCAACATATTGATCAAATATTGGAGAATCATTAACATAAATAATGTCACCAGCCATGTACATTGGACTATCAGATTGCTTTTCTTCAACTTGATTTACAAATCTATTTTCTGATTTATGACATGCAGGATTAACAGGAGAAATATCAGAGAAGTTTTGGTTATATGAAGTTTCAGAGGATGTCTACATGTTTAAAATTTTATCTATTTCTTCTTCAGTTAAAGGAGAAGGTATTTTCTGTTTTCTTTGAAGTGGGCAACAATTTCTTTCCATTTTTTGTGGAAGTTGATCTTGTGGCTGAATGTCCTCTTGCATTTTGCAGGGAAGGGCAGATGGACTGTTATTGGTTTCAACCTTTTCAAAGATCTCTTGTGGATCTTCTCTTATTTCTTGATGGATTTCATCTAGGATCAACTCTTCTTGGTCATCTTGATTGTTAGCTTGGGTAAGAAAATTATGGACCTCCTCTAAAAATTCCTCAGGATGCCAATTTCCAAAGCATTTTTCAATGCTTACAAGGTGTTGTATGAGGTTTTCAGAGTGATCACAATAATTTTCAGCCAACGATAGAGATGGAAAATGCCCTATATAGCGTTTACAAAATACTTTGTGGAAATCCTTTAAAGAAAACAAGGTGCGAGGTTCTAGGTTTTCATACCATTCTCTTTCCTCTTCTTCTAATGTACCCATGAACATTTTCATGAGGCAGTCCTCATGCCATTCAACCTTTAACTTCCATACATGTATATGAAATTTTATGAGGTGTAAAAATGGGTCGTCAATATTTTCATTTCGAAAGAGAGGTAGGCCTCCTATCCAATTTACATCTGTAGGCATTTTGTGTGGGAATCCAGGGATATGTTCTCTGCTCATCGGAGCATATCTCCTTTGTGTCCTCAGGTGGAGGATTTGAACCATGCTGTCCTCCATCGGCATGATTGGGATTACTTAATGCATTCCTAGGAGACTTTATAAGGACTAGTGGGGAAAAAAGCCTACTGGAGGCTAGTGGAGTCGCCAGGTGGATTTCTATGAGAACTTATGATCCACCACCAGCACTATCAAAGATGCTTTAGGAAAAATTTTATGGCAAGCTTTGAGATGGAAAAACTTGCAAAGAAGAGTGATTCTCTTGGTTTCAACAGTTTGCTAGGCTGTATGGTCAAGCTAATGGTTCTCTTGGCAAGAAGGTTTATGCTTATCTCCTATGTTTAGGTGAGGTTTTCCGAATCGCTAAGTTATACTTAGATTGTCACTGATTACAGATTTTCTACCATAAGTTTAAGTTTCTGGAAGGATAAGTTAGCAGAAAGGTATGGTTTATGAATTTTTGGTTTTTTTATGGAGTTTTTAGGCCTACTGGAGGCTAGTGGAGTCGCCAGGTGGAACTTGGTTGTTTTTGTAAAGACGTAGCTATGGTCCACCACCATTAACTAGGGTAAAGCCAACCTGGGAATATTTTGGGGTTTTTCTGAGTTTTATGTGCAGCCTATGGTTTACTTAAAGTATTCTAAACCTATTTCATCACTTTGCTAGGGTGGCGATAACAAAAAGAGTTTACTCTAAATGATTCTATGGACTGCTTGCTTGTTTAAGCACCTAAAGGACTAAAGAGTCTATAATAGTTTGCTAGACTGTCATGTACTCAGTGTCCCACCATCTCCTGCTATGTTAGTGAGCGATGGGATAGGTCGATCGGATAGTAACCTAGAGTTCGGTAAAATAGTAAGGCCTACTGGAGGCTAGTGGAGTCTCTAGGTGGATTTTTAGTTGTTTTGAGGTATATGTGTATGGTCCACCACAAGTACTGACAAAAACCAATCTAAGGGAGTTTTTTGGGGTTTTCTAAGTTTTATGTAGTCCTGAGGTTTGAAATATTTTCCTATAACTGACTCATCATTTTGCTAAGATGGTGAAGGAGCTATTTTCTACTCTTCGGACAACACTTAAGTTTTCTAAGTTTGAATGAGACTTCGAGAGTTACTAAGGAGTACTTATATTGTCACTAACTCAGAAGGTCCCACCGTGATCGCCATTATGTTAGTGAGCGGTGGGATAAGTCAGTCAGATAGTATTCTTAAAGGTCTCTTAAATGTTTAGGGAATCTAAGTTTGTTTATTACTCAGAGTCCCACCATGATCGCCATTATGTTAGGGTCCCGTGATTTGGCTGATTGGCAAGCCAAATGACAGTGTAACATCAAACCAAGCTTTGGAGCCCAAGGACCTAGCCTTCCTAGACTCAGAGAGGGCTCTCTCTATATGTGTAAGGGATATCTGTGTGTTTGCTTATTGTGTTGTGATTTTAGGCTAGTTATGAAGTAAGTTTTTTGGTTTTGGTTTTTAATTTGTGAGGGATGAAACTGATCAAAGATATAAGATAGGTAAAAATATGTTAGATCAACTGGGCTATGGGGTCGAAAAGGTCAAGAAAGCTATCAAACAGTGATACAAGGCCGTTGAAGGGCCGACTTGATTGAAGGTAGAAAGGATCTTTGGGAAAAATGGAGTAAATGGACATCAAGTTTGTGAACAACAAATATTTTCAAGCATAACTAGTTCAATAGATAACATAAACATGGTAGGGAAAACCATTAATCATGCAAAATGTAACTATAAGCTAATCAATACATAGAAATAAACATTCAAGCCACGCATAGAAGTATATGACCCTCTAACTTTGGGAAATGACTATCAGACTTTGGGGAAAACACTTAAGAAAGAAAAAAAACTTAACTTACTATATCGGAACGCCTAAACACAGTACTTCAAGTTATTGGGAATTTTGAACAACAAGATTTGCATAGTTTTAGGCAAAGGGCTAGATCGAAACTAGGCCTCCTTGGTTCAAACAAAATGATAATCTAATCATTCAAAGAGAAATTTCATGGATTGAACTATAGCTAGCCATAGGTAAGCAGGGCGTACCGTAATTCATACTTAGCATGTATAAAACCATGAATGAAACAAGCAACAATATCCTAAATATTAAAGAGCAGTCAAGAATTCTTTAATGTTACTTAGGAAGAAGAAAACAAAGAAGCTATGAAGAAACAAGAAATTTGAGGTGCCTCCATGGGCATGTCTCAAATTTGTTCTTTACTGATCTATAGCAAGCAAGAAACATGTATTCATGAATGTAAACTAGAAGACAACAACAAAGCAAGAGACACTATACCATTCTACCAAGTCATGGAATCCAACAACAATCCTTCTTCCTTCATCCAAGAGCATCCAAGAGGCAATCCAAAAGCATAAGACAAGTATTTCTTCCAAAGCTTATATGACCATATATTGCTTCTCTTCTCAAGTTCAACCTTGTTTTACAATGAAAGCCTTTGGAATATATAGGCCAAAGTGAGGAAAACCTCATGGTTCAACTTGCTATCCTATTGGCCTAATCAAAATATCTAAACTTGTCCTTGAGGCTTTGCAAAGCCCAAGGCACAAAATATCTCATAAAATATCTAAAAAATGCTAAAAAAGGGAAAATAATTGACTTTTCCTTACTTCTCATGTGCAAAAATAGCTAAACGCACATGAGGAAATATCAGTTTTTAAAGGTTCAAAACTTACAAAAATATTCAAAATTTACATCAGCAAAAGGTCCCCTGACTTTCTGGCAACATTTGGCAGCCTTCCCGATGTCGCAACGAGGCTCATGATAGCTCGTTGGAAAGATTTGAGTGTCTAATTTCTGGAACAACTTGAATTTTTCTAATCTGATGCATGGAAGTCCTCCAAACACAGGCCTATGTGTAAAAGCCCAAAAAATAAACCTTGCTGATAAACGGGGCAGAATGTTGAAAAAATGAGTGTTTTACGCCATTTTGGGGGAGAAAATGATCTTCAAATGTTCTCAAAATTGCTGAGTATGTGCCCTTGAAATTATGGCATCTAATGATACCATTCTCATCCTATGAAGACCTCCCAAACTGAAATGGCGAAGCCCATGAGTTTTGGCCAAAAAACCAAAGTATGTCAAAATTTTCCAAATTTTGGCGAGTAAGTCCGTCAAAACTTTTTAGAAACATGTCTAGAAGCTCGGGCCAAAATTCCAAGAATAGAGGTGTCTTTCTCCTTCTTTCTCGTCGAGCGCCCTCTTTGGACAGTTTTGAGCTTTTCTTGGTGTTCTTCTTCATTGTTTTGGCATTCTAGATTTGGTGAAGAAGTCATGGCCCCTTGCCTAGGAGAGGCAGCTAGCACATGCTTTGGAGAATGCCCTTCATGATATTAATGCTGCTTTTCTGTCTCATAAGGCTACCCCTTTCCCCATCCTTTTTCATCACTGTTATGCTGCTTCCTGCTACTCTGCCTCACATTCACTGTCAATCACTGTTTGATCAAGGTAGAATTGGTTTTTTAAATGCTGTATGTGATGCCTATGTGATATCAGGTCCCTTTTCCTCCTAAAACACTGTCCTTTCCTCCCTTTGTAAGCAAAACAACCAATATTTATGATAAGCACACAGTCAACACAGTCAAAATGATTTTCTGAGTTTATGATAAGGTCACCCAGCTTTGGTGTTTTGAGGCAACAGGGCAGCCTTGTTTTTGAATAAAGGCAAAAAAATCACCTTCTCAATTCAAAACATTGTTCTCTTCTTTGTAGGCCACTCAACAAGTGTATTCAAGAACAATCACACAGTCAAAAAGGCATATAAACAGTCAAAGGTCACTCTGTAATATGATAAGGTAACAGAGTTTATTGTGTTTTTGATGTGATCACAAAAAGTCCTGTAGCAGTTAAATAACAATAAACTCCTTTCAACCAAAACACTGCCCTCTTTATACTTCACTGCTTCTCATACCCAATTTTGACAATACCTCCGAAAGCAATGGTAGCTTTACCTACTGGCTATGCTTTATGGAATGGAAAATCAAGACACTGTTTTTTCCTTTTTAACACACAAAGGAAAATTTTGACCAATGAAAAAGTGACATATGTATGACTTCCATGGCTGAAATTAAGACTACTGCTTCATCTTTCAAGTACTGAGTCTATGCTTTTAAAACAATGCCTCCATCTTTCAACATTCCTTAGAGGGCAGTTTATAGGTTTTCAAATATTAATAATAACCCATCATTTTGCTATTTCATCTCTAGCCAAAATGACCACAACAAATCTCGTTTTCAGAATAAAAACACAAAGCTCGAAACTGTGACTTCACACCGTGATTTTTATCTCTTTCACTCTACTCAACAGTTTTGCAAAGAGAAAAAAATAACATAGAATACCTTTAGAATTCGATGACAAGCTTGGGCTGAAGGTTAGAGCAGCTTAGAGATTCATTTGAGGTGCTTTGGGGCATTGAACACATGCGCGGCGTGTTGGCATGAGAGAGCGCCGCGCAACAATAGTCGGGTTGTTTTGTCGAGCCGATGTGACCCAAACTTACAGGCACACCGTGCGGCTGTGTATTTCAATGTAAAATCTGCACCTGAGCGCGCCGCGCGCTTTTCTAGGCACGCCGCGTAGCCTTAAACCTTCCAAAAATTCTGCAATTTGCTCAAAATCCTCCTTTTCTCTAATGGGCGGCTAAGAGGGCATTTGTGAATTCTTTCTTATGTTTTTGATCCTTGCAATGAGATTTGGTAATGGTTTTAATCCTCTTAAATTTGAGACCCTCAATCTTAACTTATGAGGGCTTAGAAAGCCTTTTGAAGGAGCCCTTGTTTTGAACAAAACATGAAGCATCGCCTTTGCAAATTTTATCATTTTAAAATGCTATAAAGACCTGTCTTCTAAAAATCCTTTTGACAAGATGCTGTGGTTGATTTTTGAAAAGCAACATAGTGATGGTTTCTCATTGAAGCAAAAAATGCTTTTTCAAGAAACTGTAAACCTCTTCTATTGCCTTCTCACTGTTTATCCTTGAAAAGGAGACTCTATCACTTCTGCCTACTGCATGACCCTTTTTAAAGGAAAATTTTGCTCAAATACATACCAATGATTAGTGATGCCTTCTTAGCCATTTTTGCAAGGAAATCAATCAACACTTTGAAGCTCATTTTGACAGTTTCTACCCCGGATGTTTTGAAGGCGATCATGTCTTCTATGAAGTTGATTGAACTGGAAGGTGTTTCTTTGAGTTTCTTATGTGACTGTGGGTAGACGTAAAACATGAGATGATGTACTAGAGTTAGAAAGTAAACAAGGAAAACTGCCCCTTTGTTCTTTCTGTGAAGGAGGTCTTCACTGTTTTTTGAAAGGAAAACCTGACAAGAGATAAGCCAAATTTCTTTGACATTTTGTAGCGCTCATGCTTTTCCTTTGTTTTTTGACAAGATTTCGCTGCTCATAAGCTTTCAACTATTTTCTGCTTCTCTTACAATTTGTCTCCTGATCAGTCAAACTTTGAAATTAGTCACTGCTCTGGCCCTCTGCTTATAGATGAAGGAGGCGCTTTTAACCCTCTGCTTGTGAAATGAAGGAGTTTCTTCGGTATTCAAACCCTCTGCTTATAGATGAAGGAGGTTCTTAGTCATGTTGTATCATCACCCCTGTGACAGTACTATTTTTCCCTTTACTATCCTTTCAGGTTTTGAATGTGGTCACAAGAGCTTGATGAAAAACTCTTTGTTCTGTAGCTGCATCTCAGGCTCAAGATAACACTGAGAAGCAGTTGTCTTCTCATGTGGAGCCAAAAATTGTCTTCTTAGATGCTGGTATGTTTCTGTCTTTGAAAGATCCATCAAACACTATAAAAACACCTAAAATCAGCTTGACTTATGGTCTATGGATTGCTAAGACTTAAGGGTGTATTAGTGGCGTGACCTAGGGCTGTAACCAACTTCATTAGCAAAGTGGGAAGGTTTGTTATGATTGGTATATAGCAGATGGAGGTTTTTGGCTCTTTGATAGTTTTCCAAGGGAGAAAGGCCTTAAAGCGCCACTTCCTAACTTAGGGGAGACTGTTCGAATAGATTTGGATTGTCTCTATTAGAGCTGATGGGCAGAATAGTATGGCCGAGGTTAGGTAGGATTTATTAATGGGGTTTCATCTCGTCATGGGCGAACTGACAGGGTAAGAAGGCAAAAAAGTTTATGGGGGTTTTCTAGATGACAAATTGACATATGGAGATCAGCTTCTAGAAAATTCAGCTAGGAATTTAGTCATCAACAACGGGTGAAAAATACTGATGACTAACAATGGCTCCATTTGGGGAGGGCATCTCCTTTTCAGGAGGTGTCTAGAATTTCAGATCTTTGGCTTATGAAGACCAGTGCCTTACCCATTGGTGCAAAATTTCACCCTTCTTTGATGCTACTTCTGAAAAGTGACAGCATGATTAGCATCCATGATATTTCTACCTACCCCACTATTTTTCCTAACATTTTTTCTTCTTTTTGGCGCATTTGAACTAGCAGCCTTTTGACAATACATATTTTTTCTTTTTGAAAAATGAACCTATCTAATTCTACACTTATATCTGCCGGGAGTTCAGATTAAATTGATGAACTCCTTCATTACTCTACCTATGCTAGATCAACTGTCAATATTAAGCTGTTTGACAGGATTTTGTTCTCTAATCTAAAACATGAAATTTAAAAGATGATCAAATCAGGATTAGACAGTCTGATTTGTCACGTATTTGCGGCATAAAAGACAAGTTGCACACAAATATTATTCTGCATGAAATGGAAACTAGGAAAAACAGGGCTAAGATGCATAATTTGTTTTTCATCCCCGCATCCCTCTTTGGTTCTATTTTGGGCGTGTGGAACCAGTATCTTTTCCTAATCTACTCTCTTTGATAAGTCAAGCTTACACAATGTTGACCATATTTTTCACTCACTAACTTATCAACAAATAAATTTAAACATGTTCAGCTATGATTAGGCTAGATAACTGAACAAGACTTTTAAGCACAAGTAGCGGCATTTAGACTTGCACGCTTTCTAAAGGACTAATTTTTTTGGAACATGGGGCTTTGCCATTGTTTTTTAGAAACTGCCCTCTTTTTCTACATTTTACTGTTTTTTGTATTTTCTTCTTTTTCACTTTTTCTTCAAACAAACTAAAACTGAAAAGATACTCACAAGAATGAGCTTATTTTTCACAGCTATCTATCTATCCTAGCCTAAACTATACATAACATACATTCATTTGGTGAACTCTTCTTTCCAATATAGCCATTCAAGTAGATGATTGAGGTTTAGTTCTTTCATGATGCTGAAGTAATGAAAAGGCCACTCCCACTTGGTTTGTTTTCGGACAGTAATGCTTAAGTTCTTTCTCATTCTTGGTAGCAACTTGTTCATGATAGAACCCACTACTCCATATTTCTCAAGGAAAAAAACAAAAGGATCTTGGAATAATACCTAATCTAGAGGATTTGAGATATAGGCTTCATTCATGTCTACTCTTTCTTCCACTTGGCTATACCTAGGACTCTCCTTGTAAAGCAACTCTTCCCCTTGCTCATGATCACTTGAAATGTCAAACTCATCATATATTGCAGTGTGGTTTTCTTTCCAAACTGATGTGTTTTGATAGGGCGGGCTGAAAACTTTGTGAAGGTCATCAGGTTGATGGGCAGGGATGCACTTTGACAGTAAATTATCTTGAAAGGATAGTGTGAAAACTCCCATGTGTTTATCAACCTCTATTTATTTATCTGCAATTTGTAACTCAATGGAACTTGGTGGCTACAAATCTGGAGTAAAGGAAGATTCCATGTCTAAAATGGTTTCCTCAACCATTTCAGGAAAAGGTTTCTCATTTACAACATGCTCGAGAATTTCATCATCCTCCTCAACCTCATCATCAAAGCTGAAAAACTGTTGATTTCCAATTATGTGAATGTCATCTCTGATGGACTGAAGTGAAGTAGAGCAAAGAGTCCGAGACTCTTCACTTACTTCTAAATTCTCAAGGCTCTCCTCATCAGTGTCATAGATGACCTGTATTGGCTGCTCACTTTTCTCAAGTTTATGAAACTGAGCTTCCTCCCGAAAATCAAAAACTGAGTCTTCTGCAAAGTTAGCTTCTGTTTGGAAATCATAATCAACAACATATTGATCAAATATTTGAGAATCATTAACATAAATAATGTCACCAGCCATGTACATTGGACTATCAGATTTCTTTTCTTCAACTTTATTTACAAATCTATTTTCTAATTTATGACATGCAGGATTAACAGGAGAAAGATCAGAAAATTTTTGGTTATATGAATTTTTAGAGGTTGTCTGCATGTTTACAATTTGATCTATTTCTTCTTCAGTTAAAGGAGAAGGTATTTTCTGTTTTCTTTGAAGTGGGCAACAATTTCTTTCCATTTTTTTGTGGAAGTTGATCTTGTGGCTGAATGTCCTCTTGCATTTTGCAGGGAAGGGCAGATGGACTGTTATTGGTTTCAACCTTTTCAAAGATCTCTTGTGGATCTTCTCTTATTTCTTGATGGATTTCATCTAGGATCAACTCTTCTTGGTCATCTTGATTGTTAGCTTGGGTAAGAAAATTATGGACCTCCTCTAAAAATTCCTCAGGATGCCAATTTCCAAATCATTTTTCAATTCTTACAAGATGTTATATGAGGTTTTCAGAGTGATCACAACAATTTTCAGCCAATCATAGAGATGGACAATGCCCTATATAGCGTTTACAAAATAATTTGTGGAAATCCCTTAAAGAAAACAAGGTGCGAGGTTCTAGGTTTTCATACCATTCTCTTGCCTCTTCTTCTAATGTACCCATGAACATTTTCATGAGGCAGTCCTCATGCCATTCAACCTTTAACTTCCATACATGTATATGAAATTTGATGAGGTGTAAAAATGGATCGTCAATATTTTCATTTCGAAAGAGAGGTAGGCCTCCTATCCAATTTACATCTGTAGGCATTTTGTGTGGGAATGCAGGGATATGTTCTCTTCTGATCGAAGCATATCTCCTTTGTGTCCTCGGGTGGAGGATTTGAACCATGTTGTCCTCCATGAGCATTATTGGGATTACTTAATGCATTCCTAGGAGACTTTATAAGGACTAGTGGGGAAAAAGGCCTACTGGAGGCTAGTGGAGTCGCCAGGTGGATTTCTATGAGAACTTATGATCCACCACCAGCACTATCAAAGATACTTTGGGAAAAAGTTTATGGCAAGCTTTGAGATGGAAAAAATTTCAAAGAAGAGTGATTCTCTTGGTTTCAACAATTTTCTAGGCTGTATGGTCAAGCTAATGGTTCTCTTGGTAAGAAGGTTTCTGCTTATCTCCTATGTTTAGGTGAGGTTTTCTAAATCGCTAAGTTATACTTAGATTGTCACTGATTACAGAGATTCTACCATAAGTTTAAGTTTCTGGAAGGATGAGTTAGCAGAAAGGTATGGTTTATCAATTTTTGGTTTTTTTATGGAGTTTTTAGGCCTACTGGAGGCTAGTGGAGTCGCCAGGTGGAACTTGGTTGTTTTTGTAAAGACGTAGCTATGGTCCACCAACAGTAGCTAGGGTAAAGCCAACCTAGGAATATTTTGGGGTTTTTCTGAGTTTTATGTGCAGCCTATGGTTTACTTAAAGTATTCTAAACCTGTTTCATCACTTTGCTAGGGTCGCGATAACAAAAAGAGTTTACTCTAAATGATTCTATGGACTGCTTGCTTGTTTAAGCACCTAAAGGACTAAAGATTCTATAAGAGTTTGCTAGACTGTCATGTACTCATTGTCCCACCATCTCCCGCTATGTTAGTGAGCGATGGGATAGGTCGATCGGATAGTAACCTAGAGTTCGGTAAAATAGTAAGGCCTACTGGAGGCTAGTGGAGTCGCCAGGTGGATTTTTAGTTGTTTTGAGGTATATGTGTATGGTCCTCCACCAGTACTGACAAAAACCAATCTAAGGGAGTTTTTTGGGGTTTTCTAAGTTTTATCTAGCCCTGAGGTTTGGAAGAGTTTCCTATAACTGACTCATCATTTTTCTAAGATGGTGAAGGAGCTATTTTATACTCTTCGAACAACACTTAAGTTTTCTAAGTTTGAATGAGACTTCGAGAGTTACTAAGGAGTACTTAGATTGTCACTAACTCATAAGGTCCCACCGTGATTGCCATTATTTAGTGAGCAGTGGGATAAGTCAGTCAGATAGTATTCTTAAAGGTCTCTTAAATGTTTAGGGAATCTAAGTTTGTTTATTACTCAGAGTCCCACCATGATTGCCATTATGTTAGGGTCCTGTGATTTGGCTGATTGGCAAGCCAAATGACAGTGTAACATCAAACCAAGCTTTGGAGCCCAAGGACCTAGCCTTCCTAGACTCAGAGAGGGCTCTCTCTATATGTGTAAGGGATATCTATGTGTTTGCTTATTGTGTTCTGATTTTAGGCTAGTTATGAAGTAGGTTTTTTGGTTTTGGTTTTTTAGGTTGTGAGGGATGAAACTGATCAAAGATATAAGATAGGTAAAAATATGTCAGATCAACTGGGCTATGGGGTCGAAAAGGTCAAGAAAGCTATCAGACGGTGATACAAGGCTGTTGAAGGGCCAATTTGATTCAAGGTAGAAAGGATCTTTGGGCAAAATGGAGTAAATGGACATCAATTTTGTGAACAACAAAGAGTTTCAAGCATAACTAGTTCAATAGATAACATAAACATGGTAGGGAAAACCATTAATCATGCAAAATGTAACTATAAGCTAATCAATACATAGAAATAAACATTCAAGCCATGCATAGAAGTATAAGACCCTCTAACTTTGGGAAATGGCTATCAGACTTTGGGGAAAACACTTAAGAAAGAAAAACAACTTAACTTACTATGTCGGAACGCCTAAACACAGTACTTCAAGTTATTGGGCACTTTGAACAACAAGATTTGCATAGTTTTAGGCAAAGGGCTAGATCGAAACTAGGCCTCCTTGGTTCAACAAGATGATAATCTAATCAGTCAAAGATAAATTTCATGGATGGAACTATAGCTAGCCATAGGTAAGCAGGGCGTATCGTAAGTCATACTTAGCATGTATAGAACTATGAATGAAACAAGCAACAATATCCTCAAGTTGTTAAAGAGCAGTTAAGAATTCTTTAATGCAACTAAGGAAGAAGAAAACAAAGAGGCTATGAAGAAACAGGAAATTTGAGGTGCCTCCATGGGCATGTCTCAAATTTGTTCTCTACTGATCTATAGCAAGCAAGAAACATGTATTCATGAATGAAAACTAGAAAAAAACAACAAAGCAAGAGACACTATACCATTCTACCAAGTCATGGAATCCAACAACAATCCTTCTTCATTCATCCAAGAGCATCCAAGAGGCAATCCAAAAGCATAAGACAAGTATTTCTTCCAAAGATTATATGACCATATATTGCTTCTCTTCTCAAGTTCAGCCTTGTTTTACAATGAAAGCCTTTGTAATATATAGGCTCAAGTGAGGAAAACCTCATGGTTCAACTTGCTATCCTATTGGCCTAATCAAAATATCTAAACTTGTCCTTGAGGCTTTGCAAAGCCCAAGGCACAAAATATCTCATAAAATATATAAAAAATGCTAAAAAGGGGAAAATAATTGACTTTTCCTTACTTCTCATGTGCAAAAATAGCTAAACGCACATGAGGAAATTTCAGTTTTTAAAGGTTCAAAAATTACAAAAATATTCAAAATTTACATCAGCAAAAGGTCCCCTGACTTTCTAGCAACATTTGGCAGCCTTCCCGATGTCTAAACAAGGCTCATGATAGCTCGTTGGAAAGCTCTGAGTGTCTACTTTCTGGAACAACTTGAATTTTCCCAATCGGATGCCTAGAAGTCATCCAAACACAGGCCTGTGTGTAAAAACCCAAAAAATAAACCTTGCTGATAAACGGGGCAGAATGTTGAAAAAACGAGTGTTTTTTGCCATTTTGGGGGAGAAAATGATCTTAAAATGTTCTGAAAATCGCTGAGTATGTGCCCCTCAAATTATGGCATCCAATGATACCATTCTCATCCTATGAAGATCTCCCAAACTGAAATGGCGAAGCCCATGAGTTTTGGCCAAAAACCCAAAAATACCAAAAAACCAAAGTATGTCAAAATTTGCCAAATGTCGGCAAGTAAGTCCCTCAAAGCTTTTTAGAAACATGTCTAGAAGCTCAGGCCAAAATTCCAAGCATAGAGGTGTCTTTCTCCTTCTTTCTCGTCGGGCGCCCTCTTTGGACAGTTTTGAGCTTTTCTTGGTGTTCTTCTTCGTTGTTTTGGCATTCTAGATTTCGTGAAGAAGTCATGGCCCCTTGCCTAGGAGAGGCAGCTAGCACATGCTTTGGAGAATTCCCTTCATGATCTTTATGCTACTTTTCTGTCTCATTAGGCTACCCCTTTTCCCGTCCTTTTTCATCACTGTTATGCTGCTTCCTGCTACTCTGCCTCACATTCACTGTCAATCACTGTTTTGAATGCTGCATGTGATGCCTCTGTGATATCAGGTCCCTTTTCCTCCCAAAACACTGTCCTTTCCTCCCTTTGTAAGCCAAACAACCAATATTTATGATAAGCACATAGTCAACATAGTCAAAATGATTTTCTAAGTTTATGATAAGGTCACCCAGCTTTGGTGTTTTGAGGCAACAAGGCAGCCTTGTTTTTGAATAAAGGCAAAAAAATCACCTTCTCAATTCAAAACATCGTTCTCTTCTTTGTAGGCCACTCAACAAGTGTATTCAAGAACAATCACACCGTCAAAAAGGCATATAAACAGTCAAAGGTCACTATGTAATATGATAAGGTAACAGTGTTTATTGTGTTTTTGATGTGATCACAAAAAGTCCTGTAGCAGTTAAATAACAATAAACTCCTTTCAACCAAAACACTGCCCTCTTTATACTTCACTGCTTCTCATACCCAATTTTGACAATACCTCTGAAAGCAATGGTAGCTTTACCTACTGGCTATGCTTTATGGAATGGAAAATCAAGACACTGTTTTTGCCTTTTTAACACACAGAGGAAAATTTTGACCAATGAACAAGTGACATATGTATGACTTCCATGGCTGAATTAAAGACTACTGCTTCATCTTTCAAGTACTGAGTCTATGCTTTTAAAACAATGCCTCCATCTTTCAACATTCCTTAGAGGGCAGTTTATAGGTTTTCAAATATTAATAATAACCCATCATTTTTCTATTTCATCTCTAGCCAAAATGACCACAGCAAATCTCGTTTTCAAAATAGAAACAGAAAGCTCGAAACTGTGACTTCACACCGTGATTTTTATCTCTTTCACTCTACTCAACAGTTTTTCAAAGAGCAAAAAGGCACATAGAATACCTTTAGAATTCAATGACAAGCTTGGGTTGAAGGTTAGAGCAGCTTACAGATTCATTTGAGGTGCTTTGGGGCGTTGAACACATGCGCGGCGCGTTGGCATGAGAGAGCGTCGTGCAACAATAGTCGGGTCGTTTTGTCGGGCCGACGTGACCCAAACTTATAGGCGCGCTGTGTGCCTGTGTATTTCAATGTAAAAGCTGCGCCTAAGCGCGCCGCGCGCTTTTCCAGGTGCGCCGCGCAGCCTTAAACCTTCTAAAACTTCTGCAATTTGCTCGAAATCCTCCTTTTCTCTAATGGGCGGCTAAGAGGGCATTTGTGAATGCTTGCTTATGTTTTTTATCCTTGCAATGAGATTTGGTAATGGTTTTAATCCTCTTAAAGTTGAGACCCTCAATCTTAACTTATGAGGGCTTCGAAAGCCTTTTGAAGGAGCCCTTGTTTTCAACAAAACATGAAGCATCACCTTTGCAAATTTTATCATTTTAAAACGCTATAAATACCTGTCTTCGAACAATCCTTTTGACAAGATGCTGTGGTTGATTTTTGAAAAGCAACATAGTGATGGTTTCTCATTGAAGTAAAAAGGGCCTTTTCAAGAAACTGTAAACCTCTTCTATTGCCTTCTCATTGTTTATCCTTGAAAAAGAGACTCTGTCACTTCTGCCTACTGCATGACCCTTTTTAAAGGAAAACTTTGCTCAAAGACATACCAATGATTAGTGATGCCTTCTTAGCCATTTTTGCAAGGAAATCAATCAACACTTTGAAGCTCATTTTGACAGTTTCTACCCTGGATGTTTTGAAGGCGATCATGTCTTCTATGAAGTTGATTGAACTGGCAGGTGTTGCTTTGAGTTTCTTCTGTGACTGTGGGTAGACATAAAACAGGAGATGATGTACTAGAGTTAGAAAGTAAACAAGGAAAACTACCCCTTTGTTCTTTCTGTGAAGGAGGTCTTCACTGTTTTTTGAAAGGAAAACCTGACAGGAGATAAGCCAACTTTCTTTGACATTTTGTAGCGCTCATGCTTTTCCTTTGTTTTTTGACAAGATTTTGCTGCTCAGAAGATTTCAACTGTTTTCTGTTGCTCTTACCATTTGTCTCCTGATCAGTCAAACTTTGAAATTAGTCATTTCTCTGGCCCTCTGCTTATAGATGAAGGAGGCACTTTTAACCCTCTGCTTGTGAAATGAAGGAGTTTCTTCGGTCTTCAAACCCTCTGCTTATAGATGAAGGAGGTTCTTAGTCATGTTGTATCATCACCCCTGTGATAGTGTTATTTTTCCCTTTACTGTCCTTTCAGGTTTTCAATGTGGTCGCAAGAGCTTGATGAAAAACTCTTTGTTCTATAGCTGCATCTCAGGCTCAAGATAACACTGAGAAGCAGTTGTCTTCTCATGTGGAGCCAAAAATTGTCTTCTGAGATGCTGGTATGTTTCTGTCTTTGAAAGATCCATTAAACACTGTAAAAACACCTAAAATCAGCTTGACTTATAGTCTATGGATTGCTGAGACTTAAGGGTGTATTAGTGGCGTGACCTAGGGCTGTAACCAACTTCATTAGCAGAGTGGGAAGGTTTGTTATGATTGGTATATAGCAGATGGAGGTTTTTGGCTCTTTGATAGTTTTCCAAGGGAGAAAGGCCTTAAAGTGCCACTTCCTAACTTAGGGGAGACTATTCGAATAGATTTGGATTGTCTCTATTAGAGCTGATGGGCAGACTAGTATGGCTGAGGTTAGGTAGGATTTATTAATGGGGTTTCATCTCGTCATGGGCGAACTAAAAGGGCAAGAAGGAAAAAAAATTTATGGGGGTTTTCTAGATGAAAAATTGGCATATGGAGATCAGCTTCTAGAAAACTCAGCTAGGAATTTAGTCACCAACAATGGGTGCAAAATACTGATGACTAACACAATTGAACAATTAACTATGAGAGAAAATTACGTAACTCTATGTGGTAGTAAACTGTGTAATCCACTGAGAAATAAAAATACACAACTCCTTGTCACAATGAACTTCACAGTCCCTTGATTCATTGAATTGCACAGTTCCCTAAGCTAACAAAATACACATTCCTAGAGGATAGGAAGTGCACACTTATAATTAGCAATGTCGCATGTGTTTCTAAATTCATCATCTAACATGTGTCAATCATCTAGGAGTGGCTCCATGATTTTATGCATGTACATATGAAACCCTAACCATAATATTGTGAGTGATCACCTATATTGGAAACCCATAATAGAACTCATTCTCACACCCATATTTGGAGCTTTATTCATTATTTTGAGCACAAGGAACTTTTGATTTTATTTGCGTCGCTTTTCTAGTTAAGTTTCTCAATTGTCACTTTTTGGCGCTTTTGCCTTCACTTTTGTTTATTTTTCCTTCGCAAGTTTCATTTTGTCCTATTTTTCTTAAAAAAAATGTAATACCTACTATTATTATCTTCTACAAGTGTCGTTTCAGCCTTTTGAACTTATTTTCAAGTGTTGCATCACATTCCTTGTATTTTTTCATACGAGTAATTATTGTTTCTAGATGTATTTATGCATGCATGTCCTTTTCCTTTTATTATCTTTCTTGCTCGATATAAGTGACTTATTTGGATGAATCTCAGGATGATCCACGTTCTCTCTTTTTTTATCAGATCTAGAGCTTTCCCTTCTACCAGAGAAAACTAGACATTTTTCGGAGCCCTCTTCCCTCCTCAACTGCGCATTGCGTAATCTTTTCCAGCAATGAATCTTCCTTTCCCTCTGCAACTACACACTCTGAAATAACTGGGTCCCTAGCTGAAATTTTCATAATCATATTCAGTAGAGAGTCTCCCTCGTCTCTTTAAACTATGAATTTTATAGTTAGGGACTTTCTATCCAACAATAATTTTTCATTCTGTAGTTCCAAGCTCCATTCAACCCCCCTTGAAATCAAGAACTACACAATATTCCCTCATAAGATGCACAATGTGCATTTCTAGTGACCAGTGAAGTCACTCTGCCTCACTTATGTTCCTACATTCTACAATCCTCCTTCTCAGTAGTTTTATTTTATTTTTTATTGATTAGATTAGCTGATATTTTGCAAAACTTATTTGTTGTTGCCATGAGTACATTTGTTTTATCAAGTACTGCAAATACAGAGCACATTAGTCATTCATCATCTAACAACACCATGCCTCCAAATAAAGGATCATCCGAAGGAGGTCACATAATTAGTACTCAAGGATCTGGTGATACTATCTTGAGAGGAGTGCTTATCTTGTCAGACACCGAATGCCTTATTGACAAATAATATACTATTACATGGATCACTATGAAGGGTGTATTCAATTCAAAGGAGTTCAGATAGGTTATAGAAGATATGGAAGTTTATGAGAATATCAATCAATCAGGGTTCCACAAAATTTCCTGTAGGTATCCAGTGCTACCTTGTGCTTATGTCATTAAGTAGATATTGTAGGGTCTAGACACTAAGAACATGGTGCTCAATAGTGTTTGTGGGTAAAAACTTACCTCGTACCATCCACATAACTTTCAATCATATTACAACTTTCCCAAGCCTAAAAAACACTTGAATTATTTGTTTTATGTAGCTTGGAGTTATCTGAACACTAGAGAAGTGATCAAGTCATGGTGTCGAGAACCAACTAAGTTTCTCTAGAAGCTTGATAATACCTACATGACTAAGTCTCTCAAAATAGTTTATCGGTACTTGATGGCTATGTGTTACAGGATCTATGGAGGGAAGAATATTGAATGCTTTGCCGAAGGGTGGATCTTCATGTTGTATCCACTTGTCACAAAAGTAAATTATAATAAATAAAGAAGAAGCGACAGAAAGAATAAAAGGAACATGAGGAGGAACAAAAGAAATAATCTTGGTGGCATTTATATATGTTGTAGATGTGTTGTTGGTTGGAATTGATGTCACCCTAGTAGTTTGGATTATAACTTAGCTGTTCATGCATGAGTACGTGTGGCTATGGATGGCTTGTGTTTGGATTATGTGTAGATGGTCCTTGACATGTCTACTAGCATGGGGATGTGAGGATGGAGATGTGATTTGAAGTTGTTGTAAATAGACTGTGAGTAGAGGATGTCATGGTCCTTATGATCATGTTGTTTTGATTATGTTGTTGCATAGAGTCGAATGGTGGCGTGTTGCACTTTCCATGATGATCATTTTTGAATAGGTGTTGCATGACTAGTATAGAGTAGAGATGTGATGACCATCTTGGTCATGATGTTGCTACAAGTTTTACTCCTTGTTCAAGAGTTAGAGTCGATGAGCCATTAGAGAAATTTCGAGATAAAAAATGGGCCTCAAGACAAAAATGTACAACCAAAATAAACTTTATGAGAACTAATAGGATTAAAGATAAGTATGTCAACCATGGGGGATGATTCACCATTTTTGTAGCAAAAAGGTAAAAGGATAAAATAATAAAAAATAAAAACTATTTTTTCAACTCGTATTTTCAACATATATTCCCATATTTTTATTCAAATTTCTATCATGAGAACTCATTGGATGCATAATTTAATTCTTCATGCAAATAGTACCCGTATTTCATATTTTTGATGTACCTTGCTACACAAAAAATGGGAGATACATGAAAAGACTTGATTGAAATCACGTTTTTTCATGTATTTATCATTTTTCATGTAGCATGGTCCATTGAAATTATGCAACATGGTTACTCCTTGGATGAGGAATTAAATTTTGCATCCAATGAGTGTACACTCGAAATTTGAGTAAAACTGTGGGTAGATAAGTTGAAAATATGAGTTTAAAAGTAGTTTTTCCTTTTTTTTCCCTCTAAATTTTGATGAGACAACCCAATATTATTTTATTATTTTCACTATTATTTCATAATATTCCTTAGGAGGCCCATTTTAGACCTCAAAATTTCTATAATGTTATTTTATTAGTTCTCCATGTCCCATATTAGGTCCTCATGTTAAAAGTGTTTAAGGATGCTTGAGTTGGTTGTACAGGTGTCGGACGATGTCTGACATGTTCTGGAGATGTATACTGATGGCAGGGTTGTTGTGGAGCAGGTTGATGGCCCAAGTCTTAGTATTTTTATTGGTTGGAATTCAATTCAACCTATTCTGAATGATGGTGATAATGGTGATGCAGTATTGATTTGGTAAAAATGCTGCAGAGATGACAATGGCTTCTAGATGTTCTACAGAGGCTTGTCAAGCTCTAGAAGAAGTTTCAGCAATATCTGAGGTGATTTGATTGGTTTTCTCCCATCCTCTGCCCCAATCGCATGGATTTAAGCTTATCCATGCGATGGAAACTAAAATCCAGTGGATGTTTGCATGTGGTTGAGAATTTAGCTAGAATTTATCTAGATTCCTCGTGCATCTTAGATAATTCCAGTATTGTGGTTATATTCTTGATAAAAATCTTCCATTATATGATTAAAAAAGGTAAGGGTTCTTCTAGAAGTTGGTTAAACTAGAAAATATCAATCATTTAGTAGAGAGAGTGGCTTGAGAAAGTCAAGGAGCTAGATCCAGGGAAATTCAGAAGTGTGAAAATAATTGTTTAATGCTCCATAACTTGTAGCATTTACTGAGTTAACCATCTCAAAAAATGTTAAATAGAGGAATATTTTTAGTCTATTTGGTTGGTTCTCTTAAGAGTGTGATAGAATTCCATTGAGAGGGAATTAAGAGTGAGAATATATTGCAATAATTGCTTGCATAGTTTTGCAAAGTTTTATAAGTGTGTTGTATGTAGAAATCAAAGATAGAATTGAGGAAAAAATTCAAATCTTATGTGTTACAAGTGGAGGTTTTTAGAAAGGAAAATAATTGGAATCTTGTGGTGTGTTAGAGTGCAAATATTATTGTCAATAGAAGAGAAGTAACCCCCTCTTGGTAAAAAATTTTATTCAGGTTTTTTTTTTCTAGAACGATGGTGTTGTTGGGTTTCTCATGTTGAGAATATTGAGAATCCTATGTGAAATATTGTGAAATGTGGTGCGAATGGAGGAAGTGAAGGCGTGGAGTCTTCAAAGTAGACAATGATTGACAAATTCAGTAGAAGGAACACATTTATCTATCCAATAGGATTTGGATAGTCCAATGGGAGTTGGGTGAGGATTGTTGGTCATGGGGGCTTCTAGCAGATAGTTTTCCATAGATATGTGAGAGAAACAAATTTCCTAACTGTTAGGTGCCAACATACTATGAAGGAAGCCAAGTATTCCACCTTATGGTTGTAATCTAATCCACGTATACTTTTTTCAACATATCAATAGAAGAATTGATAAATGCAACAACAACAAGGTGGTTTTTGGAAGAGAGGAATAAATTGTTTTGAGTTTTTCAGTAACCCAGAAACATGTTATTCCTCTCTTCTGAAATCTAATCACCTGTATGGACTCTCTTTTTAAAGGTGGTTTTTATCTAGAAAGGGTTTCCACTAGAAATACTTGTTTCCTTATGTTTGTATTCTTGTGTTGATGTTTTCCATGGTTATTATCATTTTAGTTTATTGTTTCTTTCATGTTTTGATAAGCTAATATTTTTGTGTTTGTTTCAAATTGATAATCCAGAAAAAATTTATAAAATTGATATAAAGGCCATCACTACTAATTCACCACCATGACCCCTCTTAGTCACTATTCTATTTTTTAACAATTGGTATCGGAGCTGGCTCTCTTCAGCGAAGCTTGAACACTTGAAGAGAACATCATGGATCATGGCCAAATTTAATAGGAGTATGTCACAAAAGACAAAGAACTTGAAGAATGAAAAGAATCAAACCATTGCAAGAGGAGCAAAAACGTGTGAAATATTAGCCAAAACTGATGTGTCACGAGGTAATATTTTGAAATAATTTTTGAATTATGAATCTGATGATTCTATTGAGTTTTATAGTGACGATGAGAAGGATATTTCTCTCATTAAGTCTGAATATGAATAAAAAATGGTTTTAATCAAGGAATTAGTTGTTGAAGTGGATAGACTAACCTCTCCATGTAAGGATCTGATTTTTTTTCTTCATATTTTCTATGAGAAAGAGAATGGATTAAAATAAGAGATTGTAGCATTAAAAACTAAACTAGAAGAGGCAAGGAAGGTTGAAGAAATTACGATGAAGCAATACATGGAAAAGGAGGATCAATGTGAGAGACTAGAAGCGGATGTGGTTTCACTAAGGAGTGATTTAGAGGAGAAAACCACTTCCCCATATAGCAAGTCATATTTCAACGTGCATAGAGGAGAAACCATCTTAATTGTAACTACAAGTTTAGCTGATGATAATAGTTGAAAAAGTAGTAAGAAGGAGATCCATCAACACAACCCAAAAGTTATGCCAATAAAAAATTCAAGGATATCATTTTCACCTAGATGCTTCAACTTCTAGAAGCTAAGATATATTGTAGCAAAGTAGATACATGAAACAAGATAAGTAGTGGTATAGAATGTCTTATCAAGAAAAAAATCAAGGAAGACAACCCCCCTCACAAAATTCAGCCAAAATCAAGTATAATTATCATTACTATAGCTATTTCTACTCATGCAATGATTTTTTCCACAAGGATATTGAACGTAGATTGCATGCAAAGAGGATTAGAATGAGGATGAAGATATTCAAAAAATTTACTCCTTTTCTTGGTCATATTTGATGCTAGGTATGTGAAAATCTTGTTCATATGACCAAAGATTGCAAGAATAAAAAACACTTAATGGTAGCTAATCAAAGAATGAATATTGTGCAAGGTAGGCCAGATAAGAGGACATGAAGAGATTTGCATGCAAGAGAGCAACCACTCAAATCTTGGTGGAAGAATGAGCAACAAGGACTTGCAAGAGGAATCTGAGGTTTGTATTGCCTCAAGGCGAGCTATGGCATGTCATGATTTTACATGGTATATTATTGAAGGTGTTTCCATAACAAGAGAAGTGTATATGAATATATTTTCTTGATGAGATTGTTTTTTATGATTTCAGCTAGGTTTATTGATACATATAATTTTTTATGGTATTTTATGATATTAAATTTGTGCTACTAATGATATATATGTAAAATATATTTTGATCATGAGATTTTATATTGTGATGAGTGGAGATGGAACATGTTCAGGGGGAGCACTTCATATGCTTCCAATATTTAAGTGGTTTTGATGACACCATGGTTCCTTGGAGGAGATGGTTATGCATTCCATGTTATGTGCTTATCTAACTTTCATCTACTACAGGAGTAGAAATTTGCATGGTTTACATGTTGCCTACATGAATTTGAAATGCAGTTGGTTTGAATTAGTTTGAGGAAAAATGCATTTTGTTTTGATAATATTATGAATGTGATGGTTCCATTGATCTATATATGAAAACTTAAAGGTTTTTGATGAAATTTGAAAGTGAAATTTTTAGGTTTTTTATGGAATTATGTAAGTTTCATTAACACATAAATGATGATTATTAACTCATTTTTTCAGAAAATAATAGAGACAACAGTACCATAACAAAAATACAAGACAAAAAATGATGGAGTTCACCCCTCCTAGGCTACATCTCCTGACCTAGCTTCCAATGTTGGGCATATTTCATTATGCTAAAAAATATGTGTTTACACCAAATTTCAGTCCTCAGAATGAAAAAATATTTTCTCCAATGACTTCGGAATAGTTAAAACCCCCTATATGGGCTCTTTCTGCACTCAAAAAGGTCAAAAAATGACAAATTTATGCTTCAGAACAATTTTCTTGCTAATTGTCCTCAACTTCACACCCACTTGTTATCCATCCTACATTTTCCGCCATTTTCAGTGTCATGGAGTGAAAATTTCAACCCGCATCAACGACATTCACATTGGTTAGGGTGAAAATTGTCACTTCTTTAGAAGGTGCAGTGAACCCCACGAACCATAAAAAATGGGACATGTGGCGCAAATAGAGCATTTGATTTTAGGTCGTTAAAAAATCCTGCCAATTCCATACCCACGCTCTGACCATGGTAATGTTACATTTCATCATGGTTCCGATAGTGGGTTCCAACTTGCCATTGAAATGTGGTGAGGTTTTTGTTAACTGTGGTATGGTTGTAATGTTACCGACGGGTGTTGAAGTGTGGTGGTTGGTGTATTACTCGTCAAGTTCCAAACCATTATTTGACTGTGATGTTACTACCAGTGAAGTTCTCGTTCCAAAAATGTTTAAAATTTATGGTTTGTATCATGTGTTGTCCTTTCGGGCATGGGTTAACCCTACGCCCTTTGCTACCTAACCTGCGGTCTCATGGGTTGGCTGCACCGGGGGTCGAGGTTGACCCCCAATATGAAACCCATTAAAATTTAAATAGATGCGGTGCTCTATGGTTAATTATCACTACTGGTGGTGTAGTTGTATAACACTATGTTGCCACCGCGGAGGTCTGTATTTTGATTCGCTCAGAGGTCAGTTGAGACTCGTACCAAATTTTCCACCAATGCTGGGAGGCCATGTGGCAGCCATCCATTAGCCCATGTGGCCTCTTCTAATTTGACCACCTCAACAAGCCATAAACCAATAAAATCACACCTTCCATAACCAATCACTGAAGGAAACTTTTCAACCAACCACTGGCCCAAATTTGTACAGTAAATCTACCTAGTCACATGCCTATTCAGTGTACAGACTATTGACTGGGTGTACTTGCACCACAAATTACAAAAATTTTACCTGTTTGTAAAATCAATCAAAACGTGATATTAGGAGCATAAGATATTGGTTTTGAGTGAAACAAGTTGTGTTGGAATCAAGGAGAAAATATATGTGCTTTCATGGTAGTTTCACACACTTTTGAACACTTCGAATTTGAGCATTTTACTGGTCCCCTGGATCTTTCCTCCCCACTGGAAGCTTTTGGACCTCAAAAAGCTCATTTTCAATCAAAAAACAGATGAGGGCACAGTTCCCTCACCCTTCCAATCTCAACGCATTTAGATTTTCTTGGAAATTTTTCTTTGAGCCAGTATTGAAGGTACTTATTTTTCCCTTGTTTTGGAGTCCTTTTTTTTCTCTCAAAGATGATATTTTGTTGCAATTTTACAATATATTTAGAAATTAAAACTTCCCTTGAAGGAATTTGAACATTCCCTCCTCAATATTCAATCAAAGGATAGTTATTCAATTTCAAGCTCACTTCACCTTAAACATTGTAGTCATAACGATACTTAGCATGTCTAGCCTTGCACTTGGTTTGACTCTCAACCAAATGTGATTTCCATCGCCATGCACCATCCTTCTTCAAAGCCAAAACATTATGAAACCCACAAGAATATGTCTTAGAACAAATGTCCTCTTTGTCAAATAGATTTCTCATTTTATTTTTGACCCCTGCATTCTCCAACACTTGCATATTGTTCACACCAATTTTCAACAATGCTGCATCCTGTTGCAATTTCACTTCATGTTGTTTACCTCTTTTAGGAGGCAACATGTTAGACTAATGAAACATCTTATCACATGGATTAGAAACCTCAATGAAATCAGATTTAAAACTTGATTCATATCCTTGAAAGGCTTTAGGTTACTCAATATCTTTTTGTTTGAACATTAATAAAGCAAAATTATGACTAGCATTAACAATCCTCTTCATTTGTCCAACATTCACAAGAGATAAACTCAATTTCTTGCTATCTGCTCTAACAATGTACTCAATCCCAATTTTGAAAAAATGATATTTATTCTCATGGAGATGAAAATTTTCTCTCCTATCATATATATATGGGCTTCCGAAAATAATACCACATATATCAAGTGGAACTACATCAAGTTATACCTCATCAAGGAAGTTTGCAGTGATGGCAAATCTAAGTATGCATTTTCTTGTCACTTGCAATTTTTCGTTCTCACATACCTAATTTAAAGGATAATTTTTAGGATGAGGAATGGTTTCTAAATTCAATTTCTTGAAAATATCTTCTGAAATGAGTTTTTCTTGTGATCCACTATCAAATAGTGTATCTATCTTGGTATGTTTTGAAATAACTCTAATATAGAACAACTTTATTCTTGTTTTTTCATATTGAGTTTCATTGTGAATATTTGAAGAACTTTTACTTTCAATGTCCATGCCATTCAATCCCATGGATGTGATATTTGTTTCATCCCCAAAATCTGATCCTAAATCTTGTTGTATAGTTTCAACAACCTTTTATTTCTCCTTGTTTTTAAACTTTTTGGGTCTCATCTTAGGATGAAGTTTCCAGCAATTCTCTTCATCGTGGCTCTATTTGTAATTATGTTTACATGTTGTATTTTCCCCCTCCTTATATATGGAAACATTATTCTTCTATTTTCCTTTGAAAATCCCCTTTCCTTTGTCTCCAAGCTAAAATAATTTATCACTTGTTTAATCAGAAACATTGTAATATTCCCAAATGGGAAAAGCAGGAATATAGTGCAAAATGTTGGAACAATAATGCAGATCATCATTTATGAAGTAAGAGGCCAATACAGAGACCTTTCATGTGACATTAAAATAGAAAAATACATGTAAAATATGGCCCATAAGATGCATAATAGGAAATACAAGCCTCTAATGAATAAAATGCCTCAATATGAGGCGCTGCAACCATATATAAAAGTTGGAAAAACCTCATAGCGTTATTTTATTAGCTCTACAATAACAGTAGACTATAAATCATATCTAGAGCTGACATTTGCCCCAAAATTTAGATCTATATCAAATCCATGCACTATACAAGTTCCTCTAAAGAACCCCTCAAGGGTTTTCAGCAAAACACCAAGTACAAGTTGTAGATATGAGATCTAAGACTGCAGATCTACTAAAAAATAGAAATTTGGAAAGTGTGGCTGATATGATATGATCAATACAATAGCCTCCTCCAATATATATTCAAAGTGAAAGGCATATCCCCATCACTTGAAAATCAGCTCTCCAAATGGTGTGCTAAACCACCCGCAAATCCACCTACAGAAATAATGCATATCTGGAAGTAAACAGAGTTGTAGGGGTAAAAATAAGGTTGGCCTGATGCCAAGATAAAAAATGAGCTCAATTCCCTCAAATAATATCCTCCTAATGAAGTAGAAGCCTTCTCCACCAAAAAGGATCATTGAAATGGCCTAGATCTAGAGATCTAGTCTCCACTTGCTGCAACTTACAAAAACAACCAAACTCTCAACAAGATCTGCGTTGTAGTTGAAAGAAGAAGCTTAGCCTTGATCCAAATAGTGGAAAATTTAGTGCAAGACTCTTCCAAGAGCTACTCAATGGAAAAGGTGGGATTCCCAATCAGGAACACCCTATGATAAACAACACTCTATCTCAGCTAAACAACAAGAGAAATATATATGTCTAAAAAACCATATATTCAGAAATATCATATACATCAAAAACCTCCATATGGCTGCTATCCTCTTCCTTTTATAAGTTATGAGATTTCAAACCCTAAGCCCCATCCAAAAATATCACTACAATCACACAAAGCATCTCCATCTAAAACTGCATTGCTCCTCATTGATGGCCACTCCTCCATGACAGTGTTGTAGATTTGGTCAAGGTTGACCCCTTCAAAGTAATCCAGCCCCTTTCACACCAAGGGTGCTTCAATTAAGCTGCCAAGATTTATCTCTTTCACATTTGGCATTTTATTTATTCATTATTAAGGAGAATTAAGGACCTCCTTTGCCTCTTTATTCTTTAAACAAAGAAATAAAACAAAATTGAATATTCCAAATAGCTCATGGCTAATTGGGAATATTACAGTCCTCCCCTCCCAAATGTTGCTTGTCCTCAAGCAACTGACAAGGTGAGTGTTGCAACTCTTCTCCTCCTCCATTGGTGACACCAACATGTGATAAGCTTTCCTCATAAGCTAAGTGTTCACCAATCCATACCTCCATGAATTTCTCCTCCAAATTTCTCATGAGATGAAAATAATCCATCCCATAAGGAGACAATAGTTCAAATGAAACAAACATGGTTTTCCAAATGTTCTCATAGAAATATGTAGCATATTGAACATGGATAATCTCCAACCCATAGGGCACATACATACCTCCCATCCTCCCTCCATAAATTCCCATAAAAAGTAAAATTACATCATCAATGTATGGGATCAAACATACGTACATACAAACATAAATTTGTGCATATGGAGGTGGGTCATAGTCCCACATGTGGAACCAGTGCAGTAAATCTCCTAACTGCCTCAGATAATGATGTGGTAAGTGGTTGAGATATATTTGGTGCCTTAGGAATGCACCCATCATGAAACAAAATCTCCCTTTGTCCTCCAAGGGAGTGGCCAAGTTCAGAAATTTTTGTGGCCCAAAGTTGGCCATGAAGTTTGTAAGGTATAGTACTCCTTCTTGGAGTTATGGCCTGCATATACATGGTGAAATAATGCAAACAGTAATCAAATGAAACATTATTTACATGAGCATATTATTCACCAAAATTCCTCCCTAAAAAAATGGAGTGGTGCATATATCTATCTCCTCTCCCAAAAGAAGAAATAAGTGGCTGAATTAACTCATCCATAGAGTTATGTTGCTATTCCAACTCCACATGGTTCATGCATCTTTGAAAATGCTAATATAGTTTTCCTTCAAAGCCCTTCCAAGTATAGCTTCTCATGATCATGTTGTAGAATTTTATGGAATATGTATGGCTAAAAAATAACTCTTCATAAGCTCTTCGTAGCAAATTCTCCTTGAGTTTAGAGGCTCTAGATAAGAATATCCTACCACAATAATATATGACTCCATCTTGGACTGAATAGCCTTCTTCATGTAGCTGGTCATAAAGTATCATGCAATTGAAAATATCCTTGGAATAATACACCAACAATTGGGATTTCCAATATGGATCAATCTCCCATAGTGACAACATTGATGATCTATCATAAAGAATGTCTATCCTATGGTTGTTCTCCTCCTTGACATCTCCTATGCCAAAGGTACATGTTGCAAGGTTTCTATCCCCTCCTTGTTGCTCTCCTTGCATATGCACATGCTCAAGGTAACATTGAAGCTTTTGGAAGTTAGTCTCCGATGGGAGGTTATCATCTATCCAATAACTCCTTGGTTTAGCCAAAGCATGCATGTGTGACCACCATATTCTATCATGTATGGAAGATTCCTCTCTAAGGGAGATCATATTCTAAGTATCCATAGCCAAGGAATGGTCTCCTTGCCCCATGATGGTGTCATCCTCCAATCTTGCAGCATTTCATCTCAGCGCAGTATGAGATGAGAGAGTGGGTATTAGTGGTAGTGGAAGAATATCTCCCTCCTTCTTGAGCTTACCCATGCCTCTCGGTGCTATTTTTTGGTCTTCTAATGCTCCCATCCTTCCTAGATCTATGAAAGGAGAATCAATATGTGAGACATATTTCACCAAATCTGAATCAGGTGGCCTCCCAGGGGGTTGACCACAAGATAATGATGTCTCATGGATCATTCTCATGTGCATAATAGATGGGATCATCATATCCCTGCTTCCACTATGGAAATTCACCTCTGTTTCTTGGGTGGAAGTTTTATGACAGTTGGTTATCACTCTTAATTATGCAAGAGTGCCTCTAGTTAGAGCAATTTCTCCCTCCTCACTTTCAAGTGGTGGTGGATCATCTCCTGCTACTCCAGTGCTGTGACCCCTCCCTTGTTCTTATTCTTCTTCCTCCTCATCATCTGAGAAGACCTCTATGTAATGTGCTTTTCCAGCTACACATTTATGTCCAAGTGCCCATGATTCTTAGCAAGTGAAGCAAAGCTTCCTTCTTCTTAGATCTCTCTAGACATCATCATCAAGAGGTTTTTTGTATGAGCTCTCATTTGAAGGAGCAACCTTTTCTTCTTTTCCCTTTGATGGAAAAGAGGGATTATGCTGAAATTTTTCCTTTGATTTTGGCAAGGCATCTTAAAGATCTCAAGCCCTTTCAATGGCATCTTGTAGGGTATTGGGCTTGGTAGACTTAACCAACCCATGAATAGGTTCATCTAACTCATCAATGAACATATACACCCTCCTTGTTATAGATAAATCAAGAACCATAATGAAATGTTTTAAAAACTCAGAAATATAAGTTTCTGGATTACCTGATTGTTTAAGCTTTGCAAGCTTCATGAATGGTGCTTCAGAATCTCTTCTATAAAATATTTCCACTAGAATTATAGTGAACTCTAAATATGCAGTCACATTTGCATGACCCAATGTAGACAAGCCATGGAACCAAAAATCATGTTCTTCACCCTCACGGTGCAGCGTTGCAATCTTAATGGCTTCCATTTCTAGAACCTTGTTCAACTAGAAGTAGATGTCAAATTTTTGTACCCATAATTTGGCAGTGCACTTGGATGACCCATCAATGTTGGGTAAGAAAAATATTCCCATAGTGTGGTGTCGATCATGATTCTGAATGAATCCACCACTTCTATGATGATGCCTTGATCTTCTATTGTCCTTTATTTGAAAAAACTCATGAAAACTCAAGCGTTCTTTGAATATCTGAGTTTGAGACTCATATTCCTCAAAATAGTCTTCAAGGGATTATTTCTCTTGAAACCCTTCATTTCCCACAGCCAAAAATGTAGGCATGGTAGAGCGTTGGGAAACTTGTGGTTGTTGTATTGGTTGATAATTCCAGTGATGATACATGCCAGAGCCTTCACCATGATGAAATCCTTTAGGGAATTCCTTGAATCTGTCCATTCTCATGTATTTCATCTCTCTAGCAAGGTCTTGCATGGCTCTAAGAAGGATCTTAGGGAATTCCTTCTCTTCATCTTCACCTCCAGATAAAGGGGTTTTATCCTTGTCTTCTTGATCATTTGTATAATCAAACTTTCTGCGTCTTCTCTTTTGATACATCTTCTCTCTATCAGTAAGAGGATCTCCTTCTTAAAATGACATATTGGCTTTTCAAGATGCACAGGTGTACCAAGATTATGCTCTGGTACCACTGTAATATTCCCAAATGGGAAAAGCAAGAAAATAGTGCAAAATGTTGGAACAATAACACAAATCATCATTTATGAAGTAAGAGGCCAATATGGAGACCTTTCATATGAAATTACAACAACAAAATACATGTAAAATATGGCCCATAAGATGCATAACCAGAAATACAGTCTCCAATGAATAAAAGACCTCAATATGAGGTGTTGCAACCATATATAAAATCTATAAAACCCTCACAGTGTTATTTTATTGGCTCTGCAACAAAAATATATTATACATCATATCTAGAGCTAACATGTGCTCCAAAAGTTGGATCTATATCAAATCCATGCACTATACAAGCTCCTCTAAATAACCCCTCAAGGGTTTTCAACAAAACACCAAGTACAAGTTGTAGATATGAGATCTAAGACTATAGATCTACTGAAAAATATAGATCTCGAAAATGTGTTTGATATAATATGATCAATAAAATATCTTCTTCCAATAGATCTTGAAAGTGAAAGGTAGGTCCTTGTCACTTGAAAATTAGCTCTCCAAATGGTGTGCTAAACCACCCTGCAACTCCACCTACAGAAATAATGCAGGTCTGGAAGTAAATTACATTGTAGGGGTCAAAATAAGGTTGGCCTAATGCCAATATCTGAAAATGAGCTCAATTCCCTCCAATATTGTCCTCCTCGTGAAGTAGAAGCCTTCTCCACCAAAAAGGAGCATTGAAATTACCTAGATCTAGAGATATAGTCTCCACTTGTTGCAGCTTGCAAAAAAAACCAAACCCTCAATAGGATATGTGATGTAGTTGAAATAAGAAGCTTGGCCTTAATATATATAGTGGAAAATTTATTGCAAGACTCCTCCAAGAGCTACTCAATGGAAGAGGTGGGATTCCCAATCAGGAACACCCTGTGCTAAACAACACTCTATATCAGCTAAATAATAAGAGAAAGATATATGTCTAAACATACCATATATTCAGAAATATCATATACATCAACAACATCCATATGGATGCCATCCTCTTCCTTTTATAATTTATGAGCTTGCGAACCCTAAGCCCCATCCAAAAACATCACTACATTCACACAAAGCATGTCCATCTAAATTGCGTTGTCCCTCATTGATGGCCACTCCTCCATGACAAAATTATAGATTTGGTCAAGTTTGACCCATTCAAAGTGATCCAACCCCTTTCACACCAAGGGTGATTCAATTAAGCTGCCTAGATTTATTCATTATTAAGGAGAATTAAGGACCTCCTTTGCCTCTTTATTCTTTAAACAAAGCAATAAAACAAAATTGAATATTCCAACTAGCTCATGGCTAATTGGGAAGATTACAAACATTATTTCCTCTTGCTTCTAGATGTGTTTCATGTATGCAAAACTCATCTAAATCTGTAGGATTAAACATGAGTATAATTTGTCTCAAGTCGCTACCTAAAACTCCAATATATTTGAGTAAATTTTCTTGAGAGGATAAATCTACACCCAATATCAATGGTTTCCTTCTAATCTCTTGGGTATAACTTTGAAAACTTTGACCCTTTAATTGCCTAAATTTTTTCCAATCCATAATAGCTTTTTTCATGTATGCTAAAGGATAAATTTGTCTTCTTAATGCAACAAAAAAATAATTCCAAGAGGATAAAACCTTGCCATGTTTTTTCATTTCCTCTGTAATATTCCCAAATAGGAAAAGAAGGAATATAGTGCATAAAAATGGAAATAACAATGTAGATCAATGCATAAATGTGAGAGACCAATATGGAGCTTATTTATACATAAAATCAAATGAATATATGTATAATATAATGGGCCACAAATAATATAACAAGATACAACAAGCCTCCAATAAATAAATCCCTCAAGAATGAGGTGTTGCTATTATATCAAAATGCCGGAAGACTGCTACAGCGCAGTCATAGGTGCACTGCTACAACAAATGAACACACAAAAGGTATATCGATGTTATATGCCTCAAAAGATACAATAAATGAAGATGTAGGCTCTATACAACCTCCAACAAAGAACCCAAAAGGGTTGTCAGAAATACACCAATATTCAAGATGGGAACCCAAGCCCTAAGTCTAAAGATTCATTGTAACAATACATCTTGAAACATGTGGCTGATCTAATATGAAAAATAATTTAACCTCCTCCAATAGATCCTCTAGATGAAAGACTAGTCCCTTCACTAGAAAACCTCCTCTGCAAATGGTGTACTAAAACCACCCCTGCAACTCCTCCCTAAAATAATGCAGTCCAAGATAGAAACTGCACTGTAGGGGAAAATGATGATGTGGTATGATTCCAAATGCTGCAATAAGGCTAAAGGGCCTTCCTCACCAACCTCCCAATGGAAGGAAACCTTCCTCCACTGAAAACATATCAGAAAACACCTGAATGTATTCTCCACTGCTGCACCCTACAACTCAGCACATCTCTCAACAGAAACTGCGTTGTAGAATAAAGGTAGAGCTTGGCCTGATGCCTAAATGTGGAAATATAGTGCAACTCCTCTTGAGTGGACACTAGAATTTCCCAAAGGATAGATGTGGGATTCCCGCTTGGGAACACCCTATGCTAAACAACAATGCAGTCTTAGCCAAACAGCTAAAGAGAGAAACAAGTCTAAAAAGACCATAAAATTAAAATATCATAACATAACATATTGAACTATGGCTGTCATCCTCTTCCTTATATAAGTGGTGAGCTTCCTCACCCTTGGAACCACTCATTAAAGCCAATATCTACATGCATGAGATCTCCCTCCAAAACTATGTTGTCCCTCAATAAATTTCCACTACTCCCTAACAACGCTGTTGATTTTGTCAAAGTTGACACAGTCTTCATGCTCCAACCCATTTTCACATACAAGGGTGCTTAATTAAGCTGCTAAGATGTCCTCCTTTCACATTAGGAGTGATTTTATTCCTACTAAGGATATTTATGGCTCTCCATACCCTCTTATTCAACAATTAAGAAGAAAAATAAAAAATTAATATTCCAACTAGCTCATGGCTAATTGGGAATATTACAATCCTCCCCTCCCAAATGGTGCTTGTCCTCAAGCAACTGTAGATGTGAGTGCTTCAACTCTTCTCCTCCTCCATTTGTGACACCTCCATGTGATAAGCTCTCCTCATAAGCCAAGTGTCTCCCAGTCAATCCCTCCATGAAATGCTTCTCCCAAGTACTCATGAGATGCAAATGACTCATCCCACAAGGAAGAAAAAGACCCAATGAAGCTATCATGTTTTACCCAATGTTCTCCCTGAAACATGTAGCATAAGAAACAAGGAGAGACTCTCTCCAAAAGGGCATATCCACTCCTTCCATACTCCCTCCAATCATTCCCATAAGAAGAATAAGGACATCATCAATGTATGGGATCAAAACCAATGATACAAAAACATCCATATGCAATAATGGAGGTGGATCATAGTCCCACATGTGGAACCAGCACATTATATCTCCTGACTGCATCAGATAATGATATGGTAAGTGGTTTCCCCACCACTTACTTGTTTCCATATTCTTCTCACATGTTTTGAGGAGGTGAGAAATTTTTGGTGCCTTTGGAGTGCACCCTGAATGGTAGAGCATCTCCCTATATCATCCTAGGGAGTGGCCATTCTCAACAATGTTTATGGCCCAAAGTTGGCCATGAATTTTATTAGGAAGAATGATCCTACTTGAAGCAATGGCCTGCACATACATGGTAAAGGAATGAAAATAATCATCAAGTAAATCATTATTCACATAAACATGATCCTTACCATAAACCTTGCTCATTCAAATGGAGTGGCTCATAGATAGATCCCCTCTAATTCCAAAAGCAAAAAGAGGTAGTTGTGATAACACCCCCAAAGAGTTATGTATCTCCTCCATCTCCACATGATCCATGCATCTCCTCAAATGATGATATATCTCCTCTTCAAAGCCTTCCTAAGTAAACCCCTCCATGATAGTGTGGTATGCTCTCATGGAATAAGTATGGCTAAAGAGAAAATATCCATGTGCTACATGTAGTAAATTCTCCTTGAGCTTGGAAGCTCTAGATAAGAATATCCTACCATGATAGATGATGACCTCATCTCTGGCTGAATATCCCTCCTCTAAAAGCTGGTCATCAAGTATCATAAAAGTGAAAAGACCCTTGGAATAATCCACCAACAACTGGGATTTCCAATATGGATCTATCCTCCAAAGTGACAGTGCTGATGATCTATCATACAAAGAATATGTTATGTATATGTCCTCTTCTTTGACATCTCCCATGCAAAAGTCACATATTGGAAGGATGTTATCCTCCCTCTGTTTCTCCTTTCTTAGCGCAGGATCTGAGATGAGAGTGCGTAATGATGATGTTAGGAGAATTTATCCCTCCCCCTTGAGTCTACTCAAGACTCTCAGCGTTGTACCATGACCTCCAAATTCCCCCACTCCTCCTGGATATATGAGTGGTGCACCATGATGTGATACATTCCTCACCAACTCTGGATTAGGTGGTCTCCCAAGTGGTTTTCGACAAAAAACTAATGTCTCATGGGCCAAAGTCATGTGCATAATAGATGGGATTGTTTGGTCCTTGCTTCCACTACACAAATCCATCTCTATTTTCTGTGTGAATTTTTTTTTTGAGGGATATGTGTGCATGTCTCTAATCATCTGAATTTTTCCACTCTTTCTATCCACCCATTCCATATGCAAAGTCTCCTAATCTATGGTGACCTTCCCAAAAGTAATCAACCACTGCACACCCAATATCACATTGGTGTCAGGTACATCAACCAAAAAGAAGTGATCAATTAATGTATATGCCCCCATGGTGACAGATAAATATGGAACATAATACATGAACTACATAGTTCTAGCTCATGGGACCAACACAAAATCCCTCAAAATCATCTGTGGGTATTTCCCTCCTCTGCACTAGTTGGGCATCAATAAAGTTGTGGGTAGCCCCACTTTCAATCAAAACTGAAACCCTCTGATCTAATATGGAACCTAGAACCCTCAAGGTCAATTACTTGGGTACTCCTCTCAATGATGCAAGAGCCCCTCCAATTGGAGAAAATGCTCCATTCCCACCTCCTGTGGTGGTGGAACATCTCCTGCTATTCTAGCATTGTGACCTCCTTCTGTTTCTTCTTCTTCCTCCCCCTCATCATCTAAGAAGACCTCTATATAGTGTGCCTTTCCTGCTGCACATCTATGTCGAGGTGCCCATGATTCTTAGCATGTGAAGCAAAGCTTCCTTCTCCTTAAATCTCTTCAAACATCATCACTAAGAGGTACTTTACATTGGCTCTCTTTTGAAAAAGGAGCCTTCTCATCTTTTCCCTTTGATGGAAAAGTGGGATTTCGCTAAAATGTTGCCTTTACTTTTGGCAAGGCATCTTGTATATCTCTAGCCATTTCAATGGCATCTTGAATGGTAGTGGGCTTGGTATATTTAACCAACCCATGAAGAGGTTTTTCTAACCCATCACTAAACATATAGAACCTCCTTGCTGTAGATAAATCATGAACCATGATAGAAAGTTTTCGAAATTCAGAAATGTAAGTTTTTGGATTACCTGATTGTTTGAGCTTTGCTAGCCCCATGAAAAGTGTCTTCGTGTCTCTCCAATCAAACCTCTCCACCAACCTCAATTTGAACTCTGAATATGCAATCACATTGGCATGATGCAATGTAGACAAGCCATGAAACCACCAATCATGTGCCTCACCCTCAAGGTGCAGCGCTACTATCTTGGTGGCCTCCATCTCCGGTACTTGGTTCAGCTAGAAGTAGATGTATAGCTTCTCTACCCATGATTTGGCAGTGCATTTTTATGACCCATCAAAGTTGGGTAAGAAAAATCTGCCCATAGTTCAGTGTAGATCATGATTCTAAATGAATCCTCCAGCTCTATTGTGATGTCAAGGTATCCTATTTTCCTTTATCTGAAAAAATTCTTGAAAAATCAAGTGATCCTTGAATATCTGAGATTGAGACTCATAATCCATAAAATAGTCTTCAAGAGTTTCTTGTTCTTGAAGCCCTCCATTTCCCATTGCCAAGAATGTAGGCATTGTAGAGCACCAAGAAACCTGCTGCTGCTTCACTGGTTGATCACTCAAGTGATGAAAAATGTCGGAGCCTTCACCATGTAGAAACCCTTTAGGGTATTCCTTATGTCTATCCATACTCATCTCCTTTATTTCTCTAGCAATATCTGGCATAGTTCAAAGAAGAAGATTTGGATAGTCCTTCTCCTCATCTCCTTCTGATAAAGAGGTTTTACCTTTGTCTTCCTTATCTTCTGTATAATCATACTTTTGGTTTCTTCTTCTGACATGCCTCTTCTCTCTATTTGTGAGAGGATCTCCTTCTTTTGATGACATATTAGATTAATATGCACAGGCTGAGCCAAGTTTATGCTCTGATACCACTGTAATATTCCCAAATGGGAAAAGCAGGAATATAGTACATAAACATGGAAATAGCAGTGTAGATCAATGCATAAATGTGAGAGACCAATATGGAGCTTATTTATACATCAAATAAGAAGAAAATATGTACAATATAATGGGCCACAAAGCATATAATGATATACAACAAGCCTCAAATAAAGAAATCCCTCAAGAATGAGGTGTTGCTACTATATCAAAATGCCGGAAGACTGCTACAGTGCAATAATAGGTGCACTACTACAGCAAATGAATACACAAAATATAGATTTTTGTTATATGCCCCAAAATATACAATAAATGAATATCTAGACTCTATACAACCTCCAACAAAGAACCCAAAAGGGTTGTCTTAAATACAACAATATACAAGATGGGAATGCAAGCCCTGGGGCTGAAGATTCACTGCAACTATATAGCTGGAAAGATGTGGCTGATCTGATATGACAAAGAATGTAGCCTCCTCAAATAGATCCTTGAGATGAAAGGTTGATCCCTTCTCTAGAAAACCTCCTCTCCAAATGGTGTACTGAAACCACCCCTGCAACTCCTCCCTAAAATAATGCAGTCCAAGACAAAAACTGTGTTGTAGGGGAAAATGATGATGTGGTCTAATGCCAAATGTTGCAATAAGGCTCAAGGGCCTTCCTCACCATCCTCCCAATGGAAGGAAACCTTCCTCCACTGAAAAAAAAGATCAGAAAACACCTGAATGTATCCTCCACTGCTGCAACCTGCAACTCAGCTGTAATATTCCAAAATTTTAGCCTCCAAGCTAAATGGAATATTAGAGTTGTTCTATCACTAGGTAGGTGAATAAATGGTGTAATATTCCAAATCTGGAATAGCACAACAAGCCTGCAGAAATAATGCACTCCTGGGAGATTGATGCACAGAAATGATTTTACAGCCCTTGGATCCCTTAGATCATCAAATCTAGAGTCTAGATCCAAAATGGGAGCAAAAACAAATCAAACTAGGTGTGGTAAACAGATCTCCCACCACCTAGTCTAGCTGAAAAACAATCTACAAGAGGAGATGCAGCTATGCACAACAAACTGCTTCAGAAATAACGAAATCTTGGATAGTATGAGCAGGAGGCCATCAAATATGATTAACTTATGAGCATACAACAACAAATCATAATTACAATGAAGCTATTTCAATATACAGTAGAATACAGAAGATAATAGAGCAAGAAATATTCAGAAAATAAGGCTGCAACACACATATAATCTACAAAATGGCTTAAATTTTTTATTTTGAGGAGCTATAGCAGCTGAATATTACAATCAGATCTAGGACAGATATTTGGACAAAACATAAGATCCATTTCAGATCTGGAAACTAGATAGTCTTATTTACAAGATCCCCTTGGGGTTTTGACCAAATCATGCATTACAAAGAGTAGATATGAGTTTTAAGTTGCAGATCTACAAAATGATTCAGAAATTTTTGAAGATGAATTTACATTAAATTAGATCATATCTAAATAGAACATGGATCAACAAGCTAATCCATGGATCACCAAATTGAAAGGCAAAGCCTAGCACCAGAAATCTCTCATAAAAAATGGGATCAAAACACCCTGCATAACCTTTAATGAAAATAACGCAGTTCCTTAATGAAAAATACATTGTAGCTTGAATAACAATGATGGCCTAATGCCAAGATACAAATCTAAATCTCAAACAATGGATGCACTCTTCCAGGAGGTTAAAATACACACTCCATGAGAAGAGGCTCCAATACAAGCTAGATCTCTGCAGATCTAGAGTTCCACTTGCTGCAGCCTACAAAAGCAAGCAAACCCTCACTGGATCTGCATTGCAGTTGGAAGTAGATCTTGGCCCAAAGCCTAATAGTGGATCAAATCAGAAAATACTCCTCCAAGAATCCTCAATGGAAGAGGTGAAATCACTACATAGGAACTCCAAGTGATAAGCAGCACAATCCTCCACTAAACAACATAGAATAGTATTTGTCTAAACAGACAAGATACTCAGAAATATAATCAATCAACAACCTTCTCTTGTTTCCTTCCACTTCCTTTTATAATATGAGAGCCTTTGCAAACCCTAAACCACCTTGATGAGTTAGCTCCTTTCACATGAGGGGCCTCCTTCTAGAACTGCATTGTCCCTTCATGAGGTACATTGAATCTAGACAACACTGCAGATTTGGTCAAGGTTGACCCAGTCTCACAACTCAAACCCCTTTCACACCTGCAAGTGATTTATTTACATGGCCCTTATTTATCCTTGTTCACATTGGCATTGATTTATTCACTCTTTTAGGGATTTTTACATGTCCTCCTTTATTCATTTATTCATGCAACAGAAAGTAAAACAAAAATGTATATTCCTCTTAGCTTAGGCTAAGTAGGAATATTACAGTCCTCCCCTCCAAAATTTTGCTTGTCCTCAAGCAAATGATAGGGTGAGAGCTATAGTACTTCCCCTCCTACATTGATGGCATCATCAATGATCCAGTTCTCATCATAAGCCAAGTGCTCATCAAGCTAATACATCAGGAATTGTTCCTCCAAGGTCAACATAAGATGTGCATAGTCCATCCCACCAGGACTGTAAAACTCAACAGAAATAAACATGGTTGGAGCAATGCTCCATCTAAAACATGTATCATGAGGTACAGGTAGAAGTTCCAAACCATGTGGTACGTGAAAACTGCCCATCCTCTCTCCATACAACCCGATAAACCATACAACTATATCATCCAAGTATGGAAGCAAGACTACAAATACGCAAACAGAAATATGAGCTTGAGGAGGTGGGTCAAAATCCCACATGTGATTCCAGCGCAGTGCATCACCTACCTACCTTAGATCAAGGTGTGGTAAGTGGCATTCCCACCACACATTTGCTGCATGAGTCACCTTAACATGGCTGAAAGTGTTAGATAATTTTGGTGCCTTTGGAAAGAACCCATCATGAGAAGGAACCTCCCTTTGCACAATAAGGGAGTGGCCAAGTTCAACATTTCTATTGGCCCACCAAAAGTCATGGGATCCACATGATCTCTCACTCCCTTTAGGAGTCATATCCTACAAAAACATGGCAAAGGAATCAGAAAATAAAACTTTCTTGGCATGATCAGATCCTTTACCATCATAGTCCTTCATACACATGGATTTGTGCATGAGCATTTCCTTCCTCTCAAGAAAAGGAAGAACTGGCTGAAATGACTCTTGCAAAGAGTCCATTGGTTGCCCCAATCCTCCATAGCTAATTCACTCTTGAAAGTGTTGATGTAATTACTCTCTCATGCCTTCCCAATCAAAGCTCCTCATGATCAGGGTATAAACCTTCATTGAATGCATATGGCTGAGGAAGAATTCTTCATGTGCCCCTTGTAGTATCTTTTGCTTGAGCTTGGAAGCTCTAGCCAAGAAGACCTTACCATGATAATAGATGACTCCGCCTTGGACTAAGTATCCCTCTTCTTGCTGCATGTCATCTAGTACCATACCTGTGTGGATATCTTTGGAATACTCTACAAGTAGTTGAGATTTCCAATACAGATCCACACTGTTCAACAATGACAGCGCTGATGATACATCCATGGAACTGCTTGTCATGTTTCTGATCTCCTTTTTGACATTTCTCATGCCAAATTGTTTTTTGGAAGGCTAATCCTCCCATTCTTCTCCTCCCACGGCGCATATTTAGAAAAGAGAGAGGGTGATATTGATGCAAGAAGAAGATCCCCCTCATTCTTGAGATTTCCCAAGCCCTCCAACACTGTAACTTGGTCTCTCATTGCTCCAATCCCTCCTGGATCTAGATTTGGAGTAGCACTTTGTCAGGCCTCCCCCACAAGATCTGAATCTGGTGGCATCCCAGGTGGCTTGCCACTAGATAGGAATGTCCCTTGAAACTTTCTCATGAACATAAGAGAAGGGACTATAATATCCCTGCTTCCACTGCGCAAATCCATCTATGTTGTTTGTGTGGAAGTGCTAGGTGAGGGATAAGTGTTCATGCCTTGAATCATTTCCGATTTCCCACTCTCCAAGTCCACCCACTCCATCTGCAAATATTTCCAATGAGTGGTGACCTTCCCCAAAGTAATCAACCATTGGACACCCAGAATGATATTGGTGTCTGGTATGCCAACTACAAAAAAGTGATCCACCAGAGTGTAGGATCCCAGAGTGACTAAAAGTGAGGGGAAATATTGCATGCATTGCATGGTCCTATCTCCTGGGACCAAAAAAGATAATCCCTTAAAAGTATCAGTGGGGATTTCTCTCCTTTGCACAAGATGAGCATCAATAAAGTTGTGGGTTTCCCCACTGTCAATCAACACAAATACCCTATGATTCATGATTGAACCTTCTACTCTTAGGGTCAAGTACTTAGGCACTCCTCTCAAAGATGCAAGAGTCCCACCTATTGGAGCAAAGGCTCCATCCCCATCTCCAGATGGTGTTGGTTCCTCCTCAATAGTATCAGCACTGTGACCCCTCCTTGGTTCATCATCTTCATCTTCCTCCTCAAAATATGAGAAGACTTCTATGTAGTTTTCTTTCCCAGCATCACATCTATGTCCCAGTGCCCATGACTCTTGGAAAGTGAAATATAGTCTCTTCTTTCTCAACTCCCTCCTGAGTTCAAGATCAAGAGGCTTCTTGAATGAGCTCTCCTTGGAAGGAGCAATTTTTTCTCCCTTCCCTTTAGAAAGGTGGGGGGCCTTGCTCTGGAAAGTTGCCTTTGCTTTTGGCAAGGCATCTTGAAGGTCTCTAGCCCTCTCAATGGCATCATGAAAAGTGACGGGATTTGTAGATTTGAACGACCCATGCAAATTTTCCTCCATGTCATCGATGAACATGTACACCCTCCTTGCTATAGATAGATTAGGAACCATGAATGATAATCTCAGAAACTCAGAGATATAGGTTTCTGCATTCCCTGATTATTTAGCTTTGCAAGGCTTATGAAGGGTGCTTCTGGATCCTTCATGTCAAACCTCTCCACCAGTCTTCTAGTAAACTCAGAATAGGTAGTCACATTGGTATGTACCAATGTAGACAACCCATGGAACCACCAATTGTGTGCTTCACCTTCAAAGTGTAGTGCTGCAATCTTAATGGCCTCAATCTCAGGGACTTTGTTCAATTGGAATTAAATATCCAGCTTTTCTACCCATGCCTTGGCAGAACTGGAGGATGATCCATCAAACTTAGGAAAAAATAATCTGCCCATATAGCGGTTTCTATCCTGATTATGAAAAAACCCACCATCTCTATACTACTGCCTTAGTATTCTTCTGTCCTTGAGGTGACAAAACTCTTGGAAACTCAAGTGGTCTCTGAATCTCTGATTCTGAGATTCATATTCCACAAATTAGTCTTCAAGGGAAGCTTTCTCTTGTGGTCCTTCACTCTCCATAGCCAAGAGGGTAGGAATAGTGGAGTGTTTTGGATCTTGTGGGGCTTGTGGCTGGTTCACTGGTTGACCAGCCCAATGATGATGTAATAATCCAAATCTGGAACAGCTAGCATGGTATGGCTAGAAAACACATTTTCCAGCAATGGCTACTATATGATTTGAATCCTGGACCTAGATACCTTATATCAATGTATCTAAGTCCTAAATCCAAGAGGAGGCTCCAAATAAATCCTCCTAGGGTGGTTAAACAGGTCTCCCACACCTAATTTCCTTGTAAAAATGCCCGATGAAGGGACTGCAGCAAATACATGAACCAACAATGGAGCAACATCGTTATTTTAATAGGACAGGGCACATGAAGATTAATATAGCCAAAAAATGTATATTATAGCAGCAATGATATACAAATCCTTGAGGAAATAGTCACTCAAACAAAGCAAAGTAGCCTCAAAGGGACATGTACATGAAAATAGATGCTCACTGCTACACTGAGAATTCTGCAGGCTAAGAGGATGCAGTTTATAAGAGGCACTACTCCATTTTACATAATAACGTAAATATATGACAATATATGGCTCAAGAAATAAGGGGGAGAAATCTCTCAACCCCTGGAAACAATAATACAACAAACCTTGGAAGGATTGGCTGAAATATACAAAATGGCAAAAATGTCGAAGTTACTGGGTAGCAGCTACAACTCAAAAATGGAAATGAATAGAGAAGGTTGAATATGATTAATGATTTGAATTAAAACCCCTCCAAGGGATTCTCCAATTGAAGGCTGATCCTATCATTGGAAATCTCACCCTCCAATCAGTAATACAAAACCCCACAACAAATGCACCATGAAAATAATGCAGTTACTGAAGCAAAATGCGTTGTAGGGGTAAGGGAATGAGCTGGCCCAATGCCAAGATCTGCAATAAGCTCCAATGGCTTCTAAACTGATCTCACAAAGTAAAGAGAGACTCCTCCTCTGAAAAACAAGTGGTGGAATAGGTGTTGTGATCCCTCATTGCAACACCCTGCAACACAACACTATTCTGCTGCAGAAATAATGCTGTACTGGAGGTGGATGCTTGGCCTCAAGCTTGGATGTGAGGAAAATTATTACAAATCCTTCAAGAGGCTTCTCAAGAAAGGAGAAGGATTCCTAAACAGGAAACATTTGTGCTAAGAAGCACAGCAACTCAGCTAAACAGCTGGGACTACAAATAGTCTAAGCAGACAAGAAATCAATAATCATATGCATGTGTAACAATGGCTACCTTGCCCTGCTTTTAAACACATGAGAGCTCCCTCTCCATGGGTCCCACTCTTTAGGATTTCCTCCTTCAAGGAATCTTCCCTCCTCTTTCTCTGCGTTGTCCCACTATATGCTTTCCACCTCATGCCTCTGCGTTGTTTGACTTGGTCAAACTTGACCCAGCCTCTTTGCAAATGTCTCCTTTCACACATGAGGGTGTGAAATATAGTTCCATTGCTGATCCCCTTTCATACTAGAGGTATTTTTTCCATGTTTTTATTATGAATGGGCCTTCTCACCCAATTATTCAACTCCTAAGTGAAAATAGAAAAAGTTAATATTCCAATTTATTGAATGAAAAATTTGGAATATTACAATCCTCCCCTCCCAAATGTTGCTTGTCATTAAGAAACTGCAAGGATAGAACTGAGAAGTTGCTCCCAAGGCATGGAGACTGAAATTTTTTTGGAAAACATCTTCCTCAAATGGATCCTCCATCTCCAAGCAATCATCCAAACAAAATGAGTCACCTCCCAACATGGCAACTCTTGAAAATCTCCTTCCACCTCAAGCTCCGGAAATTAAGGTGGGCTGAAAATATGAACATGGTAAGCATCATAGCTTACCCCATGTTGTTATTTTCTCCACTTATGATAAGTGTAGAGTGTGTGTTGATCCCGGGCTGCAAAATTATTGCCCTCAAATGGAAAAGTGAAGAACAATCCTCCAAAGAGTTCTCCTCCAACATTGAAGAACAAGCTGGCCCAAAATGTTTCATCCATGATGAATAGAAAATGAACATCATAGAACATCCTAATGAGAAGTTTTATGAAGGTTGTACATGATGGTACATGATAAAAACAATGTCTCAAAAGGACACAGTGCAGTCTCATCCACTGCAACTTCAGAAAATAGTATGGCAAGTAACATACAAAAATCATCACATATACTAATGAATAGTAAATGGCTAAATGTGTCAACAATACATGATCAAACACTTTCCCATGGTATTACAATGGATTGCTATCAAACTCATAGCTCACCTGAAAAGAAAACAAATAGGTGGATGTGGTGGCCATTTCTCCTCCCATGCTCCCATTAGAACATGTAGTGCAGAAAATGGGGGAATTCCCTCCCTTCAAGGACACATCCAACTCATGTGTCTCTCTCGTACTCATGATTCAAATACAAATCAGATCCATATCAGAAAATAAATTCATGATAAAAAAAAATATGAGGAAAATCCTGAAGGTTTCATGTGGTCCAAGAAGGTACCAACAGTTTTCCCAATAGTGACAGCACAGTTTTCCAAACAGTTGCTTCAAAAAATTACATGGAAAAATGTTTATTGATACATGGTGAATCATGTATGTCATCATATGGAAAATAGTTGGATATAAAAATTGAACATACATGTAATGAGAAAACATTTTCCCAAGGCCACATAAAATATGGCTGCCTCCATCATATATATTGGCCCAATAATGATCATGGAGCAATGTGACAAGCTTGCCCTTTTGTGAAGCAATGCACTGCATAGTAATGGTAAGAGTATGCAAATCAATGAATATATAAACAAAATACTTACCATATTCCATAAGTAATATGGTACATGGATCCATGAATGAGTCCTCCATAGTTTTTTGGAATGCTATGAAGAAGAATGGTCCATATGCTGCAAGAAGATAATCCTCCTCATGCTTGGAAATCCAAGTCAAGAAGAATATGTCATAGTGATAGTTGTCTCTATCCACTACTCTATCATCATCACCTCCTCATTTTTCACCAAGTGCATCCAATTTTAAGTGATCCTGGGGACACTCCATCCATAAATCCCTGCTCCAAAGTGACAGCACTATGAGCTCATGCAAATAAGCTCCTGTCAATACAAATTTTTGTTCTTTGACTTGCTCCTTGTCAACGACTCCTCTAGTGATGTTGCTACAAATATGGAATACCTCCCAAGATGGAAGTGCTTCCAAATCATCTAAGGCCAAGGATTAGCCCCTTTGCACCATGAGAGTGACCTCTTCTACTCCTACAACATCACACAATATGTGAGAGCAAATCTGCCCTTGCTTTCTCAAGAGAAACTCAAGCAACCAAAGTGCTTGTTGCCTCCTTATGCTCCCATCATACAACTTAGGTGATGAATACATAATGAATGATATGTGTGTCACATAAAAACCATGCATCCATACCCCATGCTGCTCAATGATGCAAGCATCTTGCCACCTCTTCTCCATTCCCATCCTCCCTAGAAGAGGACATGCCAAGAGATGGCCAAACTCCTTCAAGAGGAGCCAGGGTAGCCAAGCCTCCTGCTACCTGGTATCATAAATTTGCAAGTAGCCTCCCATCTCCTTGCTGATCAAGCACATCCACTCAATCACTTGTGGATGCCTCTTTCTTCTCCTCATCTTGGTACTCCTCCCATGAGGGCTACCATCCTCCCAAATCAGATTCCTATCTTTGCACTTCATGGGATTTTGAAATGCAATATTCTCAAGGATCAATTTCATCCTATAAGGACCCAAATAGGTGGTAGGAAAAAACCTCCCATAATTATGTGTATGGTTCAAGGAATTTCCAACACAGCATGAGAGATATTATCCATCCTAAGATTTCCTCCATCTTCTATCTGCTCCTGTGAGAAAGGAAGAAAATCCTTGCACTCCATGATGTGTTGAATTGCACCTCTAATGAGATCTCTCCATGAGACCTCCCTCTCAACAATAGTCCTCCAAAACCAATGAGGTCTTGGATTTTATGAAAGTAGAAGTTTCTCTTTGAGCTGAGAGGAGCTCATTTAGAAAGGGTCATCTAGAAAGGAGAAAGGGTTTCTCACTTCAAGATGTCTACCATCTTCCATCAAGTCTTCAAACCCCAACCTCAAGTGTGATGTACAATCCAACAAAGGCTCATGAGGATGATGGTTTATTTCCTCCTTGAATTTTTCCATGTTGCACAGTGCAGTGCAATCTTTCTCCTCTAGGTTAGCAGTGTGATTTGACCCTTGGTCATGTAAAAGCAAATTTTCACAACTATCAAAATGATTTTCTGTAACACTAGATAGTGGAAATTTCTTCATACCTTGGTGATATTTAGGAATCTCTTGTAGAGCTGCAAGAGTCCCTTCGTTCAATGTGTTGGCTGCCCCAACTTTTGCTGCATGTGGTTGCTCCTCTATGAGTGTGACAACGTTATTACAAGGCTCCTCAAGTGGTGGTGTGAGATTTCTCTCCTTTGTTTCTTCTCCATCAAAAGTTTTGATCAACCTTTGAGTGAACTTTGAAAATGTTTTCACCCTTGCATTGCTCAAGTGGCTGAACCAAAAAACATAGGCTCCACCCTACAAGTGCAGCGTTGAGATCTCAACAGCTTCTTCCTCAACTACAGGATGTAGCAGGAAAAAGGCTTCCAGCTTCCTCACCCAAGCTCTTGTTGTATATAACCCATCAAAGGTAGACAACATAAACCTATTGCCTCTGATTTCTCTTTTGCTGCAGGGTCTCTTTTCTTCCTTTAACTGGATGAAATGTGGAAAAGCTAGAGTCTCCTTGAAGGCTATAGGTTGAGATTTGTACTCAACAAGGTACTTACTTAGAATCAAATGATCCAAGTATATTTCATGCTCATTGTCTTCTTCTTGATGAGAATAGGAAGTGCATGGTCCTTCCTCTTCTATTTCTTCAATATCCTTGACCTCCTTGGAGAGGTCCTCTCTGGATCTAAAGACTGATGAGAGTAATCTCATCTTCTTCATCATCCTGATCTTCTTGGGCTAAGACTCATAAGCTGAGCCAAGAAAGTTGCTTTGATACCTCTGTAGTATTCCAAATCTGGAACAGCTAGCAAGGCATGACTGGAAAACACATTTTCCAGGAATGGCTGCTACAGGAATTGAAAACAGGAGTTGGATCCATTATATTAATGCATCTAAGACTGAAATCCAAGAGATGGCTCAAAATAAATCCCTCTAGGTGGGTTAAACAGGTCTCCCACACCTAGTTGTCTTCAGAAAGTGCCCAGTGAAGGGACTGCAACAATTCTTGAGCAAGAGATGGAACATCAACGATATTTTATTAAGCCTAGGCACATAAAGATGCAGTTAGTGAAAAAATGTGTATTATATCAGAAATGATATACAAATCCTTGAGGAAAGAGTCACTCAAGCAAAGAAATGCAGCCTCAAAAGGGACATGTACATGAAAATAGAAGAACACTGCTACACATGCATTTCTACAGGCTAAAAGGATGCAGTTTATAAGAGGAACTACTCCATATTACATAATAACAGAAATATATGACAATATATGGCTCAAGAAATGTGGGGGAGCAAGCTCTCAACCCCTGAAAACAATAATACAACAATCCTTGGAAGGATTGGCTGAAATATACAAAAATGGAAAAATGTCGGAGTTGCTGGGTAGCAGCTGCAACTCAGAAACTGGAAATGAAATAGAGAAGGTTGAAGATGATGAACAATATAAAGTATACCTACTCCAATGTATCTCTTAAGTGAAGGCTGATACTATCACTGGAAATTTCACCCTCCAAGTGAAGGTTGATCCCTCATTTTGTCCATCCTCATCTCTTTGATCTCTTTGGCAATATCTTGCATGGCCACCAACAAAGTTCTTGCAAACTCTTCTCCTTCTTTGTCATCTGTTGTTTCAGGGGCTTTACCCTTGTCTTTCTCATCAATAGTGTAATCAAACTTCTTGTGACTTCTATTCTGATACCTCTTCTCCCTCTCAGTAAAAGGTTCATCTTCTTCCGAATTCAACATGGCTGTGGTGCTCCAAGGAAAGAACAGGTTGTGCCAAGTGTTATCACCCTAGTAATTATTAAGTTGTGGGGTTTAATTTTTTAGTCAAAGAAGACTAGGGGTAACCACAAACCTACTTTGGAAATCTAGGATATAGCCTTCCTAGATTTCAGAGAGAGCTCTCTCTTTATGATTTAACTTTGTTTTAGATTGATATTTTAGGCTAGCTATGATTGAATGCTTGGTTTTGGTTTTAAAATGTTTGGTGGGAAACAAGATTACTTAAAGACCAATTAAAGAGGGATATACTAGTCCATTGGGCTATGGATTCAAAGTCTAGCAAGCAGAACTAGAAGGTAAGGCTAAGAGGATGCTAATGTATTCAGGGCAAGGTAGATAACCCTTAGAGATTTGGATAGTTTTTTTTGATGAAATGGTTTGCTTCAGGATAAAGGAAAATGAAGGATCCTTTGATCTAGAAAAAGAGGAAGGATGCAGGGGTCAAACTGGACTAGGAGAAATTAAGAATTCCTAAATCTGGAAATCAACAGAAAACATGTAAATGATTAAGTAGTTGAGACAGGAAGTTTTTACACTAATCTTTAAGTAATACTCCTAATTAATCATTAAGATTGAACACAGATATGAATGAATGGAACTTCTGAAAATAAACAATGACAATATAGATGCAATTTACTCTTTCAAATTATCACATGAATCCTAAATTATGAAGTCCAATTGGCTATTGTCCAGACTGCTGATTTGAAATTAACACATATGAGCCTCCAATGTACCAGCAACAATGTCTATAATGTTCTTAGAAATTTTATTCCACACTAAACACTTCATAAACTGAAGTATTTATACAAATTTTTATTACAAATATCCTAGAGAGATCTAGGAATAACTCTAGGAAAATAAAAATATCCTTACATATTAAGAGGGACAACTGCTTAACAACCTTAGCAAGTTGTCCTCTTATCTAGAAAAAATAGAGCTAATCTTATCAAACAAAATTGTGTGTTGAATAACTGTCCATGCTTGCTGGAATATTGCAAAATATCTTTTTGGAATATGTCTTCACTGATACTCTTTCCACTTATACTCTTTGACCATTGTACTTTATCTCTGATACTCTCTTACGTTGTCTATTCACCATGTCACTGCTGTAAAAAAGGGAAATTACTACATTCCAAATGAGCTGACTGTTTTTTATTTTTTTGATACACTTTAACTCTAGCCTTTCACCCTGTTACTCTTTAACCTAATATTTTGAATTCTAACTGCTGTAAAAAGAATTTTTTCAAAAGTAAAAAATCAAAAACAGATACTATTTTGTTTCTTTTTCAAATTGACTGCTTCATTCTGCTCTCTTTTCATTGTTTGCTTCTTTTGATGTTATAATAAATCTATGTAAGTTTTCCATAGTTCAACATCTAGTATCTTTACACTCTTGAGTTTTCTGTAGTTCTCATCTGCTTTAGTTTACTTAGAAAAAATTGGCTTAATTACAAACAAATGTTTGATTTCATTCTGAAGGAAGAATAAATCTTCAATGTATTGGAGAGCAACTTTCCCTATTGGAGATCCCTGTGGTAGTTGCTTATTCACCTGTTATTTGGCATGGTCCCTTATCTTATTATCATATTCCTTTTGGTCCATCAATTTTTCATTGAATACATGGATGTCTGGAATGTCTGCTTGTCTTAACATAGTATACTTTGCTAAGAACTTGGTAATGGAAAATTTCATAGCATCACATTTTTCTTTCAAGTTATTCATCAAAGTTTTCTTTGTCAATACCTTTTTGATTTGCAGAATGGTCTCTGTCCTGTCTTGTATTTTCAATTCTTCAAGCTCAGTCTAGTTCTTAATGTTTAAGAAGGTAATTAGCCTTTGTGACTATGCTGGTTTATCTACTAATTCTTCTGTTGTCCTTTGTATTTCACCTTGAGCTGCAAGAAGGAGGTCTCTCTGTTCATATATTATATGAATTGATGGCCATTGAAGATGTATGACCTCAGTAATTTTGGTCCATAGGTAATTTCTCATGTAAGAAATTTGTGTGGTGAAACTCAAATCCTTTTAAAGGCTTTTTACTTTCTCTTCAAGTCTTTTGAATTTTTGTTCATAATTGTTGGCATTAATCAATGTTGCTTTGTTGGATGCCTCCATAATCTGAATCTGTTTCTTCAAACTGTTAATTTCATTGGTTTTCAATGTCATTTCTTCCATGGCTTTGACAATTTGCCCTGCATCATTGGTATGCTGCACCTGTGATGTTAAGGATTCTGTTTGGGAAGTAGTAGCTTATTGTACTGACACTGTAGTTGCCAATGGCTCTTTGGGTGCTAAATTTTCTCCCAATGTAGAAGGAATAACAGCTGTAATAATAGGTATAACTATGGGAATAGTAGAAGCATCAGTTTCCTTTCCTTTCATCAGTATATATAATTGAATTTCCATATCCTTAATTTGGGCAGTAAGCTTTATTATCAATTGCATCATATCCTCTTTCTCTTTATGTTCTTGAATTATTTCCTTGCTCTGTGGGTGCTCACTTTGAGGAAGTTTTAATTGTTTCCTCAAAGAAACAATGTCATCATTTTTCTATTTGATTAATACTTCAACAACTTGTATATTTGATGGGTCAACTCCTATCTGTAGAATCAAATCTTCTAAGGCCTTGATCCTTATATCTTTCGCATATAAGGATCCTTTATCAAGCTTCATCTAATCTTGTAGGTTGATAATATTATTTTGCAAATTGGTGACACTCATAGACTTTGTCACCACAGTGGAATATAGCATCTCAGAGCTATGCCTGTGAAATTCTATCTGATCCAACTCATGTACCTTTTTATTATCTACTTCAAATTCCATATTTTTGTAATCAACCATTGTTTTAGGGGTTGAAGTAGTAGGCTGTAAATAGGACATGATCATTTTATTTGAATAATAATCAAATGTTGTAAGCAATCTATCCTGATTTCCTAGCTTCTGCTTGAGAAATTGAGAATAAATCTCACTTTTAATTTCCTCATTTCTTTGTTTAATCTGCTTATATTTGTCCTTAATATCCAAACTTTTTCTTCTGCTATTTGAGAGGAAGAAGTTTCCATGTTCACATGTTGCTCAATCATTTGGGTTTCCTTTCATTTGGATTCTGCTTGTTCTCTTTCAATATCTGTCAAAGTCTCCTTGATTATTGTAGTGGCCTCATCATTACTGACTTCTGGTTCATCTTCAACCTCAATAGGTTTTTCTTTTCCTATGGGACCAAATCTTAGCCTTTTATTGTAGATGAGTTTGAAGTTGGTGTCTGAAGTGGTTTCTGCTGTATAGGCACCCTCTTCTCTACTCCTTTTGTTTGAAATCTCTGGCTGTTTAGGAGTTACCACAGCAAGTGTGGTATCCTTTTTTCCTGTTGGCTGTGTATTTACTGTTAAATCTACCAATGCATTTTCTGCCCATTCTGTTTGATTGGAAAAAATTTCAACATCAGGCTTTGGCTCATGTATAAAAGGGGGCAGCTTATTTTTAACCCTTATACTGTTCAAAAGACCTTGGTGGTCATAATTCCAAGGAAAACTCACTTGAAATTTCAGCTCTGATAATCTCTTTTCTATCTCTTTCTCAGCATCCCTGTTATTGACTATGAATGGACCAATCTAATTTTTTAGTTTGAACCGTGTTTTCTTTTTATAAGCCATGAAATGGATAGCATCAACATTCAACACCTGTCTCAAGTATTCTAGAGAAAATATTCTGATGGTCAAAAACTTAGGTAATTTATATGGATGTAGATTGGATCCAAAGATTCTTACTTCAGTGTGTTTCTCATATAAGTACCAATCTCCCATTTTGCATTCTTCTCACAGTTGTAATATTCTTTTCATCTCTTCACTGACTCTAGGTTGTTCTGATTTTTGTAACAAGCTCATAGTTGGCCTGACAAACAAATCTTTGAAATTTTTATAACTATTTCCATTCCCTTCTTTTCTCAACAATGATGTCCAAAAGAGAATTGATATAGGCTGGCCCTCTACATCCAATTTCTGCAATGTTATTGGGAAGTGATCTGCTTGTGGAAATACAAACAGATGAAATAGATAGGAAGAATACCTAAATACCCCTTCAATGGGTAGCTTTTTCAACTGATGGTGTATGGAGTCAGCAATAAATCTGGCAAAATCAAAGATTATAGTAGGAGGATCACTAGGGGATAAAGTGGATATAAATCCAAGAATGGACTCATTAGTAAACTCATCAGTGAAGTATCCTAAGATGAAGAATAACATAGAAATTATATGCCTAGAACCATCTAAAAATTTCGAAGTGGGATAAGGAGGATTCAACTTTGGAATATCTACATGAATAGGCATGAAGTTCTGAAAAATCATCAATCTTTTGGGAAAATCCAATCCAAAATATAACTATGTCAATGCTTCAATGGATAATGGGACTACCCTAGGGTCAAATTGTAACTGCAAAATTTCATTGATTGACTCAGCAGTGATAGAAAAAAGGATTTCCCTGTCTTTATTCACAATTGATCTTTGATCTGGGACACAGTCTTATCAATTCCTGACTAGGGTGGGTTAATGGGGTTACATACTTGGGTAGATTTGTATCCCAAAGAGGCATTTCTTCTTTGTCTAGGAACTTTTCATGACACCGATTATGAACTTATAGTAAGTTAAATTCTACCACTGGATCTACAATTTTATAATCTACATCAACCAATGGGATGACTTCTTCAACAGACACTGGAGGTTGAAGAGGATTAACAGTGATAGTGGTCTTAACAGTGATAGCAGGAGTAGACTTTGGGGCTTTTGCTGCTTCAGTCTTGGGAGGTTTGGATCCTCCAGATTTAATAGACTTGGGTCCTTCGGCCTCAGGTGTCATTTGTTTTTTGTCATTTTGAGGTAACTACAACAAGATTAGACTGTTTGCTATAGTTGGTTTTTCTTCAACCGAGGGTAATTGAGAAACTTTATGGGTAGGAATGATAGCAGTGGGAAATTTATTGCTCAATTAGGATTTTTAGGATACAGGGAATGAACTTGAGACAGAAAACACAGGTTTTCTGAAGGTTTAGGACTATACAGAGGGGTTTTAAGGTTTTCAATGGGTTTAAAAACCTATTGAACCGCGGAATTTGTTTTTCAGGGGTCTCTAACTGAGAAATTGACTTAGAAATGAGATTTTCTACAAATGGAAATTTCTGGGAAAAAATGGTGAGGGTTTGCCTTGTTTTTTCAAGGTTTCGGTACAAAATAAATGGGCAATTTCAATCTTGGTATTTTTAATTGGTTCAATTAGTGGTTGAAATCTTTAAATTGCAGGCCAAATTCAAGAAAATACCTGATTTGCAGGTATCTTGTGGCTATGAGAAGGGTTTCTGAAGCTTGGACAGTTTCCTGTGGATGAGTTGAATCACTGATGTGGAAAAATGACTTTAATTGGTTTTCAAACAAGGTTCTTCGGTTGAAATTAGGTATTTCTTTGGTTAAATTTCAACAATTATGAGCAAAATAGGTTTCTTTGCAGTCGGGAAAGTTTTTTGACAGTCGGGAATGCACACATAACATTGATAAATATTATAACAAAGCTTTCAAATTTATTATAAATCTTTAAGAGATTGCAATAAATGCAGTTCAACCTTATTGGAGGGAGAAAATTTTATTTTATGAATGCAGAAAACCATCAGTGGTTTTCGCGCAGGGTTGGGGTGGTAATTGGTTTCTCCCCAAACAAACGTGATCGTATCAGGAAACGACATGTCATGGGAGGTGGTAAATGAAAAACCGACCATTTCGCGCTCATTTGGGAGTTTGGTGGTCAATTATTTTAGGAGCACGAAAATGGTCTTCAGCCGTCGGATCTGGAAAGAGAAAGCGAACGGTCGGGATGCGATTTGAAAGTTGCAGTCAAATGAAGGGTGGGACTAGGCGGCTTTATATGCACAAAAATTTAAATAAAACCTTTGTAACATATGCATTCATATTCAAATTTTTATATGTGGGGTATATGGTTTACAAAGGGTTTAAAAATGAACAGTGATATACATGCCAAAGGTTTGCATATATGGTAACATGCGCATGAGGCGGGTTTTATACATAAGGTTTTGAAAACTTATATATATGGTTTTTAATGAATGGGGAGCGGAGGTTTCAATTTTATTAAAATAAACCTTGGTTTATTTCACCAAAACATTGTGTTATTTATGATATGAAATGTGAGGTTTCATTCATCGAAGATATTTTTCATTTAGACATATATAACCACACCTAAAGTCTTTTTGTGTTTTTATTTTTATTATATAGTTATGGAGTATGGAAATGTCTATTACTATAGAGGGCGGGATATTTACATATGGTTAGTTTTATGCCAAAGGGGGTGTAATTGGGGTTTTTATTTAAAACATGTGGGTAATTAACTTTGGCAAAAAAGCTTATATTAGTGGGTTTTGGAGTGTAATTGGGGTTTTTATTTAAAACATGTGGGTAATTAACTTTGGCAAAAAAGCTTATATTAGTGGGTTTTGGAGATAATTAAATAAAAGGAGCTATATTAATATCATAAGGTATTTTTATAAGGAATTAATAAATAAGTTAGAAGCTAATATGACATAGGATAATGAAAACACCAAAATATATCTATATAACTAAGTAAAGTGATAATGTAAAAAAGCAAAGCTTTATCATTTGTAATTTGACCACTTTCACTTAGAATATAATATTTTTGGAGGGTTTTTATGTTTTTATGAATGAAGGAAATTAATCAAAGGGAATTTTCTTTTTCATTAATTAAAAGGTCTTTACTTATGAAATTGAAGTGCAAATGGATGAATGTAGGGTAAATGATGATAATTAGGGATTATTATAGGAATTCAACACTTTTAAGTTCATTGAGCCTTGGGTCTGGTCCCCACAGAAGTCAGAGAAATGCTCTGAGCCTTTTTGACTGAAATTCTAGAAAGTAGAATAACTATAGGGGAGGGGAAATTAGTGATTTTTTCCATGGTGAAAAGTATTTACATGATTCTCCAACTTCTTTCTACCTACCCAACTTTTAATCTAACATTTTTTCTTCCATTTTGTAGGTGCATTTGAGCTAGCAACCTTGAACATTTTATTCTTTTGAAATCAATTAAAAATGATCTAAATCTACCTTATATCATCCAAGGTCTCAAGTTAAACTGATGAGCTCCTCTTTATTCTCTACCTATATATTAATTAGTCAGGATTAAACTATCTGACTAATCTTTATTCACTATTTTACAACAATAAAATTGAAACATGACAAGTCAAGATTAAGCAGTTCAACTCATCATGGATTATGGCATCTATTTACACTCTACCATAATCATCAGTAACCAAGTAAAAATTAGTGGCATTTGGACTTGCACACTTTCATTTTTTATTTATTTTCTTTGGGGTATATTATTTTTTCTAAGTCTTTGATTTTTCTTAGGACTTTACCCTCTTTTTTCTTTTCTATTTTTTTTTTAATTTTTTACAAATATGGGAAAACAACTTGCTGCAGAAAGCAAAGTATGTACATATTTACAAGACTATCATAAGTCAATTCCAAATTATGAATCCTATACTTATAGGGCGTAACACCAAGAAAGGAGCTTTGATACCACTGTAATATTACAATCTAGAACAACACAGTAAGTCTGCTGAAATAACGCACTCCTGGGATATTGATGCACAGAAATGATTTTACAGCCCTTGGATCCCTTATATCATCAGATCTGGAGTCTATATCCAAAAGGGGAGAAAAAACAAATCAAACTAGGTGTGGTAAGCAGATCTCCCACCACCTAGTCTAGCTGAAAAACACCCTTCAAGAGGGGCTGCAGCTATGCTCAACAAAATAATTCAGAAATAACAGAGTCTTGGACAGTATGAGTAGGAGGCCATAAAATATGATTAACTTATGAGTATAAAACAACAAATCAGAATTACAATGAAGCTCTTTCAATATACAGTAGAATACAACAGACAATAGAGCGAGAAATCTTCAGAAAAGAGGGCTGCAACACATGTATAAACTGTAAAATGGCTCAAAAATGTTATTTTAAGGAGCTGCAGTAGCTGAATATTGAAACTCAGATCTAGTACAGATCTGTGGACAAAACATAAGATCTATTTCAGATCTGGAAACTAGATAGTCTTATTTACAAGATCCCCTTGGGGTTTTGACCAAATCATGCATAACAAAGAGTAGATCTGAGTTTTAAGTTTCAGATCTGCAAAATGCTTCATAATTTTCTGAAGATGAATTTACATTAAATTATATCAGATCTAAACAGAACATGGATCAGCAAGCTAATCCATGGATCACCAAAGTGAAAGGCAAAGCCTAGCACCAGAGATCTCTCATAAAAAATGGGATCAAAACACCCTGCAAAATCTCTTATGAAAATAACGCAGTTCCTCAATGAAAACTGTGCTGTAGCTTGAATAAAAATGATGGCCTAATGCCAAGATACAAATCTGAAGCTCAAAGAGTGTATCCACTCTTCCAGGAGGTTAAAAGACACACTCCATGAGAAGAGGCTCCAATACAAGCTAGATCTCTGCAGATCTAGAGTTCCACTTGCTGTAGCCTACAAAAGCAAGCAAACCCTCACTAGATCTGCATTGCAGTTGGAAGTAGATCTTGGCCCAACACCTGATAGTGGATCGAATCAGAAAATACTCATCCAAGAATCCTCAATGGAAGAGGTGAAATCCCTGCATAGGAACTCCAAGTGCTAAGTAAAAAAATCCTCCACTAAACAGCAGAGAATAGTATTTTTCTAAATAGACAAGATACTCAGAAATATAATCAATCTACAACCTTCTCTTGCTACCTTCCCCTTCCTTTTATAATATGAGAGCCTTTGCAAACCCTAAACCACCTTGATGAGTTAGCTCCTTTCACATGAGGGGCCTCCTTCTAGAACTGCGCCTTTATGAGGTACATTGAATCTAGACAACACTGTAGATTTGGTCAAAGTTGACCCAGTCTCATAGCTCAAACCCCTTTCACACCTGCAAGTGATTTATTTACATGGCCCTGATTTATCCTTGTTCACATGAGCATTGATTTATTCAGTCTTGTCAGAAGTTTTACATGTCCTCCTTTATTCATTTATTCATGCAACAGAAAGTAAAACAAAAATGTATATTCCTCTTAGCTTAGGCTAAGTAGGAATATTACAAATGGGTAGGGAGGCCCATTAACCTCTTTAGAAGGATCAATAATACTCCTAATGTGAAAGGAGTAAGAATAAGCAGCTAATTTGAGCACCCTTGTGTGTGAACAGAGATAGGATCATGTTGATTCAGTCAACTTTGACCAAGTCAACAAAGTTGTCTAGATACATTGAACTACCTTGATGGACAATGCAATTTTGGTGGAGGAAAAATTGCATGAGCTTGATGACACATGTGGATGGGACACAATGTGAAGAGGTTCACTTGCTATATATGGAGAGGATGGGAGCCTTTGTTATTCATGCTATGTATTTGATCTTTTGATCTTGTCTGTTTAGACTTGGCTTGATCCAGATTTTATGCAGGAACGCAACAGAATACAGATATAACCATAGATACAGAGATGCAATGGAAATAATGCTTCATTTTATTAATAAAAGAATGACTGCAATAAGCTTACAAACATAATGGCAATAAGCTAGGGCACTGGTAGCGTATCTCTAAGAAGAGATGTAGCATATGCAGGCCTCAGCGACATTTACGTGGCTCGCGAGGCCTATTCTGAACCATATCAAGAAATAGATGAGCTAGATGTAGCGTATCACGAGAAGAGATGTGGCGAGGCTACCATCCCTGACGTGTTACAATGCGGAGACATGATAGAGATGTGGTGAGCTAGAGGCCTTTGGTATCGCTTATCTACGAAGAGAAGGCAATAAAGTGGCTCCGGCCCCCTAAAGCTGTCTTACAATGAGGCTCGAGGGCCTATTTATTGTTGAGAAACAATGTAGAATCCGAACGTCCAAAACCCCAAAACCTAGTAGGAGATGAAGCGCCAAAACTATGGGCCCCATTTGGGTAAATTGGTGGTTCAACTTCCCGGGGACGTAACTTTGGCATCCGATCTCCGTTTGACACGCTCAATAGCTCATTAGAAATATCTATCCGAGGAGTACAAATTTTGAATGAGAAACATCGGTCCATGGACCCATGTTGCTCTCCGTTTTCCCAAAAAACGTCGTTCAGGGCCTCAAAACGGCTCCAGAAGTTTAAGACCCGAAAAACTGCTAAAAATAGTAAGTTGTGCCGAAACTTACAAACTGAAATAACTGATGGTGGGGGTTCAAATGGACTCGATGGGTGGCCACCAATATCCATTTGGATTATTAATGCCCCAAAACGGCTCCGGGTGTGCAGGACCCGAAAACCTGCTATAAATAGTAAGTTGTGCTGAAGCTGAAAAACTGAAAGAATTGATGCTGCGGGTCCAAATGGAATAGGTGGGAGGCCACCGATATCCACCCGGATCATTCCTCCCTCCTCAGGAAGCAATGGTCTCCATTGCGTTAAGTTCCTCCATGGGGGGGAAAATTTTGCTGAACTTGGTGTTGGATTTAGATGTGCCACCGGTGGACAACCATTGAAGGATCTGGAAAAAAAAATTTCCATCATCACGTTCCTCTGTTTCTCGAGGGCATCCTCGAGCAAGATTTTGATAGGATCTCCTACTCCCTCGTCTTTCTTTCCTTCCGCCATGGGGGTCGTCGGGGTTGCGAGGTTGAACTCCTTATACACTAGCCACGTTGGGGACATGAAGAGAAAAACAGAGAAAGAGCAGACCCGCTCTGATACCACTGATCCGGATTTTATGTAGGAACACAACAGAATACAGATATAACCATAGATACAGAGATGCAGCAGAAATAATGCTTCATTTTATTAATAAAATAATGATTGCAATAAGCTTACAAACATAATGGAAATAAGCTAGGGTGCTGGTAGCGTATCTCTGAGAAGAGATGTAGCGTACGCAGGCCTCTAAACTGTGTTACATTGAGGCTCGCAGGCCTATTACAGACATAATAGAAATAGATGACCTAGGGTACTGGCAGCGTATCCCTGAGAAGAGATGTGGTGGCTACCATCCCCTGAACTGTGTTACAATGCAGACATGATAGAGATGTGGCGAGCTAGGGCACTGGTCGCGCTTATCTCTGAGAAGAGATGTGTCGGCTCCCAGCCCCCTAAAATTTCTTACAATGAGGCTCGAGGGCCTATTTATTGTTTAGAAACAATGTAGAATCCGAAACGTCTAAAACCCTAACCGTAGGAGATGAAGCGCCAAAACTGTGGACCCCGTTTGGGTAAATTGGTGGTTCAACTTCCTGGGGACGTAACTTTGGCATCCGATCTCCGTTTGACGCGCTCAATAGCTCGTTAGAAATATCCGTCCGAGGGTTACAACTTTTGAACAAGCAACATCGGTCCATGGACCCATGTTGCTCTCCTTTTTCCCAAAAAACGTCGTTTAGGGCCTCAAAATGGCTCCGGAAGTTTAAGACCCAAAAAACTGGTAAAAATAGTAAGTTGTGCCGAAACTTACAAACTGAAATAACTGATGGTGGGGGTTCAAATGGACTCGATGGGTGGCCACCAATATCCATTTGGATTATTAATGCCCCAAAACGTCTCCGGGTGTGCAAGACCCGAAAAACTGCTATAAATAGTAAGTTGTGCTGAAGCTAAAAAACTGAAAGAATTGATGCTGCGGGTCCAAATGGAATAGGTGGGAGGCCACCGATATCCACCTGGATCATGGCTTCATATTGCTGTTTAGTAGGGTTGCAATTCTGTTGAGCACAGGGTGCTCCCAAGTGAGAATCCCACCTCTTCCCTTGAGAGGCCTCTTGGGAGAGCTTGTCATGTATTTCTCCACATCCAGGCTTGAGGCCAAGCACCATTCTTCAGTCCCAGTGTTATTTCTGTAGCAGGATATTGCTGAGTTTCAGGGTGTTGCAGTGGAGGTTTGTTACACCACTTCTGTGTTGGAAATGTTGTCATTGACGGCAAAGGAGATGGCAAAGGAGGAACACCTGGAAAAAAGGCAAAGAGAGCAGCATAGAAGCAGAGAGATAGAAAAAGAGGCAACAAGATGTCGAGAGGGTCGAGCAGCAAAAACAAGGCCATTTAAAGAAGCAAGGCAGCAAAAAGAAGCAGCCCAGGTTACAGAGAATACAGAGAGTACAATGAAACAGTGAAACAGTCATGCACAGAGACAAAGAATACAGAGAATATAATGAAAGGGTTTATATGTGATGGTGAAAGGCAGAAGCTACAAAGAAATGTATCCGAGGCAAAGCCGTTAATAAATCAAATGTGAAATGAAAATTCAGATAGAGGAAGCCAAGTTATATATGGATGAATATTCATATGTGGTGGCATTAATAATGTGAGAAGGGTTAAACAAGACTGATGAGTTGGTTTTAATAGAGAAAAGGCGTGTGTATTATACGCGTTATGTTAATTCAAGTCTTGGAAGTGGCGTGGTAAAATGATGAGGAAACAGGGGTTAACATATAAAAAGTGAAAAGTCAAAGGCGGAGGCAGAACCAAGAGAAAAATGGAACCTTGAATCAACAGTGAAGACGGGTTTGGAACGAAAAACTAGTTGTATGGCGTAGATAAGTAAGTGGTAAGTAGAATTTGTGAAAATAACGCGATATAAGTCTTCACTCACCACGTGTACTAGGGTGGTATTTGAATACCATTTACATCGCGTAATTTTCATGTGTTAACCCTTGGCCCAAAGAAAAACGCGATATTACCTGTGTCCATCTGATTTCCAATGGTGGAAGATCTACGGTAATCACACTTGCGCGATGTACGAATGTTAATTGAGGTAAAGCACTGTGGGTCCGAGTCAAACGTATGTTGAAAATTGAAACATAAACCAAAGTTTAAATCCAAATGTTGTTTATAGTTGGGTTTGTGTTAAACCAAGGTTGAAGATTTATCAAAGGTAAGGTAACATGCTGTGGTCCAAAGTTTCATTTTAATTATAAGTGTTAGTGAAAGCGGAGATTATAAAAAGGAAAGAACCCAATATTAAAAGCGCGATGGATCATACTTTAAACCAAGGATGAAGGGTTAATATAAGGTGAAATGTTCTGTGAACATTTAAATAAGGGCCATATACATACCTGAGTTATATACCGGCACTTATGCATGGCTTCATTGTAATATTTGAATATTAATTCGAATAATTATGGTATGGGTTATGCATTGGGTTATAAAGAAAAATATGGATCAAGGTTTAATGACATGTTGTGGGACCCAAAATAATTAACCATTGAATCAAATGTCATATATATGACTATTATTAACATCGATATTAGTGAGCGCTTGGGTTTTAATCCAAAGGCCTAGGACTTATAGAATTGAATGTCCCGTGAAGGTCATATCATTTGGGGTTTGTATGGTTTTCATAAACCATAAGAGAAAGGGTATATAAAGGAATGACTTCCACATATTGTCAAAGTTTCCGACATTCAATAAAATGATATTTTATCAAAGGTTAAGCCCGAATTGATTCCGAATGTGTAAATAGAATGGACAGAAGAGTTTATTAATCCTGTGGGACCCTTTGTTCATCACATCGATCTGTTGGAGGACGTGATTTCAATATTGCGACCACGATAAAGAATGCGGATCCGATATGTTATGAATGGTGATTCTTATGTGTTTGAGTTCCGACTTAAAGGGCATCAAAGTGAGCCATCGCATCGGAATAAAACAGAACAACGGAACATGCAAATGAATTTTGTGATTGAAGGACAGCCGTTGGATTTGAGCAAGGATGGACGGCGGACAGGTGAGTCACTTGACTACATGGTGGGGCCTTTGCTAATCGCATCGCCAGAAATAAAATGACCAAGTCACAAGAGCACTATGAATGTTGCGATTTCGATTGAAAATAAATGAGGTGGAGTATAGCTGGTATGTGGGCTCCATACAAGAGAAAAGATTAATATATTTTTGCTCCAAGTTTTCAAACCAAAGCTGAAGAGTTAAAAGAAGCAAAGTGGAAAATATATATGTGAAACAATATATATATATATATATATATATATATATATATATATATATATACATCTGTGAACAGTGAATAATCGCAATCAGAGGTATTCAAGAAGTGATTCATCCCATCGGAGAATAGAGCGAGTTTAGCGAGTGGGCCCAAAAGGGTGTTTTACATGTTAAAAAGGTTTTTAATATAACGTCGAGATTTGGTTGAGTTATATAAAAATACAGTTATATATACATCAATTACACAACTGCAATGAACAAGAGAGCGTGCAGAAATGAAAAAGACAAAGACAGCTGCAGAAAAAACAAAAACACAGTGATCCAAAAGGCTGAATGGGTTGATTTGAAATCCATATTGTAACTGAATGTAAATTTTTTAATTGGTTTTACATTGTTTGTGATGCATTAGCAAGTCTCCGGAGGAAAAAAAAAATCCCACTGTAATATTGAAATTTGTACATACTGCTAAATTTTTTTTCTAAATGAGTTGGACAAAGGAATGAGAAGGCAGAAGCCGAATATTCATGGTTGTTCCCTCCAAATTCTCTGTAGAATACAAACATTCAAGAGGGGAACTCTATAAATGATATCTCATAGATATGCATGAAGAGGTTAGAGAATGCAGAATTGAAGCAGAGAAAATAAGAAGAAGGTGAAGATGCTGTGAAAAATCAGAGATGATATAAGAGAGATATGAAGACTGGAGGACAGCAGTAAAGAAGGTACAGAACAGAGCTGATATCCAAGGTAAATCAACAAGTGTTTTCTTTTGATAGAGTGAGGAAGTTGGAGCTTCCCTATCAAGATGTAGCTTGACAGATGTCAGTTGTAGCTGACTGAGGTTGGAGCCTTCTGTAGGTTGGTGCCTGCAAAAATTTATGGGAGTTGGAGCTTCCTTGCAAGTTGTAGCTTGCATAATTGAGGTTGGAGCCTCCTATAGGTTGGTGCCTACAGAAAATCAGTGGTGAGAGGGAGTTGGAGCTTGCCTTTGCATCAAAATAATAATAAGATGTGGTTTTCTCCCTTTATGGGTTTACACTTATATTTGTTGTCTATGTGTGTGATGCTTGTGTGTTCATATGGTTTATTCAATCTGCTTAATACTTGCTGCTCTCATAATAAGTCTTTTGTCACATTATCTTAATACCTTTTTCTCACATATTAAGATTGTTCACATATAAAGTTGATCATGAAATTAAGTTGTAAATAATCTTAATGGAAAGTTTTAAAAATTCATATGTGTTAAATGGATTCAGCCCCCCCTCTCAGTTTAACTAAGGGTTCAAAAATTGGTATCAAAGCAGGTTCCTTTTGTATCAGTTTAACAACTGAAAGGAAATCCTAGGTCCTCAGGATGGCTAGTCAAGAAAGATGCTCAACTAACAAAGCCCCTTTTTTCACCAGTGCAAATTATGCCTTCTGGAAAATCAAAATGAGAGCATACATAATGTCTCTAGGAATAGAAGTTTGGGTTGTTGTGGAATTTGGATATGCCCCAAATTCGACTGACTCAGAGAAAGAAGCAAAACAAGATTTTGTATCTAATGCAAAGGCCATGAATGCAATCTTAAATGGACCGTGTGAGGTAGAATTTATCAAAGTAATGCATAGCAAGACTGCCAAAGCTATGTGGGATACTCTAGAAAACATCCATGAGGGAAACAAAAAGGTGAATACTGCCAAAATTCAAGTATATACAACCCAGTTTGAAAATTTAAAAATGAATGATGATGAAGACATTGCCAGATTCTTCTTAAAGGTTGCAGAAATTGTTAATAATATGAAAGCTCTTGGAGAAACCATACAAGAATGTGTAATTGTTCAAAATATTCTAAGATATTTACTATCCAGCTTTAACCCCAAGGTTTCTGCCATAGAAGAAATAGCTGATTGGGAAACGTTTACCATGAACCAACTACTTGGAAACCTAACAGCCTATGAGATGAGACTGCCACAGAGGAATTCAAATGTAAGGGAGGCAGCCTTTAAGACAGAGAAGAAGAAAGAAGAAAAGGAAGAGATATGCTCTTGCTATGATGAAGAAGAGGCCAAATTTGTTAGGAAATTGGATAGAGGCTCAGGTAAATATAAAGGTAAAATTCAATTTAAATGCTTTAACTGTGGAAGAGTTGGACACTATGTTGCTAAGTGTCCTCATAAGAAAACAAAGAATCAAAGTCAAGAATCAGAGAAAACCATATCTAAGGGAAGAGATTCAATAGAAAGTCTTTCTATGCTAAACAAGATAGTAGTGCATCTGAAGACTCAGATGAACCCTCAAGTGAAGAAGGAACCTCTGAATTTCTATTGATGGCTATACACGAGCTTGAAGGATTGCTTCTAGAAGATGAAGAAGAAGGTGAAGTTGATCTTGAGGGGGAGCTAAGAAGTGCCCTGGAGGAAATTGACAGACTCAAACTGAAGTGCAGAAAACATAAAGACATTCTCCTCAAATATGTAAGAGAAGAAAAAAATTCAAAAGTCCTCATTCAGTTGAAAGTAGAGCTTGAAGAAGCCAAGAAGGTAGTAGACATTTTACTTAAGAAAATTAAGGATAAAATTCAGGAACAAGAGAAATTGGAAGAAGAAGTAGTATGCTTGAGGAAGAAATTAGAAAATGCCCAAAGGAAAGTGTCAATAAATACTTCTCAAATGACACGCTCTGGTAAGTTGAATGAAATTCTAGATGCTCAAAGATCTCCTCTGATAAAAACTGGGATAGGCTATGAAGGAGAATCAAGTAAAGGAAAAGAAAAGGAAAACAAAAATATCATTTTTGTAAAAGCAGATAAGGATGATAAAGCAACTCAGATGATTCCTACAGAAGAAGAAACTTGCAATGAAGTAGACAGAAACTAGAAGGAACCTCTAATGAAAAAGAATGAAATAAATAAACAGTCAACAGAAAAAGGCTCATATACTCATGAGTATGTCAAATTTGGAAGCCATCAAAGGAGACTCTTCCCTCCTATGAAAAATGCCACATGTTATGCCTGCCACAAGCTGGGACATATTGCTGCATACTGTCATAGAAGAAGAATTAATTCAAACCAGCAAAGGATGCAAAAAGTGAAAAGCTTATCTCAAGCAAATAAATGGAGAAGACAACCTTTCATCAGGTATGAAAATTGTTTTTATGGATACTTTTTTTACTGTAAGGAATTTGGCCATAAAATCATAGAATGCAGAAAATATGGACAAAGACTGATGTTCAAAACCTCAAGGAGGTTTAACCTCAAGGAGAGTCTACTCGTACTCATAATTTTACTAAAGATATGATCAAATGTTGTGCATGCAATAAAGTGGAAATATGTCTTCAAAATGTCCTCTCATAGAATGTGGTCCATCATCTCAGAAAAGGTACCAAAAAAAAGGATGCTTGCAGTGGAAAAAGAAGGTAAATGAATGTGACCTGGCTCTAATAGCTCAAGATCTGAAAATCCAATGGTATTTAGATAGTGGATGCTCAAAGCATATGACTGGAGATAGAAGCAATTTTATAACCTTTGATGATAAGAAATCTATAAATGTTACTTTTTGTAATGATAAAGCAGGGAAAATCAAAACAAAAGGCTCAGTCAGTCTGGATAATGGCCGAGGAAAGGCCCAAGATGTACTATTTGTGGATGGGATGAAAGAAAATCTGTTGAGTGTCAGTCAAATGTGTGATAAAGGTTGTGAAATTCTGTTTAGAACTCAAGACTATGAAGTAAGATCAAGCACCACAAGAAAGACCCTGATCAAAGGTGTTTGAACAGAAAGTAATGTCTATATAGTGAAGGAAGAGAATGAAACATGCCACCTTAGCAAACTTGAGGAGTCATGGTTATGGCATAGAATATTGGGACACCTTAACTTCGACCATATCATCAGTCTGAACAGGAAGAAAGCAATCAAAGATATGCCAGCAATAAAGAAGCCTTCAAATACCATATGTAAATCTTACCAATTGGGAAAAAAGACCTGTAGATCCTTTAAGACCAAAGAAGAGCTATCAACAAGAAGGCCACTTTAGCTTGTACACATGGACCTGTGTGGACCTTCAAGAACTAAAACACTAAGTGGAGAATCCTATTTCATGCTGATAATAGATGATTTTTCCAGAATGACATGGGTTGCATTTCTCAAATATAAATCAGAATCACTTGAGAAATTCAAGCTATTCAAGGCATTGGTAGAAAATCAAACACGAAGCAAGCTAAAGTGCATCAGATCAGACAAAGGAGGTGAATTCACAGAATATGATTTTTCATACATATGCAATGAGCATGGGATAAAACAATAGTTTACAATTGTAGGTACACCTCAACAAAATGGAGTGGCAGAGAGACAAAACAGGTCTGTACAACAGATTGCCAGAGCTATGATGCAAGAAAATAACATTCCCCAAACCTTTTGGGAAAAAGAAGTACACGCAGTTGTGCATATTCTAAACAAAGCTCATTTAAGACCAAACAGTGACAAGACTCCTTATGAACTATGGCACGGTAAACCAGCATCAATCAAGCACTTTAGAGTCTTTGGAAGAAAGTGTTTCATAAAAAATAATGATGAAAATCTGGGAAAGTTTGATGTAAGAGCAGATGAAGGAATATTTTTGGGATATTCATCCAAGAGTAAAGGTTACAGGTGCTACAACAAAACACTTCGCAAAATTGTGGAAAGCATTGATGTAAGATTTGATGAAAAACTACCAAACAAGACAAGAACTACAGATTGCAACAATCCTCCAAAAGATCATGAAGAAGAGAACCAAGATGATGATGAAATAAGCAAGACAACAAAAGATATTGAACTGAACTCAAAAGGCCCCTAAAGATACACTCAAAAGAACCACCCAAAAGATCAAATCATTGGGGACAAGAGTGTAGGAGTCCAAACAAGAAGACAGCTAACTGAACAGATAGAAGAGGTATACCTAGCTATATTATCACAAATAGAGCCAAAAATGTTTGAAGATGCCAACAAGGACAAATATTAGGTGAATGCTATGAATGAATAATTGGACCAAATTGAGAAGAACAATACCTAGGAATTAGTTCCAAGACCCACTGAGAAAAATGTCATAGGCTCAAAATGGGTATTCAAGAATAAGATGAATGAACAAGGACAAATAATCAGAAATAAATCCAGGCTTGTATGCAAGGGATATTCACAGATTGAAGGTCTTGATTATGATGAAACATTTGCCCCTGTAGCCAGAATGGAAGCTATCCGAATGTTTTTGGCCTTTGCATGCTACCATGACTTCAATTTATATCAAATGGATGTGAAATTCGCCTTCTTGAATGGAGATCTAGAATAAGAAGTCTACATGGAACAACCTGAAGGATTCTCATTCACAGATAAAGAAGACTATGTGTGCAGATTAAAGAAAGCCCTATATGGGCTGAAACAAGTTCCTCATGCATGGTATTCAAGACTGGACAAGTACTTGCAAAAGCAAGGCTTTAAGAGAGGAGGAGTAGACAATAATTTGTACATAAAGGCCAATGAAAATGAACTCCTGATTGTAGTAGTGTATGTATATGACATCATGTTTGGAAGCAGCAAAGATGAGTTAGCAACAATATTTTCTGAAGAGATGAAATCATAGTTTGAGATGTCTATGATTGGAGAGCTCACCTCTTACTTAGGACTTCAAATTCAGCAAAATAACACAGGTACATTCATCTCACAAGAAAAATACTTAAGAGAAATGTTGAAAAGGTTCAAAATGGAAGACTGCAAACCTGTGTCAACTCCCATGATCACTGGATGCAAGCTATGTGCTGATGATGGATTTGCAGATATAGATCAAAGACATTACAGATCCATGATAGGAAGTTTACTATACCTGACAGCTTCTAGACCAGACATTATGTTAGCAGTAGGACTTGTGGCTAGATATCAAGTATCACCAAAACAAAATCACTTTCTAGCAGTCAAAAGAATATTCATATATCTACAAGGAACTGCACATTATGGGCTATGGTATCCAAAAGGCAAGAGCTTCACTTTGACGGCATATACAAATGCAGATTGGGCCAGCTATGTGGATGACAGGAAAAGCACAAGTGGAGGTGCATTTTAATTGGGAAAAAGTCTGGTGGCATGGCTAAGAAAGAAAGAAACATCTATCTCTCTATCTACAACAAAAGCAGAATACATAGCAGCAAAAACATGTTGCACACAAGTCATGTGGATGAAACAAACCCTCCAAGACATGAAGGTAAGCATTGATGAACCTATCTCTATCAAATGTGATAATAAAAGTGCAATAAGTATATCAAAAAATCCTATACTTCATTCAAAAACTAAACACATCCCAATCAAGTACCATTTCCTCAGAGAACAAGTAGCACAGAAGGTAGTGAAGTTGGAATATGTGCCAACAAAAGAACAAACAACAGATATATTCAAGAAACCTCTTGCTAGAGAACCATTCGAATATCTGAGAGACAAAATAGGGGTAGTGTCTGCAGATGCTACTCTCTAACATGAAGAGAAAGCATCATTCCATGGGGAGAACAGAAAATAAAACATCATTCCAGGGGGAGATCAGTCAACAAAGAGAGTCACAAAAGAGCCAGAGCAGGTAAGCAGGGCATGAAATAGGTCCTCAAGATTAGAGTAAAATGGACAAGATTTAAAAAACTTCACTAGGTAATGTGAAACCCTTTTCCATTGATGTCAAAGGGGGAGGAAAAGCAAGCAAAAGAAGATAGGAAGAGGAAGACTTGGAGGAAGCATTATATTATTGGTGGATGTGCTGCCATCAATGCCAAAGGGGGAGACTATTAGAAATGTTTTCATTGATGGCAAAGGAGATGGAAAAGGAGGAACACCTAGCAACAAGGCAAAGAGAGTAGCATATAAGCAGAGAGATAGAAAAAGAGGCAGCAAGATGTAGACAGGGTCGAGCAGCAGAAACAGGGCCATTTAAAGAAGCAAGGTAGCAAAAAGAACCAGCCCAGGTTACAGAGAATAATGAGAGTACAGTGAAACAATGAAACAGTCATCCACAGAGACAGAGAATACATATAATATAATGGAAGGGTTTATATGCAATGGTGAAAGGCGGAATCTACAAAGAAATGTATCCGAGGCAGAGCCGCTACTAAATCAAATGTGAAATGAAAACCGAGATAGAGGAAGCCAGGTTATATATGGATGAATATTCATATGTGGTTGCGTTAATAATGTGAGAAGGGTTAAATAGGACCGATGAGTTGGTTTTAATAGAGAAAAAGTGTGTGTATTATACGCGCTTATCTTAATTCAAGTCTTGGAAGCGTCATGGTAAAATGCTGAGGAAATAGGGGCTAACATATAAAAAGTGTGAAGTCAAAGGTGGAGGTAGAACCGAGAGCGAAATGGAACATTGAATCAATAGTGAAGGTAGGTTTGGAATGAAAAACCAGCTGTATCGCGTGGATAAGTAAGTGGTAAGTAGAATTTGTGAAAATAACGCGATATAAGTCTTCACTCACCACGTGTCCTAGGGTGGTATTTGAATTACATTTACATCACGTAATTGTCATGTGTTAACCCTCAGCCGAAAGAAAAATGCGATATTAGCTATGTCCGTCCAATTTCCAATGGTGGAAGATCTATGGTAATCACACTTGTGCGATGTATGAAGGTTAATTGAGGTAGAGCACTGTGGGTCCGAGTCAAATGTATGTTGAAAATTGAAACATAAACTAAATTTTAAAGCCAAATGTTGTTTATAGTTGGGTTTGTGTTAAACCAAGCTCAAAGATTTATCAGAGGTAAGGTAACATGTTTTGGTCCAAAGTTTCATTTTAATTATAAGTGTTAGTGAAAGCAGAGATTATAAAAAGGAAAGAACCCAATATTAAAAGTGCGATGGATCATACTTTAAACCAAGGACGAAGGGTTAATATAAGGTGAAATGTTTTGTGAACATTTAAATAAGGGCCATATACATACCTAAGTTATATACTGGCATTTATGCATTGTTTCATTGTAATATTCAACTATTAATTCGAATAAGTATGGTATGTGTTATGCATTGGGTTATAAAGAAAAATATGGATCAAGGTTTAATGACATGTTGTGGGACCCAAAAGAATTAACCATTGAATAAAATTTCATATATATGACTAGTATTAACATCGATATTAGTCAGCGCTTGGGTTTTAATCCAAAGGCCAAGGACTTATAGAATTGAATGTCCCGTGAAGGTCATATCATTTGAGGTTTGTATGGTTTTCATAAACCATAAGAGAAAGGGTATATAAAGGAATGAATTCCACATATTGTCAAAGTTGCCAACATTCAATAAAATGATATTTTATCAAAGGATAAGCCCGAATTGATTCCGAATGTGTAAATAGAATGGACAGAAGAGTTTATTAACCCTGTGGGACCCTTTGTTCATCGCACCGATCTGTTGGAGGACGCGATTGCGATATTGCGTTCACGATAAAGAATGCGGACCCGATATGTTATGAATGGTGATTCTTATGTGTTTGAGTTCCGGCTTAAAGGGCATCAAAGTGAGCCATCGCATCAGAATAAAACAGAACAACGAAACATCAAATGAAGTTTGTGATTGAAGGACAGTCGTTGGATTTGAGGAAGGATGGATGGCGGACAGGTGAGTTGCTTGACTACATGGTGGGGCCATTACTAATCGCATCGGCAGAAATCAAATGACCAAGTCACAAGAGCACTATGAATGTTGCGATTACGATTGAAAATAAATGAGGTGGAGTATAGCTGGTATGTGGGCTCCATACAAAATAAAAGATTAATATATGTTTGCTTCGAGTTTTTAAACCAAAGCTGAAGAGTTAAAAGAAAGCAAAGTGGAAAATATATATGTGAAACAATATATATATATATATATATATATATATATATATACATCTGTGAACAGTGAATAATCACTATCGGAAGTATTCAAGAAGTGATTTATCGCATTGGAGAATAGAGCGAGTTTGGAAAGGGGGCCCAATAGGGTGTTTCACATGTTAAAAAGGCTTTTAATATAACGCCGAGAGTTGGTTGAGTTATATAAAAAAGAGAGTTATATATGTAGCAGTTACACAACTACAATGAATAGGAGAGCATGCAGAAACAAAAAAGACAGAGACAGCTGCAGAAAAGACAAAAACACAGTGATCCAAAAGGCTGAATGGGTTGATTTGAAATCCATATTGTAACTGAATGTAAATGTTTTAATTGGTTTTACATTGTTTGTGATGCATTGGCAAGTCTCCGGAGGAAAACAAAAATCCCACTATAATATTGAAATTTGTACATACTGCTAAAATTTTTTCTCTAAATGAGTTGGACAAAGGAATGAGAAGGAAGAAGTCGAATAGTCATGGTTGTTCCCTCCAAATTCTCTGTAGAATACAAACAGTCAAGAGGGGAATTCTATAAATGATATCTCATAGATATGCATAAAGAGGTTAGAGAATGCAGAATTGAAGCAGAGAAAATAAGAAGAAGGTGGAGATGTTATGAAAAATCAGAGATGATATAAGACATATATGAATACTGGAGGACAGCAGTAAAGAAGGTACAGAACAGAGCTGATATCCAAGGTAAATCAGCAAGTGTTTTCTTTTGATAGAGTGAGGAAGTTGCAGCTTCCCTATCAAGTTGTAGCTTGACAGATGTCAGTTGTATTTGACTGAGGTTGGAGCCTCCTGTAGGTTGGTGCCTACAGAAAATTGATGGGAGTTGGAGCTTCCTTGCAAGTTGTAGCTTGCAGAATTGAGGTTGGAGCCTCCTGTAGGTTGGTGCCTGCAGAAAATCAATGGTGAGAGGGAGTTGGAGCTTGCCTTTACATCACAACAATAATAAGATGTGGTTTTCTCCCTTTACAGGTTTCCACTTATATCTGTTGTCTCTGTGTGTGATGCTTATGTGTTGATATGGTTTATTCAATCTGCTTAATACTTGTTGCTCTCATAATAAGTTTGTTGTCACATTATCTTAATACTTATTGCTCACATATTAATATTGTTCACATATAAAGTTGATCATGAAATTAAGTTGTAAATAAGCTTAATGGAAAGTTTTAAAAATTCATGAATGCATTAAACTGATTCACCCCCTCCCCCCTCTCAGTTTAACTAAGGGTTCAACATTCTGGGTCTATTTCTCAGTAGAATATGCCTTCCTTCTCTTGAGAGATCAGATAGGAAGATTTCTGAGCACATTTCACATATTGGTAGTAGGCCAGAGTATTTCTCATCTCCTACAGCGTAGTCCCTTGCAGGAACTGCGTCATTTTGCATAGAGTTGCTGCAGCAGGGTTAAGACCCTTGTTTTTGAGGTACTTTCATAGGGAAAGAGCCTACCCTTCTCCCAAAAAGCTAGAGGAAGGGATTATCATCCCTATTTTGTATTATTCAACTAAATTTTTATAATTTTGCAGTAAGAATACATTTTCTGAGCTGAATATTCAGATCTGCTCTATTTTTACTCATGCTTTTAAGAAACCCTTGTTGGGTTACCTTTATAATGCAATAAGGAGGCCAGATCTTCAAATTATTGGCATATTGTTCCATAAAGTTCTAGATCCATGTTATTTTATCATTATACTGTAGAAACCCTCATAAAATAATGTTGTACATGCTTCAGTCTTTTTATGCATAACATAAGTCATGGGATTTGGCTATTTTTAAGATGATATGAAGTCGGGAGGTATGTTTAACATATCAAAAGGGATTTATTTCTGATCCCCTTTTGTATATAAGGGCCTAACATCATATTCTAAGGGAACCAAGCATTATTTCACCCATTAAAAATGTATATATTCAGAAATAATGTTTTTAGGGTCTATTTGCTACATTTTCCCCACTTGGGAATGTGTAGAAGTTATTCTTTTGCTATTGTTTCACTCATTTTACGACTATTTGTCTTTTAATACATCATATGAGTATATTTATCACTCAACATCCATTATTATGTTTAGGTATTTCTGAAGCTCCAACTTAAGAATATCTTAAGATATTCTTATTGTTGTAGATTTTCCCTATTTTGGGATATTACAGTGGTATCAAAGCATAGTCTTGTCTCAGCCTGTGGAAATCAGCCTTGATGCTATCAAGAGGAGGATATATGTATAGAAATAATAATCCATTATGTGGAGAAAGAAGGGAAGATAGGCTTACAAAGCTTCTTCCAAAATCTATGTAGTGCATCAATGAAGATCTTAAGAATATGAGAGGAGAGATGGAATCTCCAAAGGAGTTTGGATCTAGAGCCAGATCTATATTGGCACATGATAGGTGTGAGCATGCAGCTGCACCCTATTATGCACAGCGCAGTCAAATTCCCAGATCTGCAATGAGAGAGATGAAAGAAGAGAAAATTCCACGGAGGGGAACTCTTAGTAATTTTCTGCAAGAGTATGGATATCAAACTGAAAAGTTTAGAGATCATATTACTTTCAAATATTTTTTCAAGATCAAGGTGGAGAGGAGAAATCTACATGATGTGGATATATTTTCTCTATCTACCTTTTATGGATCCCCAACTTGTTCAACCAAAGCTTGGGTGGAGGAATTGTGTACTTATTTGCAACAACACCAAGTTTCTAAATGTGAAGCCATTAGAGTTGCAGTGCTACACTTTGAAGGTAAGGCTTACACTTGGTGGATGTTTGAGTCATTTTCATTGAAAAATGTTAATAATTCTTCTTTTGCAAAGTTCACTAAGATATTGGTAGAAAGGTTTGATGAAAAACATGAGACAATCAAACCAATGAAACTTTTGTGTAAGTTGGGAGGACTTACAAACTCAAAACCACTTTAGAAACCTATTGGAGGAGATCATATCTTGCATGATACATTGCTAGAGGCAAGATCCTTGTTTCATAACCTTGGACAAGAGGGCATGAAGGTTCCTTTTGCAAAGGAGGATCCTCTTATTAAGCAGTTACCTCCTATTCATATTGAATATGAAGAGAAGGATGGGGGTTACAATGTTGTCACATCTAGAGCATATCTAGTGCCTCATGTAGAGGAAGGAGCAGCACATGCTCCAACCGGAGGATTTATTGTGTCATTGCAAGAAGTTCCCCAAGATCTCATATATGGAAGGAAAAGTAAAACTAATAAGCGTCATGAATGTGAGATGATATTGATGGAAGGAGGAGGTAGGGAGGAAAGACATCACCATTTGATGAGGATCACACACCCCTATCTATTTCAGAGAACTAGTGCAAGGAGGAGGAAGACTGGTTTGTGCTGTGAGGGCAAGGGCAAGGTTTCCCAACCATATGAACAATCTTCTCTTACCATTGATGTCTCACTCTATGGAGGCATTCCACCGAGGAGGCCACCAGATCTGAAGTTGGTAAGAGAAATCTTGCCAGTTAATTCACCACTCTTGGATTTTGGAGAGGTGAAGAGTTTGGAGAGAGAATTTGGCAAGGGGGATGTCAAAGTAGCAGGCAGCAGCATGAAGAGAGCTTCACATGCCAGATCACCAGCGTTGTCTCTTGGGAGGATTGATCCATATTGGAGATCTCAACTCTTAGTAGAGTACTCCAAGGATCTTGGTCTTGCATGCTTCTTGATGACCCAGGTGTAGATGAAATATATATGGTGGATGATATGGTCATCTATTCTTATGGTAGAGTCTTCTTGACTAGAGATTCTAAGCTCAAGGAGCAGTTGCTACATGCAGCACATGAGGACTTCTTTTCCATGCTTTTTGATGCATATTTTTCCTTGGCAGAGGAGTTCATTTGAAATGGAATCTATCATGACATATTTCAGCATATGGAGAGATGCATAGCCCAGATGATGATAGAGATGAGGTCACAACCACTTCCCTACTCTTTGGAGGTGAGGGAGAATTTCCAGTTGAGCCATTTCAGCTCAAGACGACAATTACATGATAGAGAATGTACAATTTCACTTTATGTTTTGTACTTCTTTTCTTTATATGAGAAGAATATTGTACCAAGGAGGATTACTCCTTCTTGCATATTGTATAATGATGTACTTGAAGCCATTTATAGCATTGAGATTGGCTATCTCATTGGTGGTTTGTGGGGGAAGCCACATGATTTTTGGTGTGCACCATTGACACCACTTTTTACTTTCATGTTTATATCTTGTAAGATGATTGTGGCAACAAACAAGTGGCTGGAAAAGCACTTGTTTTTTTTTTATTTGATGTAGGCAAGGAATGCAGTGCACTGGTTCCTTGTGTGGGACCTTGATCCACTTTCCGATTGTCATGAGACAACTTGTTTCTATTGGTTTTTTCTCCCATGTATTGTTGATATTTCTATGTTAATGGGAAGCTTTGTTTGGAGAGTGGGATATAAGCTGAAGATGCCCATTGGGGGTATGATTCTCCCTAATTTTCATGATGCATGTTTTAGGAGAAGAAATAGGCAGCCCATGGTTTCCAAACGACATCTCTTTTCTTCATGTGGGAGGAGCCATTTGGAGAACTTGAGTTTTTGAAGGAGGCACTTCATGGTTTATTTGCTTGATGGGGTAGCTTGGGCCAATATTGGAGGCCATGATATTTCAGCCCAAGATTAGAAGTAGCCCCATACTTATCATAAATGGAGAGAGAAACCACTTTGTTGGGAGGATCCAATCTCTCCATGCAGCCCCAACACATTGTATGAACCAGGGGTTGAGGATATTTTTGAGCAAACTAGATTGGATCATTTCATTTGGATGATAGCATGGGTGTGGGAGTCACTCATTGGGAATAATATTCTTCATGTTCATCATCAATCCTACCTTGAGGAGGCCATTGAATAGCAGGGAGGTTTCCACTTACTTCTTCCAGCTTTCTATGATGTAAGCCATATGGTTTTGCATGCTTGGGAGGAAACATTGGAGAACAGATTTGTAGCAGATCATTTTGAGTAATGGTGGAGACTTTTTATGAGGAGGCCAGAAGAAGAGGAGGGGAGGATTTTTTCTCTCCTTATGCAGTTGCTTGAAGAAAAACAACATTTTGGAGGGGAGGACTGTAAGTTTAGCTTCCAAGCTAAATGGAATATTAGAGTTGTTTTATCACTAGTTAGGTGAATAAATGGGTAGGGAGGCCCATTAACCTCTTTAGAGGGATCAATAACACTCCTAATGTGAAAGGAGTAAGAATAAGTAGCTAATTTGAGCACCCTTGGGTGTGAACAGAGAAGGGATCATGTTGATTCAGTCAAATTTGACCAAGTCAACAAAGTTGTCTAGATACATTGAACTACCTTGATGGACAACGCAGTTTTGGTGGCAGACAACTTGCATGAGCTTGATGGCACATGTGGATGGGACCCAATGTGGAGAGGTTCACTTGCTATATATGGAGAGGATGGGAGACTTTTTTATTCATGTTTTTTATTTGATCTTTTGATCTTGTCTGTTTAGACTTGGCTTCCTCTTGCTGTTTAGCAGGGTTGCAGTGTTGTTGAGCACAGGGTGTTCCCGAGCGGGAATCCCACCTCTTCCCTTGAGAGGCCTCTTGGGAGAGCTTGTCCAATATTTCTCCACATCCAGGATTGAGGCCAAGCACCATTATTCATTCCAAAAATTATTTCTGTAGCAGGATATTGCGGAGTTGCAGGTTGTTGCAGTGGAGGTTTGTTACACCACTTCCAAGTATGTTTCTCAATATAAGGTGCCTTCCTTCTCTTGAGAGATCAGCTAGGAAGATTTCTAAGAACATTTCACATCTTGGTATCAGGCCAAAGTATTTATCATCTCCTATAGCGCAATCCCTGGCAGGAACTGTGTCATTTTGCATAGAGTTGCTGCAGCAGGGTTAAGACCCTTGTTTCTGAGCTAGTTTCCTAGGGAAAGGGCCAACCCTTCTCCCGGAAAGCTAGAGGAAGGGATTATCATACCTCTTTTGTATTATTCAGCTATATTTCTATAATTTTGTAGTAACACTGCATTTTCTAAGCTGAATATTCAGATCTTCTCTGTTTGTACTCATGCTTTCAAGAAACCCTTGTCGGGTTACCTTTATAATGCAATAAGGAGGCCAGATCTTCATTTTCTTGGCATATTGTTCCATAAAGTTCCAGATCCATGTTATTTTATCATTATACTATAGAAACCCTCATAAAATATCGTTGTACATGCTTCAGTATTTTTCTCCATAACATAAGTCATGGGATTTGGCTATTTTTAAGCTGATATGAAGCCGAGAGGTCTATTTAACTTATAAAAAGGGATTTCTTTCTGATCCCATTTTGTATGTAAGGGCCTAACATCGTATTCTAAGGGAACCAAGAATTATTTCACCCAGCTAAAATGCAGATATTCAGCAATAACTTTTTCAGGGTCTATTTGCTGCATTTTCCCCACTTGGGAATGTGTAGAAGTTATTTTTTTGCTGTTGTTTCACTCATTTCATGGCTATGTGTTTTTTAACACATCATATTATTATATTTGTCACTAAACATCCATTATTATGTTCAGGTATTGCTGAAGCTCCAACTTAAGAATATCTTAAGATATTCCTATTTTTGTAGATTTCCCTATTTTGGGATATTACATCAACACATCTCTCAACAGAAACTACACTATAGAATAAAGGTAGAGCTTGGCCTGATTCTGAAATGTGGAAATATAGTGCAATACTCTTCCTGAGTGGACACTATAATTTCCCAAAAGATAGAGGTGGGATTCCTGCTCGGGAACACCCTGCACTAGACAACACTACAATATTAGCTAAACAACTAAAGAGAGAAACAATTCTAAACAAACCATAAAATAAAAATATCATAGCATAACATAATGAACTATGGCTGCCATCCTCTTCCTTATATAAATGGTGAGATTCCTCACCCTTGGCCCCACTCATTAAAGCCACTATCTCCATGCATGATATCTCCCTCCAAAACTACGCTTTCCCTCAATGAATGTCCGCTACTCCCTAAAAGTGTTGTTGATTTGGTCAAAGTTGACCCAGTCTTCATGCTCCAACCCAATTTCACATACATGGGTGTTTAATTAAGCTGCTAAGATGTCCTACTTTCACATTAGGAGTGATTTTATTCCTACTAAGGAGATTTATAGGTCTCCATACCCTCTTATTTAGAAAATTAAGAAGCAAAAGAAAAAATTAGTATTCCAAATAGCTCATGGATAATTGGGAATATTACATCCTCTTGAGTTTTGGCTTCCCACCAACTAAGTGTTTCACTTTCCAACCTTAATAAAGAAAGTTGAATCTTGGTCTCATCATCTTTGATCCTTTGTATCCTGCAATACACTTCAAGATGACAAAACCAATTATCTAATTTCTCAGCATTTACCTCTCAATTATACATAAGCAATTCAAAATTTATGTTAATTTTTAAAAATGGAGCTTTACGATGTCCCTTTGGAGAATGTGGAGGTGTTTTTGAAGGGGTTTATGTAGAAGATGATGATGGTGAAGATGGAGGTGAAGAGAAAGGAGGAGTTAGAAGTGGTTTATCACCATTCCCTCTATTATCACTCTAGTAATTCTAAAGTTGTGAGATTTTGGTTTTTATTCAAAGAATACTAGAGGTAACCACAAACCAACTTCAAACTCTAGGATCTGGCCTTCCTAGGGTTCAGAGAGGGATCTCTCTTTAAGTTTTAACTTTGTTGTAATTTGTAAATATTAGGATAGTTAAGAAAGTGCAGCTTTGTTTTGGTTTTGGTAGATTTGGTGGGAAAAATCATTTGAAAGATATGGATAGTGGGAGATCTATTTGTCCATTGGGCTATGGAGTCAAAATCAAGAAAACAAGACTGGGATCAAGGCTAAAGGTCAAATGTTTTCAGGGCAAGATAGATAACCCTTGGAGACATTGGAAAGTTGTTTTTATGAGGTGGTATGATCGGGGTAAAGGGAAATTAAGGATCATTTGATCCAAAAAAATAAGTAGTAGGAAGAGGTCAAACAAGATAGGGAGAAATTAATAGTTCCCTACACTGGAAATCAAAGGAAAAAATATAAATGATAACTAGTTAAAAACAAGGTGCTCTTAACAAATCCTATAGTAATACTCCTAGTTATTCATTCAGATTTAGAAAAAACATAGATGGATGCAAGTAACAAAGAAATATAACAATGACAAGAAAGGAAATAATTCAGTCCAAATATCTCATCACATGAATCCTGAAGTATGATTCCAATTATTTTGATCTAGCCTGCTACTCGAAATTTGAATCACAAAAGATTTAAGTCCAAGAAGAAATGACTATAACAATCTCCAACAATTTTATTCCACACAAAATACTTCTAAAGATGAAGTATTTATATATAATTTTTTACAAAATATCTTAGAAAACTTCTAGGAATTATCCTAGGAAAATAAAATATCTTTACAACAATAATAGGGACAGCTGCTTAACAAATTAGCAAGTTGTCCTATTTATCCAAAAGAAATAGAAATTGTTTTTAGGATAAGATGTTGTTGGCTACCCTGGTGTCCTTCTTGCTGGTTCTTAAGATATTTTTTGGAATTTGATTTGCCTTGTCTGATACTCTTTCTCGGATTCTCTTTATTCACTGATACTCTCTAAACTCTGATACTCTTTTAACCATGATCAACAACTGCTTATTGTTGTAAAAATTCTGTTTTGACAGTAAATTAGAAAACAATTTTGTCCTTTTTTCATCTATCTCTCTTTTATCCTTCATAACAAATCTGTGAGTGACTGCCAATCCTCATTTTTAGGAATTTGTATATTTTTTAATTTCCTGAAGTTCTCATCAACTTCAGTATATCTAGCAAAGGTTGGTTTCATGACAAATAAGTGCTTTATCTCATGTTGCAAGTAGAATAAGTCTTCAAAACTCTTAAGTAACACTTTTCCATTTGGAATGCCTTGACCTGATGGTTTATTTACCTATTCTTTTGCAAATTCTCTTATCTTCTTATCGTAGTCATTTTGAGGCATCAGCTTATCATTAATTACCATAATGTTAGGCAGTCCTTTTTGTCTCAAACTTGTGAACTTAACCACAAACCTGGTTATGGCAATATTCATACTTTCACACTTTTCTTCCAGTTGCCTCATTAAATTTTTTTTTGCTGTGACTTTCCTAATTTCTAGGATAGTTGCAGTTCTATCTGTGATTTTGAGTTCTTCCAACTCCTGTCTATTTTTACTATTCAGGAAGGTGATCAGCCTTATAGCTTGCTCTAGTTTGTCAGCCAACTCACTTTGAGTCTTTTGAATTTCTGCTTGGGCTGCTAGTAATAAATCTCTTTGCTAAAAAATTACCTAAATTGAAGTCCATACATCATGAATGGCTTCAATGACATTATTCCAAAGGTAATTTTTGATGTATGATATATGATCCTTCAAAGTTAAATCCTTTTGCAAATTCTTTAACTCTTTATTCAGTCTGATGGAATTTTTTTCATGTATCTTTGCATTTATTTGAGCCAATTTATTTGACTTCTCAAGATTTTCTACCAACTTTGTCAACTTGTTAATCTCATTTATCTTTAAAGACATTTCTTCCATTGCTTTCACTATTTTGATGGCTTCATTTGTAGGTTGTACCACTGTTGTAGATGATTCAGTAGCTAAGGTTGTGGAAGATGTCACTAGCACTATAGCAGACGGTGGTTCTTTGGGTGCCAACTTTTCAATTAAAGTTGAAGGCACAATAGTAGTGACCATGGGAATAACTATAGTTGGCTTTGATATTTTCACTGTTTCCTTTTATAGAACAATTTTGTCCATCTGTATCTCCATCTCCTTAATCTGGGCTGTCAACTGTAAGATGATATTCATCATTTCATATTTTTCATTTTGACCCTGTAAGATTTCTTTTGTTTGGGGATGTTCACTTTGAGGAAGTTTGAGTTGTTTCCTCAAAGCTGCTATGTCTTCATTCTTCTTTTTTACCAATAACTCTGCTGCTTTGATATTAGCAGAGTCATATCCCACCTGAAAAACTAGTTCTTCTAAGGATTTTATCCTCGGATCCTTGGCATATAATGAGGCTTTTTCCATCTTCATCTAATCTTGCATGTTGGAGATGGTGTTTTGTAGCTTCTGTGCACCCATGGCTTTTTTTCTGATAGTATAATAAAGCGTCTCTTAGATCTGCCTATGGAACTCAATTTGATCAAGAGCATGGATCTTATCTGTTTGGACTTCCAAATCAACTTTTTTATAATATACCACTGCCTTTGTAGATTTTACTGTGGGCTGCAACTGACATGATTAGATTTTGATTTGAATAATCAAATGTAGAAAGAAGCATGTTTTTCACACTAGTAGTCCATTTGAGATATTGAGAATAAATATTGTTTTTTATCTCCTCATTCTTCAGCTTGATCTTTTTATATTTCTCTTTGATTTCTAAGCCTTTTTCCTCAGTTGCATGTGAGGAAGATGCTTCCATGATTTTTTGTCTTTCCATCAACTGTGTATATTCATTGTTAACCTGCTCTTCATTCTGATTCTTAGTAGTTGGCTCATTGATAATAACAGTAGCAACATCTATTTCTAGCCCTTTAGTGTTGGTATCTATGAGCTCTATTTCTTCCACATTAATTGTAACCTTGCCTTTACTTGCTGAATCTAACTTGGGACTTTTGTTATATATGAGCTTGAACTTGGTTTCAGTTGTAGTTTCTACCACATAGGCTCCTTCTTCCCTTAATCTTTTAGTGGAATTCTCTAGCTGATTTTCAGTCTCTAAGGTATGACTAGTATTACCTTTGTCTACTGCATCTGTTAATGTGTTTTCAGTCCATTTAATCTGATTTGAAAAATTTTCTATTTCTGGTTTTACTTCATGGATGAAAGGTGTTAATTTTCATTTAACCCTCAGCTTGCCCATGATCCCTTGTGGATCATAATTCCAAGGGAAACTCTCTTCAAATTTGTATTTCAACAATTGATTTGATGCTTCTTTCTCTACATCCCTATGATTGCATATGAATGGCCCTATCTCATTTTTTAGTTTGAATTGAGTTTTATTCTTAGATGCCATGAAATTAATGGAATTAAAGTTTGGGATCTGCCTGATATACTCCAAGGCAAAGATGCTCATTGAAGGATTTTTGGGTAACTTGTAAGGTAACAAGTTTGACCCAAAAAATATGATCTCAGTATATTTTTCATACAAATACCAATCACCAACCTTGCTTTGCTCTGAAAACTGCAATATATTTTTCATTTCTTCATTTATCCTAGGCTTCTATGACTTTTTCAACATTGTGATCATTGGATGTAGGAAAAACTCTGAAAATTATGAATAAGTGAACTCTGTACTTTCTTTTTTGATCAAATATGTCCAAAAAATGATAGATAGAGGATTTCCCTCTACGTCAAGTTTTTGGAGAGTGAATGAAAACTTATATGATTGAAAGTATAAAAACATATGGAAAAGGAAGGAAGTATATATGAATACTCCTTCAATTGGAAAATTGATCAATTGATAATGAATACTATCTACAATGAAACCGGCATAGTCAAATATTACTGATGGGGTTTGTCCTGAGAAGAAAGTGGATAAGAATCCCAAGATGGACTCATCTGTGTGTTCATCAGTAAAATATCCAAGGATGAAGGAAAGCATGGAAATCACATGTCTTGAACCTTCTGGGAATTTGGCAGTAGAATCTGGGGGATTTAGCTTGGGAATTTCTACATGTGAAGGCATGAATGTTTGTAAAATCATGAATCTCATGGGAAAATCTAGGCCGATATACAACTTGGTGAGGGCTTATATGGATAAAGGGACTGCTTGGGGGTCAGGCTGAAGCTGTAGCATCTGGTTATTTGATACAGAAGTAATAGTGAAAAGAACTTCTTTATTGGCATTTACAATGGCCCTTTGCTCAGGTACATAATGTTGTTGACATAACCTAATGACTTTTTGGCATGGGTAGATTAATGGGACAACATACTTAGGCAAATGGGATTCCAAAATATGGATTTCTTCTCAATCATCTAAGGACTTCTTATAGCACCAATTATGAATATCAAGTAGGTTAAATTCAACAATGGGATCTGCTATCTTATAATCAGTATCGGCTAGTGGGATGTGTTCAACATCAACAATAGGTAGTTGAAGAGGATTTACCACTATGGCAGTCTTAGAAGTTATAGAAGGGGTAGGTTTAGGTACTTTGGAACCTTCACGCTTGCTTGTACTCTGCTTCTTAGGCATTTTGGCTACTTTTTGCAAGTTTGGACAGTTTGCAGGAGTATTTTACTTTAGCAGAGGATTTCTTGGATAAATTTGGCAAAGTATAACTTCTTATTTGGGCTTTCTTCTCAATTAGTTCTGTGAAAGAGTTTTATAGGCTTTTAACTGGTTTAAAACAAGAAACAAGGGTTTCTTGAGTCTCTTACTGGAAAATTGGGCGAAAAACTCTTTTAAAAAAGGGTCACAAAGGCTTAGGATACCTGAAGAGGTTTTCTGGTTTGTTTTAAGGCTTGGAATATTTCATCAAAGTGTGAAAAACTCACCAATTTCTTCAAAAATTGTGCGTAGCAGAGAAACACAGTTTCTAGAAAAATTTTGACAGGGTCTGGCCTGTTTTTGGGGCTTTTTAATAGTTTCTTTCAATTGATTCTTAAATTCTAAGTGTGTTTTCATTCTTTAAAAATGTTTTACAACTTGATTGATGGTTCAAATTTCAGAAAAATACCTTTTGTATGCAGGTATTTGGCTTCGAAAGAGTTTCTGAGGTTTTTGAATGAGATGATGACTTCTGTAGCTTTTTTGGAGAAAAATATAGTTCCTTGGTGGTCTTCAAAGGTCATTGGGTAAATCTTATAGGTTTTTGGGTGCAGAAATGGCAGAAAAAGGTTGAAAAAGGATGTTTTTACAGTCAGGGAGGTGTGAGCAATAGGTTAATGCAGAAGAGAAATGAATGAATTTTATTTCGAAGGTTTAATATGTATTTTGGTCCCATTACTTCTTGCATTGAATGATTGTCAAGTCAGGTAGGAGCGACGGTTTCGAGTTCCAAAGGATCGAAAACCATAGTGGTTATCGCACGACAATTTGGCGGTAAGTGGTCTTGGCTTGAACCCACACTATCCAAAGGAAAAAGGGCATGTGGAGGAGAGATAAAACTGTCAAACCACCCATTTTGCGGAGATTTGGAGCTTGGGTGATTGCACAACTTTTCCACGCAATATCAGATGTCAGCCGTCGGATCTGGGCTTTGAATGCGAATGGTTGAGATTTGTTTGAGGAGTAGCACGACATTCAGAGGTGGGGTCCAGGGTTTATTAATGTGACAAGATGGGTTTCAAACCTTATAAATATAAATTTATAAATTTAAACCTTGGGTTATATGATGGGAGGAGGGGTAAAGTCATATATGCATAAATTATAACATTTCACAATGTTTAATTAATACATAAGCGTGGGTTTCATTATATGGTTTTTAAGCTTTTTGATGAGTTTTAAATAACCATAGGGGATGGGGATATTTTTGTTATTTTGATATGTTAAAACCAATGGTATAGGGGCGGGATTTATATTTCACACATGGGATATTTAATCATTGGTTTAAACGTAATAATAAAGGGTTTGTGGGTTATTTAAAATAAAGGGATTTAATACTATATGGGTGGGTGTAGTTTAGGGAGTTAATAAATAAGTTAGAAGTTAATATGGAAAGGGAAAATGTATATAATGAATGAAAATACATGTTTTAACTCTAAGTAAAGTGAAAATAAGCATAGCTTGTCTTTGTTGTATTTTTTCACACTTTAACTTAGGATAAATGCATTTTATGGGCTTTTTGAATGTTTTTTGCAAGGGAATGAAATTAGCTATTTAGGGTTTTACTTTTACTAAGTAAAAATGGATTTTTTACTTAGGAAAAAGGGATTATAATTTATGAATGAAGGACAAATGTTGATGAATGAGGGTTTAATGTAGGAATTCAATATTTTTAACTAACCAATCATCGAAACTTGTGTCTGGTCCCAAAAAAAGTCAGAGAAATGCTCTTAGCCCTTTTGACTGATAGTTTAGAACACTGAAACTTGTAGGGGAGGGGAAATTAGTGATTTTTCCCAATGATGCTTTATTACATGATTGCTCAACTGCTTTCTACTTACCCAAATTTATTTCTAACATTTTTTCTTCATCTTTATAGGTGCATTTGGGCTTGCAACCTTAAAACATTTTTCTTTCAAACCATAAAACTATATAAGTCTACCTTATTTCATCCGAGGGCTCAAATTAAACTGTTGAGCTCCTCATTATTATCTACCTATCTACTGATTTGTCAAGTTTAAACTGTTTGAAAAATATGTATTCTTTATCTAAAACATAAAATTGAAAGCATGAAAAGTTAAGATTAAACTGTTTAACTGATAATGGATTATGGCATTTATTGACACTCTACACATAATCATTATTCTTGCTGTAAAGTAAAAGTAGTGGCATTTGGAATTGCTCACTTTCAGGTCTTATTTTATCTCTTTTTCTTTTGGGGTCTATATTTTTCTAAGTCCTTTGATCTTTCTTTTAGGAATTTTTACCCTCTTTTTAGCTTTTTTATTATTTTTCATTTTTCAAAATATGGGAAAATAACTTGTATAATGCAAGGTATGTACATATTTACAAGACTTATAAAATTCAATTAAAAAATTATGAACCCTATTATTATAGGACCTTAACAGTGGCTGCACATGGGGATGGCATTTCCTGATGAAATGTCAAGAACTTTAAGACCAGTAGCCTTTGGAATTTGACTGTGATGACCCTGTTAATGTCTTCTAATTTCTGCAATAACTCATACTTATGATATTTACCTCTCAAAGCTTAGGGCCTTCTCTCCGGGCTTCAACTTTTCTAGGGAAACATCCAATCCAATCTAAAATATGCAATGTGTATGTACAATTATCAAAGTGAATACAAAATAATTATTTGTTAACTCGGGAGAATAGTAGTGCTTCAACATTCTACCATTTACTAGTCCTTCTAGTAGATCTTTTCCATCCATTTCTTTCAAAAAGAAAGCATTATTACCTCTATATCCATAGATCTCATAAGTTCCTTTCCACAGAAATCAAATTTTCCATGTTTACCTTTGTCTTCTCTTCTGGAATCCCACTTTAACACTTCATCTCTAATGTAGAAATCATCCTCTTTACTCTTTTTATCAAAAAATTTCTTGATCTTATCCTGAATGACTTGAGACTTGATATAAACTTCTTCCCTTTTTTGTTGCAAGTGAATAGTTTGATTTATCCTTCTTTGAATGTCATTTGTTTCAACTTGTAACTCTTGGATAATTTTCATCACTGGTACACCTATGGAGGATGGAAAAACAACATCCATTCCATAGACAAGTTGGTAAGGGGAGGTACCAATGGATTTTTTAGTACTAAGTATATCTGCCCATAAGGCATTGACTAACTTCTTATTCCAAGTCTTTTTGTTGTCTTCAAGTAACTTTTGATGATGTTTACAAGGGTCTTGTTTGAGGATTCATCTAGGCCATTACCTTTGGGGTAATATGCAATATAATGACCTAAGGTAGTATGTTATTTGTGGAAAAATTCAATCATTTTCTTGGATTTGAATGTTGTTGCATTGTCAGTAATTATCTTTTGGGGACATCCAAATCTTGAAAGAATGTTGTTTTCTAGGAAGGAGATAATGACAATATTTGTGGCTTGTTTGGAGGGTATGGCTTCAATCCACTTAGTAAAGTAATCAGTGGCTGTCAAAATCCACTTATGTTGGCCTAAAGATGGAGGGTGAATTTCACCAATAAAGTCTAAACGCCATTTTTGAAATGGCATTTCAGTTGAAATAGGCTTTAAAGGTAGGGGTAACAGTTTTTTCTTACCCTCAAAAATTTGGCATTTGTGACAGAAGGTCACATACTTTTTTACATCAGCAAACAAAGTAGGCTAGTAAAACCCAGCTCTCAGGATCTTGTATGTAGTAGCTTTCCAATATAAATGTCCTCCACAGTTACCTACATGAAATTCTTCAAGTATTTTTTCAACTTCTTCCTTTAATAAACAATTTAATAAAATCCCACTATGATCTCTCCAAAAAATTACATTGTCTAAAATGCAAAATATTACTGCCTTTAATTTTAAAAAACTGGATTTGGTTCTTGACAATACAGGAGGAGCTTGTAAGTTTAGGAGTACAAATATGATATCTGTATACCAAGGTGAGTCTAAGAAGGCTTCACTGATCGTTGGAGTCGCCATCTCTTCCTGATCATCTACTTGGGCAATAAAATTTATGTCTAGAGCATTACAATTAGATTCAGTCATAAGTATGGCTAATCCTTGACCTTTGATTAGTTTTGTGGGTTTTATCTCTATGATGTATTCTAAGATAGCGGCAATCCACTTAACTCTTCTTCCATCAGGACCATCTTGTGTAAGAATGTCTTTTACTACAGAATTTGGGACATGGGCAATGATATAAGAGTAGAAAATATAAACTCTGAAGTCTTTAATGGCCTTAACCAAAGCTAGGGCTTGTTTCTCCATGATGTTGTACTTCAAAGGGTCATATCTAAGGGTTTTACTGAAAAAATCTATGGGATGTTCAAATTCTTTGTCATTTTTCTGCAGTAAAATTGTAGAAATGGTGTGTTCTGAAGCAAATTAAAAAATTATGAAATATTTCTTAAAGCCAGGACTTATTAGGACTGGAGTTTTAGTTAAGGCTTGTTTGATAGATTCAAATGATTTTTTAGCCTCAATAGTCCATTTAAGAATTGAATTTTTTTAAGCATGTTATTTAATTCTCTAATTATCTCAGCTAAATTTGATATGAATCTTCTTAAAAAATTAATCTTACCTAAAAAGGCTTGTAATTCTTTGATATTTCTTGGTGGACTGATGTTAAGAATTTCTTCTATCCTAGCAGGATATATTCTGATTCCTTCTTTAGAAATTATGTGTCTGAGTAACTTGCCTTCTTCTAATCCAAATAAACTTTTTTTGGGGTTTAAAGAGATGCTAAATTTCCTACATTTAATAAATATTTGTCTCAAATGATCCAAGTGTTCATTGTCATTTTTGGAAAACACAGTAATGTCATCTAAGTAAATCACTAAGAAATCATGTATTTACTTTGTAAAAGATATGTCCATAGCTCTTTGAAACGTTTCCTTGCATTCATTATTCGAAAAGGCATTTTTACATACATAAAAGTGCCCCAAGGAATAGTAAATGTTGTTTTGGCTTGATCTTATTTTTGGACTAAAATCTAGTTGTGTCTTGAAAAACCATATAAAAGTGACATCCTAGAAGAGCCAAATACCCTTTGTAATATGTGATCCATTTTAGGTAAAGGGTAATTATCTTTTAAGGACACTTTTTTTAGATTCCTAAAGTCAACACATAATCTTATCTCTCCTTTTTTCTTTCTTGTTGGAACTAGGTTTGAAACCCAATCAGAATATCTGATTGGTGCAACTATCTGTGCATCATACATTATTTTCACTTCTTTTTCTATCAAAGGTAATAAAATAGGGTTAATTCTTCTCAAATTTTGTTTAAAGGGATTTTTATCTTCTTTTATTGGAATTTTATGTTGAATTATGCTGGTGTGATAAGATTTGAGATCCTCATAACTCCAGGAAAAAACATCTTGATATTCCTTTAAAAGAGTAATATATTTCTCCTTTTCTTGTAGAGGTAAGGTTTTGGAAAGTTTGATTACTTTGGGTTTTAACTCTGTACCAATGTTGCATTCTTCTATATCAGATATAACTGGCTCCATTTTGGGTTTTCTAGCTACATCATTTGAGTCAAAAAGATCTTCTAAGGGAGTTAAACCTTTGGGTAAGAAATTATCCTTAAGATTTAGTATGTCTAATTCATCATCAATAATTTCTTCAATCTCTACTTTCTCTAAGCTATCTATATCAGATTGACTAAATCTAGTAGGTTTAGCAAACTTTATTCTATTTACATCTATATTATTTAAATCTATTTCACAATCTAAATCTTGATATACAGTACAATATGTGTCTATCTTAGAGTTCTAAAATTCACCTTCATTGTTCATAAACTTGTAAATATGTTCATCTTGAGAAAAAAATTTCTAATAATTGAGGTTGTCTAGAATTATTGGCCTATGCTTGACTTAAGCAGTATATCTATGACTAGGTTGGAATCATAAATTGCATGTACTAGCAAAGGTTGCTAGACAGTGAGCCTGTATATTTTGTTTTCTAGGTATAGCAGCAAATTTACATTCCAATAAATCATCAGTCAAATCTATAACAGTGTCTCTGTATCTGCTTAGTCTAGGATTGTAAACAGAATATAATCCATTTACTTGTTTTATGATCAACTCTGAATCTCCCATAATTAATATTATTTTGCCTCCTGAGTTTATAATAATTTGGAGTCCTAGGATGAGGGATTCATACTCAGCCATATTATTGGTACATTTGAAATTGAGCTTGAAAGCATGGCCCTTTGAGTGATTAGTTTCCATGTTGGTTATCCAAACTCATGCTTCTGCTCCTAACTTATTTACTAAACCATCAAATTATAAATGCCATAGAGATTAATGAAAGATATTATCATTGTTTGGTGATTCATTTTTCTCTATTAGTTCAGTTTGGATTTCATTAGTTTCAGAGTTACATAAGATAAAAGAATCAAGGTCAATTGGTGTAGAGTAAATGGGGTAATTTATAGATATTTCTACACTACTGACCATGTACTTCATCAATGCTTCCCTATATAACTTATTATGTTGACAAAAAACGGATATAGTAGCATAGGTCATGTCCAATTGTAGAGATCCCTGTAACTTCTCTCCCAATGAGCAAGATAGTAACATTCCATATTTAGGTGGGATATCAGCAACTACAATGTCCATTAATATGCTCTTACCAGGATATTGGACTAGTGTTACACACAAATCTTTGATTAAACCTAGGCATTTAACTTTAATTGAATCAAATGAAAACAAATATTTGTAGGGCCTTGTAATTTCTAGATTTAGAGTTTCCATTATGGATTTGGGCATTAGATTATGGGAATCTCCTAAATATAGAATTGAGTTGTGTAAAATTTGATCATGAATGGTAAGATTGATATAAAATGGAGGAACTGATCCATCTACATGTTTTCCATTCACATCTGGGCCAAAAATCAATTTTGGCTTATCATCATTTAGATTTATGGAATCTTCTCCATTATTTATGTTTAATGTTTCAGCTATGGTTGATTTATACAAGTCATGTTTTACCAATTCTATCAAAGGAATTGGTATTTTTAGCTTTGCAATTTCATATTGTATGTTGAAAGTAGGTTGTGATTTACTTATTTGAATCAATTCTTCTTTGGTAACAATAGTTTGTGTTGGTTTGTCTTGTTTTTCTATAGCTATGTTTTCATTTTCAACTATTTTGACATTCTCTGTTTGAGTTTCTTGTGCTTTACTGCTCCTAACTTTTTTTTCATGGATTTTTTGTGAAGCAGTAGATGTTCTTTTAGACTTAGAATTATCAACAGGTGTTTTTGAAGCAACTATTTTTGGATCTATTGATTTAGGATCAAAAGAGGGTATTTTATGATCTAAATTTGTTGTTTTAACATAATTAGAAGCTTTTGCAGCAGTAGATTTTTGTGAATCTTTTGTAGCTTGAGAAAATTCTTCAGTAATATCAACAATCTTAGGGCTTGATGCATTTTTATGACTAGAAATTTTTTGGGAAGAACTAGAGTTTTGCTTATTTTCCCTTGGGAGAATTTGCAAAACTTTTGTTTTAGGAGCTTCTACTATTTTCTTATCCTGAGTTTGGGTAGTTTTCTTGGTATAAAACTCAGTTTTTTTCTTATTTCTAAGGTTATATTGATTATGTATTTCGTTTATTGCATAATCATAACCTTGTTTATAATCAAAGGATTCACTTGAATCTAATTTGAGTTGTTGGAGTTCAAATAATTCCTAATCTTTCTGAGTGAGAAAATAGTATTATTATCATCTATTCCCATTAAATTTATTGCATCCTCATCATCATCATTATTCTGAGAAATTCTGGCATATTTCTCTTGGAAGGGGGGCCTTATTGTCTGGTCTAGGGCTGTTTCTTTTGCTTTTCCTGAATTTTTGTTTTTTCTAAAATTGTGATTTCTGATTTGCTATTGATTATCCCATTGAGGTCTTCGCTCTATGTTGTCTAATCTATCTGTCATCCTGTCTAAATTTTTAGCTAACATGTCATTTTGTAAGTCTGAATTGGAATTTTCTTCTTTAATGGTCACTCTTCTTTCATTTCTTAGTCTAGATTTTCTGGCCAAAATGTTTACTTCTACACTAACATCATCTGTTTGCATTATTTCTAAGGTTTTTGCATTTCTTTCCATCAACTGATAAGCCATGTCCATGTCAAATCCATCAGGAAATTTGAGTAGGACATTATCAGGGGTGGGTTTAATATTTGTAGGGATGGAATTGTAAGCACTGTTATATCTAGTGCAGTAGTCTCGGAATAACTCATTTGGAGCTCTTCTCATGGCATCAAATTCAGACAATATCTAGAGTGGGTTCTTTTTCTTTTCCCATTAATTTAAAACAATCTATGAAACATAGTTAAATCAATTACACTACCAGCAGCAAGACCTTTATACCACTTCTTAACTTCTCATATCAATGTTTGTGCAAATAATCTCATTTGAACATCTGAATCATCAATCTCATGGAGTTCAAAGAAATCTGTCATTTTAGTTATGTGTTGCTGAGCTGTATAATGGGTTGTGGCATCAAACTGTGGTATTCTACTCTGATAATCTTAAGGCATGTCATGAAGCTGTTGTGGTAAGACTAGGGGATCATAAATAGCAGCCATATCTTGAAGTTTAGCTTGGCTAGGAGGTAAAGTAGAAGTGCTTGGGGTTGAACTGGAAGTGATAACTGATGAACTAAAAGTTGTAGTTGAAGAGCTGGGAAATAAAATTGGAAAATATGTGGAACTACTAGGGAATGAGGATGATGTGTTTAAAAAATCAAAAGGTGAGCTAATGGATATAATGGATGAAGTGAGTGGTGGAAATAGTATTCTAGGCTGTAAAGGCAGTCTAGGGATAAATGGATTTGTAGATGAGTTGGTAGAGGAAGTTATATATGATGTAACAACATACATAGATGAATCTTCAGCTGGTATTATTGTGGTATGTAACTGATAAACTAGAGTTTTGCTTGCGTAGGTTAATAATTGAGCTAATTCAATAGCTTCATCAATATCTTTGAGAATACTAACATTAATTTCTTCAATTTTAATCTGATATTCAGCTTTCTTTGATTTAGATTCTACTGAAATATTTTTATGTTTTGTATTCAAGAATGATGTCAAAATAGGGTCTAAAACAACAGTATAAAGATCACTTTTAGATTTACTTCTAAATAAAGAATGCTCAAATTTCAGATCAAAATCAATATATTGCAGACTTACTAATTCCCTTGGTAATGAATTGACTCTTTTTAATGATACTTAAACTTCTAAATCTTCTAATTGTTTTTTCTTTTTTCCAAATCAGTCTGGGTTGTCTACTATAACAACAGGTTTAGGATCTGGGTTAGACCTGGTATAATAAACTTTCCTACAAGCCAGAGTTATTTTTTTTAAATACCCACAACTTATAAAAGCAATCTTAAAGTAAAAGGATGTAGAAAATGGTGTTCTTTAAGACTAGTTTTATGACTAAGGATTGGTTAGTTCCCCAGTATGGTCGCCAGTAATGTTATCACTCTAGTAATTATAAATTTGTGAGATTTTGGTTTTTAGTCAAAGAATACTAGAGGTAACCACAAACCAACTTCAAACCTTAGGATCTAGCCTTCCTAGGGTTCAAAGAGGGAACTCTCTTTAAGTTTTAACTTTGTTTTAATTTGTAAATATTAGGCTAGTTATGAAAGTGCAACATTTTTTTGGTTTTGGTAGATTTGGTGGGAAAAATCACTTGAAAGAGATGGATAGTGGGAGATATATTTTTCCATTGGGCTATGCAGTCAAAATCAAGAAAAAATCTCTGGGATCAAGGCTAAAAGATCAAATGTTTTCAGGGCAAGATAGATAACCCTTGGAGATCTTGGAAAGTTATTTTTATGAGGTGGTATGATCGGGATAAAGGGAAATTAAGGATCCTTTGATCCAGAAAAATAAGTAGTAGGAAGAGGTCAAATGAGAGAGGGAGAAATTAAGGGTTCCATACACTAGAAATCAGAGGAAAACATATAAATGATAACTATTTAAAAACAGGGTTCTCTTAACAAATCTTGTAGTAATACTCCTAGTTATTCATTCAGATTTAGAAAAAACATAGATGTATGCATGTAACAAAGAATCATAACAATGACAAGTAAGGAAATACTTCACTCCAAATATCTCATCACATGAATCCTGAAGTATGATACCAATTAGCTTGATCCAACCTGCTACTCGAAATTTGAATCACAAAATATTTAAGTCAAAGAAGAAATGACTATAACAATCTCCAACAATTTTATTCCACACAAAATACTTCTAAAGATGAAGTATTTATACATAATGTTTTATAAAATATCTTAGAAAACTTCTAGGAATTATTTTAGGAAAATAAAATATTTTTACAACAATAATAGGGACAACTGCTTAACAAATCAGCAAGTTGTCCTATTTATCCAAAAGAAATAGAAATTGTTTTGAGGATAAGATGAAGCTGGCTACCTTGGTGTCCTCCTGGCTGGCTCTTAGATATTTTTGGGAATCTGATCTGCCTTGTTTGATACTCTTTCTCAGATTCTCTTTATTCACTGATACTCTCTAAACTCTGATACTCTTTTAACCATGATCAACAAATTATTACTACTGTAAAATTTTGTTTGACTATAAATCAGAAAACAGTTTTGTCATTTTTTCATCTGCCTCTCTTTTATCCTTTATAACAAATCCGTGAGTGACTGCCAATCCTCATTTTTAGGAATTTGTATATTTTTTAATTTCATGAAGTACTCATCAGCTTTATTATATCTAGCAAAGGTTGGCTTGATGACAAATAAGTGATTTATCTCATGTTGCAAGTAGAATAAGTATTCAAAACTCTTAAGTAACACTTTTCCAGTTGGAATGCCTTGACCTGATGGTTTATTTACCTGTTCTTTTGAAAATTCTCTTATCTTCTTATCATAGTCATTTTGAGGCATCAACTTATCATTAATTACCATAATTTCAGGCAGTCCTTTTTGTCTCAATCTTGTGAACTTAACCATAAACCTGGTTATGGAAGTATTCATACTTTCACACTTTTCTTCCAGTTTCCTCATTAAATTTTTCTTTGTTGTGACTTTCCTAATTTCTAGGATAGTTGTAGTTATATCTATGATTTTGAGTTCTTCCAACTCCTATCTATTTTTACTGTTGAAGAAGGTGATCATCCTTATAGCTTTCTCTGGTTTGTCAGCCAAATCACTTTGAGTCTTTTGAATTTCTGCTTGGGCTGCTAGTAATAACTATCTTTGCTAAAAAATTACCTGAATTGAAGGCCATACATCATGAATGGATTCAATGACATTATTCAAAAGGTAATTTTTGATGTATGATATCTGATCCTTCTAAGTTAACTCCTTTTGCAACTTCTTTAACTCTTCATTCAGTTGGATGGAATTTTGTTCATGTGTCTTTGCATTTATCTGAGCCAATTTATTTGACTTCTTAAGATTTTCTACTAGCTTTGTCAACCTGTTAATATCATTTATCTTTAAAGACATTTCTTCCATTGCTTTCACTATTTTGTTGGCTTCATCTGTAGGATGTACTGCTGTTGTAGATGATTCAGTAGTTGAGGTTGTGGAAGATGTCACTGGCACTGCAATAGCCAATGGTTCTTTGGGTGCCAACTTTTTAGCTAAATTTGAAGGCACAACAGTAGTGACCAGGGGAATAACTGTAGGTGGCTCTGATATTTTCACTATTTCCTTTTCTTGGACAATTTTTTCCATCTGTATCTCCATCTCCTTAATCTAGGCTATCAACTATAATATGATATTCATCACATCATATTTTTCATTTTGTTCCTGTAAGATTTCTTTTGTTTGGGTATGTTCACTTTGAGAAAGTTTGAGTTGTTTCCTCAAAGCTGATATGTCTTCATTCTTCCTTTTTACCAATAACTTTGCTGCTTTGATATTAGTAGGGTCATATCCCACCTGAAAAACTATTTCTTCTAAGGCTTTTGTCCTTACATCCTTGGCATACAATGAGGATTTTTCCATCTTCATCTGATCTTGCATGTTGGAGATGGCGTTTTGTAGCTTATGTGCACCCATGGCTTTTGTTGTGATAGTAGAATAAAGCATCTCTGAAGTCTACCTATGGACCTCAATTTGATCAAGAGCATGGATCTTATCTGTTTGGACTTCCAAATAAACTTTTTTATAATCTACCACAGCCTTTGGATATTTGACTGTGGGCTGCAACACTGACATGATTTTCTTTTGATTTGAATAATCAAATATAGAAAGAAGCATGTTTTTCACACTAGGAGTCTATTTGAGATACTAAGAATAAATATCGTTTTTTATCTCCCCATTCTTCAGCTTGATCTGTTTATATTTCTCTTTGATGTCTCAGTCTTTTTCCTCAATTGCATGTGAGGAAGATGCTTCCATTATTTTCTATCTTTCCATCAACTATGTATCTTCATTGTTAACCTGCTCTTCATTCTGATTCTTAGTAGTTTTCTCATTGATAACCACAGTAGCAACATCTGTTTCCAGCCCTTTAGTGTTGGTATCTATGAGCTCTGTTTCTTCCACATTAATTGTAACCTTTCCTTTACTTGTTGAATCTAACTTGGGCCTTTTGTTATATATGAGCTTGAACTTGGTTTCAATTGTAGTTTCTGCCACATAGGCTCCTTCTTCCCTTACTCTTTTAGTGGACTTCTCTGGCTGATTTGTAGTCTCTAAGGTATGACTAGTATTACCTTTGTCTACCGCATCTGTTAATGTGTTTTCAGTCCATTCAATCTGATTTTCAAACTTTTGTATTTCTGGTTTTGCTTCATGGATGAAAGGTGTTAATTTTCATTTAACCCTCAGCTTGCTCAGGATCCCTTATGGATCATAATTCCAAGGGAAACTCTCTTCAAATTTGTATTCCAACAACTGATTTGATGCTTCTTTCTCTGCATCCCTGTGATTGCATATGAATGTCCCTATCTCATTTTTTAGTTTTATTTGAGTTTTCTTCTTAGCTACCATGAAATTAATGGAATTAGATTTTAGGATCTGCTTGATATACTCCAAGGCAAAGATCCTCATTGAAGGATGTTTGGGTAACTTTTAAGGTAACAATTTTGACCCAAAAACTCTAATCTCAGTATATTTTTCATACAAATACCAGTCACCAACCTTGCTCTACTCTGGAAACTACAATATCTTTTTCATTTCTTCATTTATCCTAGGCTGCTCTGTCTTTGTCAACATTGTGATCACTGGATGTAGGAAAAACTTTGAAAATTCTGAATAAGTGAACTTTGTACTTTCTTTTCTGAGCAAAGATGTCCAAAAAATGACAGATAGAGGATTTCCCTCTATGTCAAGCTTTTGGAGAGTGAATGAAAACTTGTATGATTGAAAGTATAAAAACATATGGAAAAGTAAGGAAGTATATATGAATACTCCTTCAATTGGAAAATTGATCAATTGATAATGAATACTATCTGCAATGAAACCAGCATAGCCAAATATTACTGATGGGGGTTGTCCTGAGAAGAAAGTGGATAAGAATCCCAAGATGGACTCATCTGTGTGTTCATCAGTAAAATATCCAAGGATGAAGGAAAGCATGGAAATCACATGTCTTGAACCTTCTGGGAATTTGGCAGTAGAATATGGGGGATTTATCTTGGGAATTTCTACATGTGAAGGCATGAATGTTTGGAAAATCATGAATCTCTTGGGAAAATCTAGGCCAATATACAGCTTGGTGAGGGCTTCTATGGATAAAGGGATTGCTTAGGGGTCAAGCTGAAGTTGTAGCATCTGGTTAATTGATTCAGAAGTAATAGTGAAAATCACTTCTTTATTGGCATTTGCAATCACTCTTTGCTCAGGCACATAATGTTGTTGACATAACCTAATGACTTACTAGCATGGGTAGGTTAATGGGACAACATACTTAGGCAAATGGGGTTCCCAAATATGGAGTTCTTCTTGATCATCTAAGGGCTTCTCATAGCACTAATTATGAATATCAAGTAGGTTAAACTCAATAATGGGATCTGCTATCTTATATTCAGTATCAGCTAGTGGGATGTGTTCAACATCAACAACAGGTGGTTGAAGAGGATTTACCACTATGGTAGTCTTAAAATTTATAGCAGGGGTAGGTTTAGGTAATTTGAAACCTTCAGGCTTGCTTGTACTCTGCTTCTTAGGCATTTTGGCTACTTTCTACAAGTTTAGACAGTTTGCAGGAGAATTTTACTTTAGCAGAGGATTTCTTGGGTAACTTTGGCAAAGTATAGCTTCTTCTTTGGGATTTCTTCTCAATTAGGTCTATGAAAGATTTTTATAGGATTTTAACTAGTTTAAAACAAGAAACAAGGGTTTCTTGAGTCTCTTACTCGGAAATTGGGCTAAAAACTCTTTTGAAAAAGGGTCACAGAGGCTTAGGATACTTGCAGAGGTTTTCTAGTTTGTCTTAAGGCTTGGAATAGTTCATCAAAGTGTGAAAAGCTCACCAATTTCTTCAAAAATTGTGCGTAGCAAAGAAATAGGGTTTCTGGAAACAATTTAACAGGGTCTGGCCTATTTTTGGGGCTTTTTAATGGTTTCTTTCAATTGATTCTTAAAGTCTAAGTGTGTTTTCATTCTTTAAAAATGTTTTACAACTTGACTACTGGTTCAAATTTTAGAAAAATACCTTTTGTATGAAAGTATTTGGCTTCGAAAGACTTTCGAAGGTTTTTGAATGAGATGATGACTTTTGTAGCTTTTCTGAAGCAAAATAAAGCTCCTTGGTGGTCTTCAAATGTTACTGGGTAAATCTTGCAGGTTTTTGGGCACAAAAATGGCAGAAAACGCTGAAAATGGATGTTTTTACAGCCAACGAGGTGCGAGCAACATGTTAATGCAGAAGAGAAATGAATGAATTTTATTTTGAAGGTTTAATTTTAATTTTGGTCACATTCCTTATTGCATTGAATGATTTTCACGTCAGGTAGGAGCAACGGTTTCAGGTTCCAAATGATTGAAAACCATATTGGTTATCGTGCGACAATTTGGTGGTAAGTGGTTTTGGCTTGAACCCACACGATCCAACGGAAAAAGGGCACGTGGAGGAGAGATAAAACTGTGAAACCACTCATTTCGCGCATATTTGGAGCTTGGGTGATTGCGCAACTTTTCCACGTGATATTAGATGTTAGCCGTTAGATCTTGGCTTTGAATGCGAATGGTTGAGATTTGTTTGAGGAGTAGCATGACATTCAGAGGTGGGGTCCGGACTTTATTAACGCGACGAGATGGGTTTCAAACCTTATAAATATAAATTTATAAATTTAAACCTTGGGTTATATGATGGGAGGAAGGGTAAAGTCATATATGCATAAATTACAACATTTCACAATGTTTAATTAATACATAAGCGTGGGTTTTATTATATGGTTTTAAAGCTTTTTGATGTGTTAAATAACCATAGGGGGGCAGGTATATTTTTCTTATTTTGATATGTTAAAACCAATGGGATAGGGGTGGGATTTATATTTCGCACATGGGATATTTAATCATTGGTTTAAACCTAAAATAAAGGGTTTGTGGGTTATTTAAAATAAAGGGATTTAATACTATATGGGTGGGTGTAGTTTAGGGAGTTAATAAATAAGTTAGAAGTTAATATGGAAATGGACAATGTATATAATGAATGAAAATACATTTTTTAACTCTAAGTAAAGTGAAAATAAGCATAGCTTGTCTTTGTTGTATTTTTTCACACTTTAACTTAGGATAAATGCATTTTATGGGTTTTTGAATGTTTTTGCAAGGAAATTAAATTAGCTATTTAGGGTTTTACTTTTACTAAGTAAAATGGATTTTTTACTTAGTTAAAAGGGATTATAATTTATGAATGAAGGAAAAATGTTGATGAATGAGGGCTTAATGTAGGAATTCAATATTTTAACTAACCAGTCATCGAGCCTTGGGTCCCGTTCCAACAAAAGTCAGAGAAATGCTCTGAGCCTTTTTTACTAATAGTTTAGAACACTGAATACTTGTACAGGAGGGGAAATTAGTGATTTTTCCCAATGATGCTTTATTACATGAT